>RYFJ01004131.1:0-89833 GCA_003991445.1 Oryza meyeriana var. granulata | reverse complement strand
GAGTGCCGGAGAGCTGGGGCGGCCATAGGCTGGCGCCAAGGAGGAAAAGGGCCAGGCTTGCCCAAGGAAAAACAGTGCCGTCTCGAGAGCAGAGGGAGGGAGAGGGAGGGCCAAAAAATGCGCAACCAAAAAACCCATAGAGAGAGGGGTTTTCTATTGTTTTCTTCTGTTGAAATATTCACTGAAATCTTGATATTTGTTTTATTAAAACTATTCTGAGCTCTGAAAATTCTAGGAAATTCCAAAGAGTATTTTAGAACATGGAGAAATTCCTCATGACGATTTATTAAAAGAAATTTTATTTCTCAAAAACTAGTTCACTTTTTAATTTGCTTCAAGTTAATATAAATTTCTTGAATAATTTATTAAATAATTTTTAAATCCTGGAGCGAAAATCAGGGCGTGACAAGGTGTAGCAGGGAAGGAACTCCAAGTTTAGAACCACCTCCCAATCGGAGGTCGTATGCAAAGTTAGAATTTTTCAACTCTTTTTTTTTCAACACACACCGCAAGTCCTACTTATGAAACCTGACTTCCTTCTTCCTTTTTGCAACGGTGCAAGCCAAACATTGTGAACAGAACTCGAAACTCTAAGAGGCTAAGACACTTAAGACCACAAAGACACGGCGATGCAACCAAAAGTTCAACAATGCAAAGTACTGAAAAGAAAAATTGTGAGGCTAAGACTAGTTTGGACAGGATGATCTACTGCTATTATATATTTTTTTGTGGACTCTCGATAAAGGAAAAATCACTCTATTTATGGTAAACAGGAAAATTCTCACCGAGCAACCTTGGGCTCTTATACCACTTGATGGGGACGAGGTGCCTGATCTTTCGATCAAATTGATAACTATCGATTTGTTGGTGGAGATGACCCTAGCAATCTGACTACAAATGCATGATGTCGCTTGCATCTTAGCAATCGCTGAACCAACTCCGAGATGTTATTGATCTCACTGGAGGCACGATCAACCTGAACACGATGTTCAATCCCTGCAAGCAATCGAAGAACTAGCAAGAATAGGACGTAGGCAATCTGATACTGTGAATATGAATGAAGCATAGGTTATGGTGAAACAAGGTTGGATTCCGAAGCTGTTTTGATAGGTTGCTGTTCGATACAACCGAAGAATAGAAGTTTGCACAATGGCTAAACCTACACTCAATGAAATCCACCTTCTAGCAAAGGAGGCGGTGGCTCCTTTATCGGGAACGACCAGGGGTGGTGCCTACAGTGCAGCCTATGGTGGGTTACAAGCCTGTGTTCAGCTGTTGCGAGGGCCCAATGATAGTGACGCAGCACTCTTTTTACTAGGACTCAAAACCAATGTGGACTGTTTTGATAATTGCGGCCGGCTCGTATGGAACTTGAAGATAAGGTTGGATCTGTTGGAAGTAGATTGATAGGCTTTCCTGAAGTACAAGAACATCCCAAACGGAGTCCGTATGAGGAAGTTATGCTTATTTGAACTTATTACCATCGCAGCAGTCTGAATCTGATTCCAAACCGAGTCCAACTCGAATTCTTGCTTGACTGGGTCCCAAAGTGGAGTGGTATCCTTCACTATTCCTTCCATGCATGTCCATGACTTCATGTCCCTTTCCTTCATCCTTTCCTAGGTTCCTAAACACAATTAAATCACTTGCGTTAGGTAGCGGTAGTGATCTATTCTCACTAATATATGAAACTAGGAATGAATTCACCTGGTAATTAAGTTGACGAGCACGAGCTCAAGTAAGTTGTCCTTGCTATGGATGAATTGTATCCACGGAAGGGATGTCCTCATTAGATGGCATCTCTGGTAGGGACAGCATGGACACCTTGTTGATCGCTCTCCACCCAAGTGCTAGGCCTTCGCACCAGTTGGCGTGTAGTGTTAGACACGTCTGTGTTTTGCCTCGTTTATCTTCTTCAGAGTCTTTACTGTCATTTTTGTTTATATTTGGGGCATGGCTATATCAGCCTGTTGTCATATAACCTTGTCCATGAGTGTTTAAGTACTTGAACAATTTAAGTAACCAATGGCAGAGCAATAAAGTTTGAATAAGTTGGTTAAGTGCTTGTCTTAGCTTATCTTTTTCCTCTGTTCCCTATTTCTACATTCGGGATGGTCACAACAAATGATTTACACAAGGAGAACTACGCAACTGGAAGGAAGTGCTCAGCAGGAGGGAAATCAAAGGTAGAACCAGGCAAGTGGATAGAACCAAGAAGATCTTCCCCAGCCTCCGCCTCAATCCAATATGGAGAATCCTATGCTCACTCAGATCCTAGCTCAACAAACCAACATGATGGCTGCTTTCCTCCATCATATCCAAAACCCGCCAGTTGCCGCTCAAGCTCCACCACCACCACCGCAGTCCAAGCTAAGCGAATTTCTTCGCATTCGCCCACCTACCTTCTCTAGCAGCACCAACCCTATGGACGCCCTTGACTGGCTCCATGCCCTCAACAAGAAACTTGATACCATCCAATGCACCGATACCGAGAAGGTTACCTTCACCACGCATCAACTTCAAGGGCCCGCTTCTGAATGGTGGGACCATT
The DNA here is from genome assembly GCA_003991445.1 of Oryza meyeriana var. granulata. Classification (NCBI taxonomy): domain Eukaryota; kingdom Viridiplantae; phylum Streptophyta; class Magnoliopsida; order Poales; family Poaceae; genus Oryza; species Oryza meyeriana. The sequence goes on along the minus strand of RYFJ01004131.1, from coordinate 87,282 downwards.
TTCAAGCTACACAGCTTATGGATAGCCAATCTCCTGGGGACGGTTCACAACAGCATTCCGGAGGACGCATGTACCTACTAGCATCATGCCACTGAAGAATTGGGAGATCAGGGACCTGAAATAGAGCAACCGTTCTGTGACAGAATACCTCCATGAGTTCAATTGCCTGGCAAGGTACGCACCGGAAGATGTGCAGGAAGATGAGGACAAGCAAGAAAAGTTCTTGGCAGGCCTCAACCCCGAGCTATCGGTCCAGTTAATCGCTAGCGACTACGTAGATTTCCAGAGGCTTGTTGATAATGCCATACACCAGCAAGCCAAGCACAAGGAGATTGATGCCATCAAGCGTCGCATGGCCAACTTCAAGAATAAGCAGGGACAAAGCCAATGACTCCGGTACACCATTCCTTACCAAGGTGGATCCTCATCAGGCTCACAGAATCGCCAGGCTCCTTAGGCTCGACCTCAGTTCATCAGTAGGCCAGCTCCACCACGGCAGAACAACTCTGCTCCTCGCGGACCAACCGTGACCACGGCACAGTCATCTGGGGGAAATGTACATAAGGACAGCAATGGAAAGTTCCTTCTCTGTTTCAACTGTCAGGAACTGGGACACTTCACCGACAAATGGCCGAAGCCAAAGCATCCCCAAGGGCTGGCGCCTCCCCGCAACAAAAATGGCAGCAACACTACAAGGGGCTATGGCAATCATGTCACCGCTGAGGATGTTCAGGCTGCTCTGGATGTCATAGTAGGTACGTTTCTTGTTAACTCCGTACCTGCTACAGTTTTATTTGATTCTGGAATTACACATTCATTCATATCAAGAAGATTTGTGGGGAAACATGGTTTGAGGGTAGAAAGTCTTAGGAATGATATGGTGATCACTACCCATGGCGGACAAATGCTAGCTCAGCATTTTTGTCCTTTTGTATCCATAGAAATCCAAGGGGTTTCTTTTCTGGCCAACCTAATTCTTTTGGATGCCAAAGATCTAGATGTCATCTTAGGGATGAACTAGCTCACCAAATTCCATGGAGTATTGGATGGTGCCTGAAGAACGGTCATCTTGAGTAATGGAACAGATCAACCGGTAGCCTTCTATTCTCAGCCCACAGGCTCGACACAGCAGAGTTTGCATCAGCTTAGTTTGGAGGAGATCCCTGTGGTTAAGGAATATCCTGACGTTTTCCATGACGATCTATCTGGAATGCCACTAGAAAGGGAAATTGAGTTTCAGATAGACTTGGTACCCGGAACCGCCCCAATTTCCAAGAGACCTTACCGCACGGCTGCCAATGAATTGGCGAGGTGAAGAAACAGTTGGAAGAGTTGAAGGAGAAAGGATATATCCACCCCAACACTTCGCCCTAGGGAGCCCCAATAATCTTTGTGAAAAAGAAGGATAAGACGAAAAGGATGTGCGTGGATTATCACACCCTCAATGAAGTTACCATAAAGAACAAATATCCTCTTCCAAGGATCGATGATTTGTTTGACCAACTAAAGGGAGCTAAGGTGTTCTCCAAGATCAATCTCCGATTAGGATATCACCAATTGCGTATACAAGAGGAAGATATCCCAAAGACAGCTTTCACAACCAACTATGGTTTATATGAGTGCACAGTGATGTCCTTTGGGCTAACAAACACTCCTGCATTTTACATGAACCTGATGAATAAAGTACTCATGGAGTATCTGGATAAGTTTGTGGTGGTCTTTATAGACGATATCTTGATTTACTCCAAGTCAGAGCAAGAACATGAACACCACCTACGATTGGTATTGGAGAAACTTCATTAGCACCAGCTCTATGCCAATTTTAGCAAGTGTGAGTTTTGGTTGATGGAATTAAAATTCTTGGGACATGTTATAACGGCTCAAGGTATGGTAGTGGATCCTTCCACTGTGGAATCTGTCACCAACTAGATGCAACCCAAGTCGGTTACCCAGATTTGCAGTTTTCTAGGTCTAGCAGGCTATTAATGGAGGTTCATTGAGAATTTTTCTAAGATAGCCCGGCCCATGACTCAACTATTTAAGAAGGAAGAGAAGGTTGTTTGGACTCCTTCGTGCGAAGAAGCATTTCAATTGCTCAAGAAGAAGCTAGTCTCCGTCCCTGTGTTAATCCTGTTGGATGTCCGGAAGGATTTCCACGTATATTGTGATGCACCGCGCCAAGGGCATGGTTGTGTTTTGATGCAAGAAGGGCATGTTGTAGCTTATGCTTCCCGACAGCTACGACCACACAAGAGTAATTATCGCACACATGATTTGGAACTAGCAGCTGTAGTCCATGCCCTGAAAATTTGGCGCCATTACCTCATCGGAATCGCTCCGAGATATACACTGATCATAAGAGCTTAAAGTATATCTTCACCCAGCCAGACTTGAATCTACGGCAATGGAGATGGTTGGAATTAATCAAGGATTATGATGTGGAAATTCATTACCACCCTGGCAAGGCAAATGTGGTTTCAGACGCTTTGAGTAGGAAGAGTTACTGTGGCACCACCCAAATGAAGACCTGTCCAGTTGATCTGTACAAAGAAATGGAAAAGCTGAACATTTGTGTTGTCAGAGAGGGATATCTTTCTACTCTCAAAGCCAAGCCTATGCTCCTGGATTAGATCCGTGAAGCTCAGGAAAGCGATGTGGATATCCGGGAACTTAAAAAGAATATGCGAAGGGGAAAAGTAGCAGGTTTCATGGAAGATGAGTTTGGAGCAGTGTGGAATGGGAAGCGCATTTGTGTCCCTAATGATCCAGATCAGAAGAAACTCATTCTACATGAAGCTCATGAGAGTCAATATTCCATTCATCCCGGCAGCACTAAGATGTACCAGGATTTGAAGGATCGATACTGGCGAGTAAGTATGAAGAGGGAAATAGCGGAATTCATGGCTTTGTGTGATGTGTGTTAGTGGGTAAAGGCAGAATACCAAAGACTGGCAGGATTACTGCAACCGCTGAAAATACCAGACTAGAAGTGGAAGGAAATTGGCATGGATTTTATCACTAGGCTTCCACGAACGCAAGGAGGGTACAATTTGATATGGGTAGTAGTCAACAGATTAACCAAGGTGGCTCATTTTATCTGATGGCAACGGGGTGTCCGATCTTCCATTAGGTAAGGATAACTCTCGATTTGGTGGAGAATTGACACTCACGATCCGGCTTCTGATCACCAAGACCCGAACCCTGCAATTGCTGCACCACGTCTCCTCTCGTTATCAACCGTGTGCTGCCCGGTTGACCTCGCGATGAAGTAGACTTCATAAGCTTTCCAACAAGTACTTGTAGGCCCTGTAACTCCTTCTGGATCAAAAGTTATGGCCGTTTGAAGTTGACGCTGTTAGGAGGCCGGAATCCGAATCCAAAATGTGTAGAACTTCATCTCTCTTTCCCTTCATCCAAACAAGTATCTCTACAAACAAGAACATAGAAAACTCATGGTGTAGTGACGCATGTTCAAATATATAACACGTAAATCTTACGTAGAAAGCATGCACCTTTAGTTGATGTGTACATAAGGTAACTATGATCATATCCGAGCTAGTGATGTCCTCATCATTACCCTAGTCAAAACTACTTACTCAGGAGGTAAGCTAGCAAAACTGTATTTTTCCAGGATTGTGTGTTGTCATGGGGTACTCAAGGGGATTGTGTCCGATCGAGGTAATTAGTTTATTTTGAACTTTTGGCAGAAATGGCAAGAAGAAATGGGCATAGGACTCAACTTCAACACCGCTTATCATCCCCAAACAGATGGTCAGACCAAGCGCACCAATTAGAGTCGATGTTTTACACCGGCAATAATAATATGGGGCTACTCGTGAGACCTAAACTTGATGGACTGCAAAGGAACACGAACAATTTATACTGGTTCAGGCCCTCGAGATGAGGTAATACCCTACGTCCAGTTGTGGTGTATTGCCTTTGAGGTTTCTCTAGTGAGATTGTACTTCTGCCCTCAGGGGGCGCCCTGCCTCCCCTTATATACCAGGGGACAGCGTTACAGAGTAGGAATCCCAGTCGGACTCCGACCAAGGGATTTTCTTCTAGGAATACAACGTGCCCGACTAGGACAATATCCTTTGCTTGTCGTGCAAGGTTATGTATGCCGAGTCCTATTGTATCCCTAATTACAAGGTTAGGCCCATCCTCTGTTTGAGTGGCTCAAATGCTTCTCATGAGGTACCTGGGGCCCATGGCCTCCGCAGCAGCCCCTGAGATCTTCATAATTGAGTCACAGCTGATGCCAAGTGGTCATCCTTACCGGTGAAGAATTCCCGAGTGCATTGCTCCCGAGTACTCTTTGTCCGAGTGCTCCTTCTTCCGAGTCCTGCTTCATGTCCGCTGGCAATGAGGCTATGAAGGGCTTCATGTAAAAATATGAATAGTGTGCACTGAAAAGGCACATCTATTAGGTGTAGCCCCCGACTTTGTGCTTAATTGTGAAACAATTAAACATAAAATCAAAGATCTTTAACCTTGTAGTCTTTCCCGAGTAGTATACTACATGGTACGTAGACTCTTCAGCACCATGTCAGCTGAAATAATTTTTGCTCAGGGCAATTGTTGGCTAAGCATGTAAGCCGAGTGCCACATTATGAGTTTTAAGCCAATATGTGGTCAGGTGTACTTGAGAGATACCTGCATCCCCAATTTTAATGGAGACCAGCTATCAATCCTTATAAGGATGTATCCTCAATACCTAGTAAATAATTTAGATATCTGAACACATGTGTCTAGCAATTAGGCTTTCATGAAGCATATCTGATTATTTAATCAGTTTCTATAAATAGTATCTGCACCGTGATTTTAACATAGCTAGCGATCGGCCCAATGGAGCATGCCATTTAGAAACTCATATCTTGTGGCCCAGTACTGAATTTGTCGGCCCAAGCCCACTTATTAGCACAGGCTCTATAAAAGTGGGGAGAGAGAGAAAAGATTCTCTCATCTTCTCTAATCCGCAATCATTTCATCTTCCAGCCTCTGCACTCAACTTTTGCGATCCTCGTTGCTAGGGTTTGCAATAGCTCGCACCCCCGCTTGAGACTCACATGATTTTGCTCTGCTGCATCCATTCCAAGCCTGCACGAGCATTTCCTCCAAATCTTCTCACTCCCAGCAATTTCGAGAGCCCCGATTGAGATCCCGGAGATGTCCGCGAGAGCTTGGCCGATTTCAGACTGTGGTTCGTTGAAGTTAAAGTACATGGAGAACCAACTGCGATTGCAGCGTCATGATGTCATTCATTAGCGTTCCGCTGAGGGGGAATCCATGCTGGCGCCCCAATTTGCTGAGACTATTGTCTTCACCTCTTTCTTCGATCACGGTCTTGCCCTCTCCTCTTCGGAGTTTCTTCGCCAACTTCTTTCTTTTTATTAAATAGAGTTGGTGAATATGAATCCCAACTCTATACTGCAAATCTCCATCTTCACCACCTTGTGTGAAGCTTTTCTGGGGGTTAAGCCCCATTTCAATCTTTTCTGATACTTATTCCACATCAAGCCCCAGCCATCCAAAAATAAAGTCCAAGTCATTGGGGGAGCCGGTCTCCAACTTAGGAATGAAATGAAGAAAATCTCTCTCAATGTTCCTTTGAAAACCTCCCTCAAGGGCTGGCACAGAGAATGGTTCTACTGTAACAATCTCGAACCTTCTCTGCCCCTTTCACTAGTTCTCCACTAGTAGTTCTGCCCAGCTGGTCTTCAGTGCCAATCTATGAAGAGATGGGCCAAGTATTCTAGCTGATGGAGAAAATCAATCTGCTAAAGAGCTTAGGGCTGTCTGGTCCTTGGGTGGCAAGGTGTTTTTTAAACTGCCGCACCAGGCCTTTGAAGCTTAGAAGCCACTTTGGTTGGGATTATCAGGGCAAAGATGATCCCAGCCGCGAATATCCTGATTTGGCTGATAAGAACAAGGTCACCGATACCTTTCTTGGATTTTTTGTCAACGGGGTAGTGGAAACTAAACACACAGAGCGCGCCACCACGCCCTATAGCCAGAACAGGCCTAGGCCATAGGTAATCTTGAAAAACTGATGTGGAATCGTTATCTCTCTGTGATGAATGTCTGTGGATATCAGTCTTAAATTGTTCTGCAATCATGATGCACGTCGTTGAAACACTTGCAGGATTGTGAGGAGTTTGATGACGACTCCCAAACTTAGCCGGCCACCAAAAAGAAGAAGCAGCCAACTAGTCCTTCTGCTGCCCAACCCAGCTCCAAGAGGGCTGGGAAGAAACCACTTGAAGATCCGGGCAAGAAGAAGACAAGCACACCGAGTGCAGCGCCAGGGAGCCTGAAGATCAAGGACCCCGCCAGTTTAGCTCCTAGGCTGCCAAGCCCAAGGCCGGTATCTCCAAGCCCAAGAGTAGCAACATCGAGCCCAAGGCCAGCACCACCGAGCTCAAGATCAGCAACATCGAGCCCAAGGCCAGCAGTGCCAAGCTCTAGATCAGCAACATCGAGCCCAAGGGCAACTCCGCCGAGTACAAGATCATCAACGTCAAGCCCAAGGGCAGCACCACCGAGTACCTTGACACCCTAGTCGGCTACACCAGGAAAAGAGCTGACTAGAGCCAAATCGCCACCGTTGACTACCGTGCCAACTGGCCTGACAACCAGTAGCTCTTCGCCACTGATATCTTCTGGAGCCCCCTCGTGGAAGTTCAAGACTTCTAAGAGGTAAGCAATCTTCAATCTTCAAAGAATATTGAATGATGTGGTAGTATCTTGATATCTGATACATTATGCAGGAAGCGAGTTGACATAGATTCCAAGGGGACTATGCCAGCAGCTCCTGTCACCAAGCCAATCCCAGTCGAGCTAGCTCGAGCAATTGCATCTGCTGAGCCAGAGACTGCTCCAGCTGCTGAAGTTGAAGCAATCCTGGCAACAGGATCACCAGCGCTGGCCAACTAGGAAGCAAGTGCTGTAATTGTTCCTCCAGCCCCTGAGCAGATCACTAAAGATGCTACAGCCGCCGAGTCTGGAGCCAGGACCCCATCGCCATCAATATCGTCATCATCTTCTGATGAAGTAGACCTCCCCCAGCTCAAAGCCCCTCCACGCAACTTCCCAAGAACCTTTCATTGGGTCATCCCCGAGGGAATTGCGGAGAGCTACGAGCATGACGAGCAAGCAGCACTGAGGGAGCGTGAAGTTCTCCTACATGCTACAATTGCCGCGTCTAGGGGAGTCCAGGTATGTAGTGAATCTTGCCATGTTGAGTTCTGGTCAGTTTCCATTGACCTGGTACTCTGCGTTTGACTCTATTTTCCTCTGTTTTGCTCTGAGTGGAAGATTGCCGATCACTCAGAGAAGATAAATAAGGTCCTGACCGAGCTCGTCCCCCATCTCCAACAACTGCACCAGCTCCAGGTAGCCAAGGACGACCTGGAGTAGATGAGCCAAGAAAGGGAGACATGGCTGAGGGGATCAGTTGATAAGCTTAGGGACGAAAACTGGGCTCTCACCGTGAAGATTAAAAGTAAGTCTTCTGTATTGTCCTCCCGAGTAGATTCCAGAGTAGTATTTCTCTAGCGTTGTTGATTCCTGACTGCCCTGTTAAACTTTGATTGCAATCTTGAGTTCCTGATTGTTTTGATTTGCAGCCCTCGAAGCCTAGTTGAAAGCCCAAGCACAGGAGAGGGAGAAACAAGATAACAAGCTGAAGGAGGTAGAGAAGGCCAAAGCCAAGGTGGAGGCCGACTATGCGAGTAAGTCTCCTGCTTGACAATGATCTTACCCTGTCTTCTTGTTGCTCCGACTGCATGTCTTGGCTAACAAGTATTCTTGTTGATGCATCAAAATAGCTTCAAAAGCCAATGCCCAGATCCAATTTAATGCCTTTGCAGAGGAGATCAAGATTTTCAAGGAGTCACGGGAAATCCTCGTCGGATCCGTGAAAGGGCTCCTGGACATTACCGAACCTCACCATGCTGGGACTAGCTCCATTACCGTCTCCTAGGTATAGGCACGCCTAAGCGAAGCCCCGAGTATCTTGAAGAAATACTCGGATGCGCGTGTAGCCATCGGCGTTGCCCAAACTCTTGCTATGACGAAGTCAATATACCCTAGGGTTGATATTGAGGCCATTGGTGAGGGCTTCGCTGAGGAAACGACTCCCGAAGAGGCACTGGAGCTGATTAGCTAGGCAAGGCCAACTGCGGAGGCCATAGCAAAGACCTGGGTATGTAAGAACAAACAATTATGCAGTCGGTGTAATTTTGTAAAGACATTTGTAATTATCTGTATAATGCTACTGAGTACTTGCTTTTTCTCAATCATCATTAGCTTTACCCGACTATGTAATCTGCGCCGAGTAAATCGATAGGAACATAAGAAAAATTGTTCACTTCTAAAAGCTATACTCAGGCAAACTTAGCATAATCGTTGTAAAAATTCATAACTTAAATAAAACAAGCTCGGATTTTATTAACAAGGCACATAATACATGCAGCCCCCGACTCACTACTCGGTTGGAACAAGCGCTGTAGTGAGTCAGAGAAAAAACTTTGTACATATGTAGAGAGAAAATACAAAACTTAGGTATAGAAAGGACGTAGCTGTTCTATATTCCATGAGTTGCTGATGAGGGAACTGTCTTCGGTCTTTAGTCGGTAGGCACCCGGACATGTCACCTTAGTGATAATGAACGGCCCTTCCCACAAAGGGGATAGTTTATGCCTGTCTTTAGTGGTTTGGTATTTTTCTCAAGACGAGATTTCCCACCAAAAAGGCGCGGCCATGGACATTTCGACTGTGATAACAATGTAGGCCTTGAAGATACCATGCCGACTGGATAGTTGCGTTGTCCCTTGCTTCCTCCAACTGATCAAGTTTGACCAGTCAGGCTTCGTTTGATTTGTCTTCTGAGTGGGCCCGAACTCGTGGAGAGCCGAACTCCAACTCAGTTGGTAACATAGCCTCAGCACCATAGACCAAAAAGAAAGAGGATTGCCCTGTTGCCTGACTAACCGTGGTTCTTAGAGACCAGAGAACGAATGGGAGTTCTTGTACCCACCGCCCTGCATATGGTTGTAGTCGGTTGGACACCCTAGCCTTGATACCTTGTAAGACCATGCCATTAGTACGCTCGACCTGCCCATTGCTCCGTGGGTGTGCCACAGAAGCATAACAAATCTTGATGCCGAAGTTGTCCCAGAAATCTTGAAATACGCCGCCAGTGAATTGAGTACCGTTATTTGTTATGATGCGGTTAGGAACTCCAAATCGGTATAAAATACTCATGATGAAGTCCTTTGCTCGTGCCGCTGTAATGGTAGCAATGGGTTTTTCATCAATCCACTTCGTGAATTTATCCATTGCGATGAACAAGTGTGTGAACCCTCCTAGCGTTTCTTTAAACGGCCTGACCATGTCAAGCCCCCAAACTGCAAAGGGCCAAGAAATTGAAATTGTTTGAAGTTTTTGAGCTAGAAGATGTGTTTGCCTTGCATAGAATTGGCATCCCTCGCATGTGCGAACAACGTCTTTAGCATCTGTTACCGCAGTCGGCCAGAAGAAACCCTATCTGTAAGCCTTTTTGACTAACATCCTAGATGCAGCATGATTGCCACAAATACCCAAGTGGATCGATTGTAGAATCTGCTTGCCCTCCTTGGGTGTGACGCAGCGCATGAGGACCCTGGATGCGCTTCGACAGTACAGGTCTTCTCTGACTACAAGGAAACATTTGTTTCGATGTTTGATCCGTTCGGCTTCACTACGATCTTCTGGGAGTTTGTCGTCCAAGAGGAATTTGACAACTGGAGTCCACCAATCTTGAGAGATGATTAGCACTTCGTTTGTTGCCGGGGTAGGTTCAGCCTTCGACTGTTCAAGCACTGGTTTCTTCTTGATTGATGGCTCCAGAAGTTGTTCGACAAAAATCCCAATCGGGACCACTTCTCGTTTGGATCCTGTTAACGCCAAAATTTGGCACGATTCATATCCATGTTCGGTTAAGGAAAGAAGCCATGTCAGCCAATGGAAGCTCATCTGGAAGAGACCAAACCTGGAAGGAATCGTGAAGACCACGTTATGGCAGTTATTTATCTTATCTATTAGACAGTTTTATCTTTTAGGAAACCTGATCTCTTGTCCGATCAGGTTTGTCAGTTTTCCTTTTTCTAGTTAGGAAAGTCCTGTACCGTGTCCTATAAGGACTCTTGTAACTCGGGGTATATATACGTATGCCCGGGGACCTTGTAATCTATCAATCGATCAATTAAACTTCGGCGCATCGCCACCCTTTACTAACGGGTTCTTGCTTTTCGAGCGGGGCTGCATCGGTTAGGTCCGAACTCCTGCGAGAGGGTAAGTCTCGTTACCCCGACTACCAATCGGCTAGGACTTTCTCGGTTAGGTCCGATATTCTAGTCGGTCTATGGTAGTCGGCTTACCACGGTGTATCGGATCTGTCTACGGCTGCATCGGTTCGGTCCGACCTCTTAGGCTGGTCAGGTATATCACATCACGCGTGCATAATTTTTATCAGTTTATCGGGGGTAGTTTATCATCAGTTTGTGCTGCATCGGTTGGGTCCGACCTACTAAACTGCTAGCGATAAATTATTCCTGTTAGGCTGATATCCTTTGTGCAAGCGTCTTATCGGAATGTATAGCCGGTAAGTTATTTTCATCACAGTTGCATTAGGTCTATCGGCTCGTTGAGGTTCCTTTACTATTATCGATCTGTGCTGCATCAGTTAGGTTTGAACTACTAGATCGATAATAATAGATTTATCCTTGTCGGGCTGATCGGTGTATATGCGACGTTCTATCGGAGTGCTTAGCCGATAGGTTATCTTTTTATAAAGCCGACTGTATTATCCTTACTGTTTTGGTCATCTATATTATCATCGGTTTTCTAGCCGATGCATATGTGTTTCCTCGGCAGTCGGCTGGCTTACTATTTTGCTTATCTATTGATAATCGGCTCCTAGCCGATGCACATGTTATACTGACATCTTATCTATTTGCTCATAGCACTATTGGTTTCCTAGCCGATACACAGGTGCCATCGGCTATCGGCTACGAGGAGTCTATATCAGCCCGTATCGGCCGATAGCCGATTGCGCAATTGCTGCCGATCCGGGCACGAGGACCAACAAGGACCCGGACGCGAGCACGGGACCCGGGCGCGAGTACAGGCAGAGGCCCGGGCACGAGCATAGCGACATCGGCTGGAAGGAATCCGTATCGGCTTGCTGGCCGATTGGATCAGTGATCTAATTTCTTCATGTCCTTGTCAATTGCTGGGTCAAATTGACTGGCACGCCCGCGAACCTCAAATATTTTAGGACCTGCACTGGAGCTAAGCAGATCTCCCAGGCCTTCGCGTGTCACCAGACGCCGAACCAGATCGTCAGCAAGCTTTTTGGCACACCCGGCGGTTTTCGGCGTCAACACGTTTTTGGCACGCCCGGTGGGACTCAGAACTTCAACATGGCTGGAAAAGAGGTTAGCACAGACAACATAATCCCAGTCACAATGGAAGACTTGACCGCAGAACAGAGACAACAAATGGAGCAGAACATCGAAGATTTTCGGAAGCTTTGTCTAGAATCCTTCGGTATGACAGATCAAGGGCCGATTCAGAAGTCGCAATTTCCAAAACCTGTTTTTATTGACGAATCGAGCCATATATCGCCTACGAGTTCACAGAAGCCGATCCAAGACATGTTTAATGAAGCAGTTCATCATGCGTTGACTGATCAATCTGGGGTATTGGTGAACACATTACAGAGCTTGATCAAGAAGGCAGTAGAGCCGATTCAAATACCCGGGGGGCAACAAGATGGGATTCCTCAAGGATATCAAACTGCGTACTATGGGGGGCATCAACAGAGTTATTCAGAAGCTGTTCCTGAGTACAATTATCAGAGGGAATATCAGAATCAGAATCGGCTACAAACTCCACCTCTGCGTTATCACGACGAAGATCCAAGAGAAGAAGATTTATCAGCAAGAATCATAGAGGTGATGAGAGAGCAATTCGGTCTAAGACCGAAGAAGGAAACATTTATATATCGGCCTCCATATCCAGATTGGTTTGATAGAGCTCCGTTGCCGCGCCGATACAGAGTACCAGACTTCTCCAAATTCTCAGGGCAAGATGATATATCTACAGTGGAACATGTCAGCCGATTTTTGGCTCAATGTGGAGAGGCATCGGCTGTAGAAGCCTTGAGAGTTAGACTCTTCCCGTTATCATTATCCGGATCGGCCTTTACATGGTTTTCTTCATTGCCACCTAACTCAGTTCGAGGTTGGGCCAATCTGGAAAAACAATTCCACAAGTATTTCTGTATGGGGAGTCAGGAGATGAGTTTGATAGACTTAACATCGATAATACAGAAGCCGGAGGAATCAGTCGCAGAATATATCCAGCGGTTTCGTGATGTTAGAAGCCGATGTTATAGTTTAAGTCTGGATGATGCACAGCTGGCCGAATTAGCATTCCAAGGTTTGTTGGCTCCGATCAGGGAAAGGTTTGCATTAGAAGACTTTGAGAGCCTGGCACACCTAGTACAGAAGGTATCGGTTCATGAAAGCCGATTTCAGGAGGCCAGGAAGGAATATTGAGGCCCAAACAGAAGAAGAATTTCGAAGTTTGATAACAAAGTCCGAAATTGGGGGGCATGTGTTAACGCCAAAATTTGGCACGATTCATATCCATGTTCGGTTAAGGAAAGAAGCCATGTCAGCCCATGAAAGCTCATCTGGAAGAGACCAAACCTGGAAGGAATCGTGAAGACCACGTTATGGCAGTTATTTATCTTATCTATTAGACAGTTTTATCTTTTAGGAAACCTGATCTCTTGTCCGATCAGGTTTGTCAGTTTTCCTTTTTCTAGTTAGGAAAGTCCTGTACCGTGTCCTATAAGGACTCTTGTAACTCGGGGTATATATACGTATGCCCGGGGACCTTGTAATCTATCAATCGATCAATTAAACTTCGGCGCATCGCCACCCTTTACCAACGGGTTCTTGCTTTTCGAGCGGGGCTGCATCGGTTAGGTCCGAACTCCTGCGAGAGGGTAAGTCTCGTTACCCCGACTACCAATCGGCTAGGACTTTCTCGGTTAGGTCCGATATTCTAGTCGGTCTATGGTAGTCGGCTTACCACGGTGTATCGGATCTGTCTACGGCTGCATCGGTTCGGTCCGACCTCTTAGGCTGGTCAGGTATATCACATCACGCGTGCATAATTTTTATCAGTTTATCGGGGGTAGTTTATCATCAGTTTGTGCTGCATCGGTTGGGTCCGACCTACTAAACTGCTAGCGATAAATTATTCCTGTTAGGCTGATATCCTTTGTGCAAGCGTCTTATCGGAATGTATAGCCGGTAAGTTATTTTCATCACAGTTGCATTAGGTCTATCGGCTCGTTGAGGTTCCTTTACTATTATCGATCTGTGCTGCATCAGTTAGGTTTGAACTACTAGATCGATAATAATAGATTTATCCTTGTCGGGCTGATCGGTGTATATGCGACGTTCTATCGGAGTGCTTAGCCGATAGGTTATCTTTTTATAAAGCCGACTGTATTATCCTTACTGTTTTGGTCATCTATATTATCATCGGTTTTCTAGCCGATGCATATGTGTTTCCTCGGCAGTCGGCTGGCTTACTATTTTGCTTATCTATTGATAATCGGCTCCTAGCCGATGCACATGTTATACTGACATCTTATCTATTTGCTCATAGCACTATCGGTTTCCTAGCCGATACACAGGTGCCATCGGCTATCGGCTACGAGGAGTCTATATCAGCCCGTATCGGCCGATAGCCGATTGCGCAATTGCTGCCGATCCGGGCACGAGGACCAACAAGGACCCGGACGCGAGCACGGGACCCGGGCGCGAGTACAGGCAGAGGCCCGGGCACGAGCATAGCGACATCGGCTGGAAGGAATCCGTATCGGCTTGCTGGCCGATTGGATCAGTGATCTAATTTCTTCATCTCCTTGTCAATTGCTATCTAATTTCTTCATCTCCTTGTCAATTGCTGGGTCAAATTGACTGGCACGCCCGCGAACCTCAAATATTTTAGGACCTGCACTGGAGCTAAGCAGATCTCCCAGGCCTTCGCGTGTCACCAGACGCCAAACCAGATCGTCAGCAAGCTTTTTGGCACACCCGGCGGTTTTCGGCGTCAACAGATCCCATGTTGGCCAATTCGTCTACAGCTTCGTTGTATTGTCACAATACATGAGTTATCTCCAACCCATCGAACTTGTTTTCCAGCTTTCGGACATCCTGACAGTATGCTGCCATATTATCATCGAGATATGTCCAGTCTTTCATGACTTGGCTGACCACGAGTTGAGAATCCCCACGTACAACCGGTCGGCGGATGCTGAGTGATATGGCAATGTGGAGCCCGTGGATAAGCGCCTCGTACTCGGCAACATTGTGGGAAGCCGGAAAGTGAATCTAGAGGACATACTTGAGTTTTTCGCCGGTGGGTGACGTCAACACCACGCCAGCCCCTGTGCTGCCGATCCATAAAGAACCGTCGAAGTACATCGTCCAGTACTCTAGCTTGTCCATGTTTGTAGTCGTCTAGACTTCTGTCCACTCAGCCATGAAGTCGGCTAGAGCTTGAGACTTGATTGCTGTCCATGGTTGAAAGATGTTGTCAAACGCCATCAACTCAAGCGCCCATTTAGCGATTCGGCCAGTGGCCTCGCAGTTATGTAGGACATCCCCGAGTGGATACGATGTGACAACAGTGACTTGATGCGACTAAAAATAGTGCACCAACTTCTGGACAGTGATGAGTAGGCCATATAACAACTTCTGGACTTGAGGATATCTCATCTTGGAGTCAGTTAGGACCTCGCTGACAAAGTAGGCTGACTGTTGAATTTTCTGTATATGACCTGGCTCCGATCGCTCGACTACCAGCACCAAGCTGACTACTTGAGTGGTTGCCGCCAACTATAACATTAGTGGTTTCTGGGGCATAGGAGATGCCAACACTGGTGGCCAGGTTATCTCCTCCTGAATAGCATCTTTGTGGTCCTGTGCGAAGCACCACACTCATTGTTTGACTGGCTTGGCGTCCGGCTTGACGTTGAGGGAATGCTCGATCACCTCCCTTGGTACACCAGGCATGTCGGAAGGTTTCCAAGAAAATATGTCCCTGTTTGCCTGGAGGAAGGTGACGAGCACATCTTCCTATTTCGGGTCAAGTCCGGTCCCGACAAGAGCAGGTTTGGAGGGGTCGGAAGGGTCCAGAGGGATCTTCTTTGTTTCATAATCTGCTAAAATTCCCAACTTGGCTGCCTTTTTCGCCAGGGCTTGATCGTCCTTGCTTGCTGTTGTTGATGTTTTGTATCGGCAATAATAATATGGGGCTACTCGCGAGACCTAAACTTAATGGAATGCAAAGGAACACATAACAATTTATACTGGTTTTGGCCCTCGAGATGAGGTAATTCCCTACATCCAGTTGTGGTGTATTGCCTTTGAGGTTTCTCTGGTGAGATTGTTCTTCTTCTGTCCTCAGGGGGTGCCCTGCCTTCCCTTATATACCGGGGGACAGAGTTACAGAGTAGGAATCCCAGTCAGGCTCTGACCAAGGGATTTCCTTCTAGGAATACAATGTGCCCGACTAGGACTATATCCTTTCCTTGTCGTACAAGGTTATGTATGCTGAGTCCTATTGTATCCCTAATTACAAGGTTAGGTCCATCCTCTGTCCGAGTGGCCCAAATGCTTCTCATGAGGTACCCGGGGCCCATGGCCTCCACAATTAGATTATGGAAGATATGCTTCAGGATTGCATTTTAGATTTTGGAAAGACCTAGGATAGGAGTCTTCCTTATGCTAAATTTTCTTACAACAACAGCTACCAAGCTAGCTTGAAGATGCCATCCTTTGAAGCACTATACGAATGCAAGTGTGGAACTCCTCTCCTTTGGGATCAGACTAGATAATGCTAGGTGTTTGGAACAAATATTTTGAGGGAAGCGGAGGAAAAGGTCAAAGTGATACAGAAGAATCTGAAAGTGGCGCAATCCAGACAGAAAAGTTACGCCGATAATCGACGTAGAGATCTGGAGTTTAAAGCAGGGAATTTTGTATACTTGCGAGTCACACCACTTCATGGCATACGACGGTCTAACACCAAAGGCAAACTCACACCCAGATATGTAGGGCCCTTCAAGATATTGGGAAAAAGAGGGGAAGTGGCGTACCAGCTTGAGCTGCCTGTGTCCTTGGGAGATATACATGAAGTGTTTCACGTCTCACAGCTCAAGAAATGTTTGCGAGTGCCAACGGAACAAGCGGACCTTGACTAGATAGAGTTGCAGGAGGATTCGACGTATATGGAGAAACTGGTGAAAATATTGGACATATCTGAGAGGCACACTTGAAACAAGGTGATTCGGTCCTGTAAGGTCCAATAGAGTAACCATTCGGAGGATGAGGCCACTTGGGAGCACGAAGATGAGTTGAAGTCAGCACATCCACATCTCTTTGCCAGTGCTTCCGAATCTCAGGGTCGAGATTCTCTGTAAGGGGGGTAGGTTTGTAACACCCTGAAATCATTTTAGAATATAAATGTGCTTAAAACCTAAATTCTAGAAATTTTAAAATATGGAATGAGCCTTAAACAAATAAAAATCCTCAAGAATAAAATTCAATTTGGCTTGTGGGTATTTTTCTTAAATTCCCCATGTCCTAAAATGCACTTTCAATTTTTACTATAATTTTCAGAGCACAAATAATAATTTCTAGGCAATAAACACAATTCACAAGGTTTTCTAAAAATAAAAATAAAAATAAAACCCCGTTTTGGGTCACTTTCGGCCCAGCTCTCTCTCTCTCCCCGCGCATCGGCCTGCTCAGCCTACCCCGCCCCTGCCTCCCTGCACCTGTGCCTGGGCCAGCCCAGCTCGGCCGCGCCGTGCTCTGAGCCACAAATAGGCGAGGTCTGCCTTTAGGGTTGTTCCCTACCTCGTGCCCCGCCTCTCTCTCCCCCTCCTGAAAACCATAATGGCTAAACCCCCAAATTCACTCTCCCTGTTCCATCAAATCCCGAATTGATTGAGGGGCAATCATTCCTCATTCATATTCTTCATTCTCCTCACAAATCCCAATTAATTTCACCCTAAATCGGCTTCAATTTAAGGTGTTAATCCCAGCCGTTTCCACTGCCACCATTAACGTCAGCTCCCAAACTACCCACGGATCCACATCTCCTCTCCTATCCATAAATATGGGTCTAGGCTCCCTCTTATCCTCACATATCCCGATTCTCTTGCCCTCTCTATCGCTGCCGTGCCATCGTTATCAAGCTCCGCCGCCGCCACCCGTCTCTGGCCGCACCTCGTCATCGACCCAGGCCTCGCCAAGCTCCACCGAGCCTGGATCCTGCTGGAACGCTGTTGACCTCGTGAACCCGAAGTCCTTTGCCACTTCTCCCTCACCATCAGCCGTCTCCATCACTACCTTTCTTCGTTTTCCCAGGGGTGAGATTCACCTCCTCGCCCTCTTGCTGTTCCACCCGTCCCTAGCCTCCCCCGCTGCACCGATGGTCACCGGCGGCAGCCATCGGGGAGCGGCTGACGCCCGTCCGGCTGGCCATGGCTGTGCAGACGTGGTCGCCACGTGGTCACCGCATGGTACCTGCATCAGCGCACCACACCCATGGCCAATTTGCGGGGCCTGCTGGTCAGTCGCCCTAGGCACTGACCAGTGGGGCCCGCATGTTGGTGCCAAAAGCTCTCCTTCGGTGTTGACGCAATAAACCAATTTTTCTGAAGAAAAATAAATCAAGAAATGGACAAATTTCATTTAAACTTCAAATGGCCATATCTTGACTGTTCGGACTTGGAATTGACCGGTTCAAGTCTCTAAATTTTCCTTAAAGCGTCTAGAACCCAACTATGTGCTTTGTTTCTATAGTTTTTATTCATTTTCTTAGAGTAAAGCCAATTTTTTTTGCGTATATCGTGTAGACGCCACTGTTCTTAGAGTTATCACTGAAGACTTGGCTGCGAGCAAGCCAAGTCATACCCACACCCTTGTTCATATTGATTACCCATGAGTTTATAAATTTATTTATATTTAAATTATTGCATTATGCTTTATGAAAGTTCTTGTGATAATATTGTTTTTTCTTAGCTTATTCCTAAAGTCATTGTTACAGCCTAATTATTGGTATTATTACTTGACAACCCTAGGTAACTGATAACCAGCAAGTATTTGCGTGTATTTGTAATGCAAACTAGCTACCTTAGGTTATGCTTTGTTATGCTTAGCACATGCTTTAGTTAGCAACAACATAGTCCTTTTATGAGATAATTGGGAAATAACAAAGTAAATATTAATAAATTTGGAATTGGCTGGTTTTGCCTGATCATGAACTTTATCCATTCAAAATCCCCCAAAACCCTGTTTTCGGCTGGGCTTCAGGTACATGGTTTTGCTAGTCGTACCTCAGCCATCATAAGGACCAGTCTTCGGGCCTCTGTTGCAAAGCATAATCGTAGTACCACATGTCTAATGGGTAAGGGTTAACCCATAACTTAGATCAGCTTTAGCTAAAGGAACACGGATAGAGGCGGATGAGGTTTGGTTATTGACTGACGTCTCTGGCAAATGAAGGTCACGGGGTAACCAAGATCGAGATGTCATGGGCATGGACCATGTCTACCTGTCCCAGGTTTCTGGCCATAGATGGGGGTCAGTTTTTGTCCACGGTTGACCAAGGTGAAGGGGTATGTTACTACTTCCGTTCCACATACCATGGTGGTATGGGGCACGTGGGAACACATGAAGGAGTTTTGTCTTGTGGGTAAAGATGTACACCTTTGGCCAGAGTATAATCTATTCGAATAGCCGTGCCCTCGGTTATAGGCAAGCCTAGCAATGTACCCAAGTTAGAGTTCCCTGTTAAAATGGAATAATGGAACAATGGTTAAAATGTGATGGTTGATCGGGATGGGTCTGGTTAGCCTTGGGTTAGGCAAAAACTAGATAAGCGTGGTATACGCTACATTGGGATAATTTTATAGTTGAAATAGATTCAAATTCCTAAAATTGCTTTTATCCCCAAACTACATTTGTTGAGTACGTTGGAGGTACTCAGTCTTGCTCTATTTATACCCAATCCAGATGAAGAGTACCTTGGTGATGAAGGCTTTGTCGTCTAGCTCGTACCTGCTGCCGTCTTGTGCCTATGGGCCTGGTCCCTAGCTCTTTTAGTTACGAACTTTTACTATTTATCTTTGGTTGTCTGGGCCTTTGGTTGCACATGTAATATTTTAAACTATGATATTGCTTCCGCATGTGTACTCTGATATTATACAACTTTGTATCGTGTACCTCGCCTCTTGGTACGAGGATTAATACACTTGCGTATGGAAATTGCTGTGTGATTTCCAAGCGCTACAGCCATGGGCCCCATGTACCTCATGGAAGGCAATATGGCCACTCGGATAGAGGGTGGGCCTGCCATGTAATTTGGGATATAGTTGAACTCGGCTTATATTACCTTGCATGACAAGGAAAGGGATATAGTCCTAGCCAGTTACGCTGTGTTCCTAGAGGGAAATCCCCTCGTCCAGTCCGACCGGGATTCCTACCATGTAACCTTGTCTCCTTAGTATATAAGGAGAGGCAAGGAGCCCCTAGGGCAAAACGAATCTCACTAGAGAAATCTCGAAGGCAATACACAACAGCTGAAAGTAGGGTATTACTTTACCTTGAGGGCTTGAACTATCATGCCCCGATTTGGCATCGCCATACAACGACACCAACTAGGGTGTGCCGCAGGAAAATAGCATGAATTGCTTCCTCGCGGAACCACGATACCGATACCAGTCCAAGGACATAGCGCTGGTATCCACAGAAATCAGATATGCATCATCGTAAACATAAAATAAATAAATAGACTTATATCTTAACTTACGTTGCATCTTCGGAGAAAGCCGGAGACAACAATGAACAGCATAGAGGCAGCGGCAGCAACGGAACGACAAACTAAGTCCCAACACCACAGGTAGTGGCTGGGAACCAAGATGAAACCCTAGTCTTCACTTTACTGCAACTCCAACTCTCGACGAAGAGACTATACATATATAGAGCAAGGGTGAGTACTTACATACCCAACAAGCCAGGGGAACTTAGGTGGTTGTTGTAGGCTTCAAAAAGTGCCTGGATATTTTGCAATCAGTTTCATTGAAAAACTTTTAAATCTGCTAAGGGTATGCTTCGCAACAATCAGGGTGAGGTGGGTCTCACCCTATTGGAGTGAAAATGTATCAATCTTTATTTTTCCAGTTTTCACAATCTCAAGAATTTGCATCATACCGGCTCCCAGAGCCAAAACATTTCGCTGGACTTCCTGAGTCCCACTGTCCACGACAGCCAAGTCATAATCATCGAACGTCCCACGTCCTCGATGGCACATTCTTATGATAGTTTCAAAACCACACGCACATTTTGGCAAACAGGGTAAAATAAAATGACACTAAGGAATCACCTCACATCCGACCATGACCGTGGGCACGGCTGTCCAAACAATGCAGACCTCTACAGAGGGGGTACACTTTACCCACACGGCGTGACTCACTCTGGCCACTAGCTCGCACTGATCAGGCACGATCGGCGGCCTAGAGGTTTTCGTGACAAGGCATTTCCCGAGCCATCCCAGGTTACCCCATGTCAACTAGAGGGGTCTGCGATGAACAACAGGGTAGGTCCTAGACCATCCTATGCCATGAACCCAGGAGGCCTTCCCCGACACCATCCTAGCGATTCACAGTCTAATGACATGCAAGGCGTCCCTGGGCAGCTAGTTACTCCGCAAGGCGCTTCCCAATTCACCCATGTGGTTGTACTGTCATGTGCTTGGATGAAATTCTAAAGGAATCGGTCCTTAAGGCGACCTCACAGGCATCACACACCGAACCGGCTTTGCATCACGAGTCTCCTTTTTAAAACACATTTTTCTTTCACAAGGCACTGACCCAGGTGTCAGGTTTTCCAAACATTTCGTAAAACCAAGTTTTACCCAAGAAGTTTCTCAATTTTGAAGTTTCAAGGCAACCGTTAGTACTCGCACAAGAGTGCACAAATACCGAGGCACCATAGTTGTGGTTTACAAGGGAAAAGGGCATAACAATGCCAAGGAAGGATTTAAGTGCAACAGGGTTGGGAAGGCCTACCGATTTCACTCGCGGACGGGGCCGAACTATTCTGTGCATGATTATCGATGCAATTTCATAAACAAAATAATTTAAATTCAATTATAGGCTTGATTGATCCTGCCTTGCCCTAGGTCTTCATGCGTCTTCGAGAATCGTTGCGAAATCCGCTCCGAAACAAAATTCCGACGATCTATTATTATGCACAAACAATTAAAATGTACACAAAGACCAAGAAAGACACCCTATTTAGTGCTACTAATAGTGCCATTTGATAGATCTCAATTTTATTAAATTACTGGAGTTGGAACAGAGTCAATCGGAGCTATGTTTAAAAGATATGATTTTCCGAAGTTTCTATGGATTTCTGGAATGGAGGAAATGATTTATTTGAATTTCTGGAATGGAATATTCTTGGGAATATTGGGACCAGTGGCAGTAGTGGCCCCCTAGTCAGTGGGGGAGAGAGGTGTGTAGTGCTGTGGGTCCCGGTTGACAACCTCGCAGGGGGGTGCATAGTATGGGCCGGGTGGACCAAGGAAGAGGGGTGGGCCCATATGTCAACGGTTATTGGTGCCTGGACCAGGTGCCCTGCGGTTAGGGGGGAGAAGGGGAGTGGGCTAGGTGTACGAGGTGGTTCTCGGTGCACCAGGAGAATTAGGCCCACTTGTCAAAGGCATGGGTCATGGGAACCGGGTGCACGCGCTCGAGGAGCAGGACGGATGTGCCGCTTGCATGGCACCTACGTGGATGGCCACGTGGCACTTCTTCTCCGGCCTTCACAGGAGCGAGGAGGGGGAATGGCAACGGACGGCTCATGGCGGCGGGGAGTGATCTGGTGAACGACGGTGAGCGGCGACAATTAGTGGTGCCTGCTGAAGGAAAGGTGCACGGCAAAGTAGACCAATGGTTCGGATGGGCAAGAGTCCGGGCGATGGCGGCTGGTGAGGGGAGATAGGGAGTGGTGGTGAGAGAAGGTCACGGCCCTTAGCAATGGAGTGAGACTGAGAGTGGAGCGAGGGGGGCTGTGGCGGTGTACGGGCGATCCAAAAGGATCTTAGGGTTGCAGCGTAGGGATTAGGCAAGGGCTCGCCGACGAGAGCGAATACGGCTCCGGCGGCAAAGAGGCGAGCTGGAAGGGAGGAGGACAGAGGCGTTGGTGCGGGGTCCCAGGGCGAAGCGGCTCCTTGAGCTCGATTTGGCACCTCGGGTTTGATGGTAATGGCGGTGCGCACCGTAGAGCGGCTGGTGGTGCTGTGCGAGGCAGACACGGAGAGACACGGCCGAGCTCGGGAACTCGTGGCTCCGCGGATTGGGGTCCGAGGCGAAAGAAGGAAAGAGGAGGCCTCGTAGGTGGAATTTATAGGGGCGAAGGGGGTCGGGAGGCAGCTATATCGGTTCTGGATGGGCTCCAATCATGGAGGGGAGAGAGGTGGGAGATGCCGAGGCAGCGCGGAATTCCTCACGGGCGGTGAAAATTTGGCCGATAGCGGAGATGTTAGGGGCGACAGAGGTCAGTGGATTAGGCGGTGTGGTTCGAACCTCGAGCGCGGGCTTGGGTTGCACGGAAAAGCAAGAGGGAGAGATAGGGATGGCATGGGGACCCATTCGACATGGTTCTTGGTCAAAAGGCGGAGAGGGAGGAGGAAAGAGAGGCGGCAGCGGCGACCATGGCTGTCCCAACTGTTGGCAGCTAGCGGCGGCCATGGCAGGGCCGGGCGGGGACCGGCATGGTGTGGCTGTCCTCTTGGGACTTTGGCCGAACAGGTGGTGAGCGGAAGAGAGTGAGGAGGACGGAATGGAGGAGAACGACGACACTATGCAGGGAGGGATCGACGGCTACACGGGATGCCACGTGGAAGTCATCCAGCCGCGGCGGGGTGGTCCCGTGCAGTGTAGGCGAGCAAGGGAGATTGAATGGCTGTCCGCGGCGCTTGGGACTGGTGGCGGAGATTGGATAGGTGAGCGGGTCTCGCTCTGCAGTTAAGGAGATCGGGTGGCTAGCGTGCACTGCTCGGCCACATGGCAAGCATCGGTGGGCAGCGGCTGCGCGCGGGGCATGAGGGGGATCAGGCGGCAGGCCGAGAGTGCACTGGACATGTGGCAGCGACCTAGGCGGCTCAAGGGCGGGGCGCGGTGCACATAGCTAGGCTGGATGGGGAGGCTTGCGGTCCAGCGGAAACAGTAAACCCTCTCCTTTTTCCGGGGGTTATTTTGGAAGGAAAAGAAGGTTTCAAAGAGAGATTTTGAATTCAAATGTTGATATTTGAACTCAGCAGAATTTTAGAGAGCCAAGGTAGAGGAAACCAAGGGAGAAAATTGGTATTTTGGAGTAGACTTTGTATTTAGACTTCCAATGAATGCTTGAGAGGGATTCAAGGCATCGTAGGATTCAAATTCAATTTTCCAAGTTTGAATTTTCTTGATTGCTTGCAGGGATTTTATTTGAGGTGAGTTTGAAGGCTTGAACTGATACTTGAATATATACTTGAACTTAATGGGGGTCCAAAGTAGCAATTTAGATGTTTTTGGAAGGGATTTGTACCTTGGGCGCTCAAGGAATAATTGGAAGGTATTCCGAGAAGGAATTCAGATTTGAATTTGAATTCAAAGGGATTAGTCAGATTCAAGGCAAGGGAAGAAGTCAAGGGGGACTTTTAGTGGAGCCATGCTGGAGAGCTGATACACATATATAGATGGATATATATGGGTATGTATATAGGTGTGGAGGCCATGGGCACCGGGTACCTCATTACCAGTACATGGGCCACTCGGATAGAGGATGGGCCGAACCATGTAATTAGGGATAAGATAGCACCCAGCAGGCTGTACCTTGTATAATAAGGAAACATAGTCTTAGTCGGATAGGACTCTATCTCTAAGAAGGAAATCCCTTGGTCGTATCCGACTGGGATCCTTATCATGTACCCCTGTCCCCTAGTATATAAAGGGAGGCAGGGCGCCCCTCAGGGCAAGCACAACAAGAACAACCAGATCATCGATCTCCATACACCTCAGAGGAATAACACCTCAACTGGACGTAGGGTATTACCTCACCTTAAGGGCCTGAACCAGTATAATTCTCTTGTGTTCCTCTGCAGTCCACCGAATTCACCCTCGCCGAGTAGCCCCATAGTTTTATTGCCGGTGCAAAGCATCGGCAATAGGTATATATGTATATATATGTATATTGGTGGAAATGATAGTTGAACAGGGATTTGATTCCCAATTTAAACTTAGGGTGATTTAAGGAGGGGATCAAAGGGGATATTTTTAGGGTTCCGATTTGGACCTTCGGAACGGATATTAAAACAGGAATTTTTTGTAGGAGGAGATTGAGGGATTTTGCCGTCAGGGTTTTGGAGCGAACATGAATGCGGCGATTGAATTTCAAGGATCACCTTGGAATGAAGGTGATGAGGACATCAACACCATCGATAGATCCATACCTCCACAAGTACAGATTACTGGGCCAATTACTCGTGCTCGTGCACGTCAACTCAACTATCAGGTGAGTTCATTCTTAGGTTTGTGTCCAACTTATTTAGACCATGGAAACGTGTTCACTCTTGTTTTGCTTAGGAACGATGGCGAGGATCAACAGGGAAGAGGAGTCGCGCGGGCTGGATTCGGACTGCACAACAACACCAACTTGTGACGGTCACCACGACTTCATTCAGAATCCGATTTGGGCGTGCAAATACTTTATGGAAAGCTTATCAAGACTACTTTCAAACCGATCTGGCCTCACGTCCATATCTAATCAGAGTCGGCTGTAATCATCATTTTAATACGGAGACCTGTTGTGTCCACGGTGCTGCGTCACCCTATTTTGGCCCAATGGGCCGTTTATCAAGTTGAGTCCACTAAGGACGCATCTTAGTGTTATGGTACGACCCCAACACCCCTGTGATTGTTCTCCCATCTATTAATAGGGCTTAGAGCCACCAGGAACAATTAGGTTTTGTTGATTCCAAGTAAGCCGTCGCTACTTCGAGTTGCAATGCACGTGTCGATTAAATCACCCGTTCTCTTGATTTCAGAACCTCACCATGTCGTTTTTATGACTGAAACCTTCATATCAATCAAGCAATTCAGTGCTTGTTCTACTTGTTCTTGCTTGTTCTTCAATTGCTTGCAGGACGAGTGCCCTCGTGGCCGGGTTATTCGCGCCCCACAAGATCGCGAGCAACCCTTGGAGTCAGTGTATCGGTTGCCAAGGCGCAGCCTCTTCGGACGGTTGTAGTTGGGTTGTGAACGCCGTGTCCATCCCCAAGCGAGTTACATGTCTCCACCGAAAGATCAGGACCAATAATGTTATCAAGTGGTACCAGAGCGGAGGTTGATCAGTGAGAGATCTATTGTTATTCATACTGAATTTCCTATAGTCCACAAAAAGCCAAAAAAAACATAGTAGATTAATCTGTTTTCATTTTTCATGGACCTTTTGAGCCTTTTATTAGTACTGCTTAGTTAGGGCTTGTTGAGTCTTCGGTTTGCATCGGTTGAGTCAAGTTGCTGGTCTTAGGGTTAGCCACTAGAGTTTTGAGTTCTGCTCACGTTACCGTCACCGACGCCACCACCACGAAATTCGCAACCACCACGAAATCTGCTGCCAACATCACCACTGCAACCGCTACCAGAACCACCACCATTGAACCCAACGCTTCCCCTTTCTTCGCAGCTTACCTACTTCAGAGACAGAGAGAGAGAGGTAAATATGATCCTGATGCATATATTACTTGGGAGATTGCTGTTGATCAAAAATTTGCATGTCATGAATTTCCTGAGAATAGAAGGGTTAGGGCTACAACTAGTGAGTTCACTGATTTTGCTTCTGTTTGGTGGAAAGAACATGGCAAGAAAAATCCAAATAACGTACCACAAACTTGGGATGCTTTGAAATGGGTCATGCGGGCTAGATTTGTTCCTTCTTACTATGCAACAATTGAGGCAGGAAAATAAAAGCGTAGAAGAATATTATCAAGAACTACAAATGGGCATGTTGCGTTGTAACTTAGAGGAGACTGAGGAACTTGCTATGGCTAGATTTTTGGGTGGTTTAAATCATGAAATTCAGGACATCCTAGCTTACAAAGAATACAATAATGTTACCCATCTGTTTCACCTGGCTTGTAAAGCTGAAAGAGAAGTGCAGGGACATCGTGCAAGTTCCAGGACTAATGTTTCTGCAGGAAAAATTAACTCGTGGCAAGCATGCATGACTACTTTTCCGGCTGGACGTGCTCCACCACCGTCTTCCTCCCAGAGTCAGGTAGCACCTTCTTCATCTAACAACTACAGTAAGTCACGTGTTCCTCTGACTAATTCAGCAAGTCAGGTGCCTACAGCATCAAAGCCTGCCCAAGCGCCCGTCGAGAGCGCTTCTTCTATGGCATCTACAGGAAGAACTAGAGATGTTCAGTGCGACCGATGTAAGGGCTTTAGACATGTGCAGCGTGACTATCCTAGCAAGCATGTTTTGGTTGTTAAAGACGACGGTGAGTATTCATCAGCTAGTGATTTCGAGGAAGATATACATGCTATGCTTGCAACCAAAAGATGACAATGCAAAAAGTTCAACAATGCAGACCAGAAGACAACTAGAGTTTGCTAGTGATTTCGGCTGACGCTGTTGCTGAGGCCCTAGACGACAAGATGGAGCCCTGACAGAAGGAGCAAAAGGACACCGACGACGTAGCTCTGACTAAGTCCGAACAAACATTATGGCAGCAGTCGAGCGCAGCCGACCGCGACTACCGAGGACAGACGACTACCAGAAGGTCATGAATGGGCCATGTCCTTTCCACCCAAAGGGGAAGCACGTGGCTAAAAATTGCTTCATGCTCAAGAAGTTTGCTTCCAAGCAGACATCTGCATCCGACAAGCAAAAGCACAAAGATAAGCCGGACACGAGGGCAGCTAGCGACTATCAAGATCCCCAGGCTGAGCTCAACCACATATTTAGAGGGTCGTCTGCGTATAAGTCCAAGTGCAAACAGAAGCTAACCGCCCGAGAGGTGAACTCGGTCTCGTCAGATGCCCCCCCAATATCTGCGTTGGTCGGAGACGGCAATCACTTTCCACCGCACGGATCATCCCGACCGAGTAACCCATTCAGGGCGCTACCCACTCGTCCTGGACCCGGTCATTAGGAGCATCAAATTGAAGAAGTTCTAATGGGGACGAGGTGCCCAATCTTTCGATGAGATTGATAACTATTGTTTTATTGGTGGAGATGACCCTGGCAATCCGACTACAAACACACGACATCGCTTGCGCCTTAGCAATCACTGAACCAACTCCAAGATGTTATTGACCTCGCTGGAGGCGTGATCAACCTGAACGCGAAGTTCAATCCCTGCAAGCAATCGAAGAACTAGCAAGAATAGGACATAGGCAATTTGATATTGCGAATATGAATGAAGCATAGGTTGTATGGTGAAAACAAGGTTGGGATTCTGAAGCTGTCTTGGCAGGTGGCCGTTCGACACAAGTTGAGTAAGTGGTCCTTGCTATGGATGAGTTGTATCCATAGAAGGGATGCCCTCATCATCCTCCCCTTCTTGCATTTGAATCGTCCGTGACTCAAACTCGTCCTCTTCTCCCAAGTAGGGCTTCAAATCTGCAATGTTAAATATAGGACTAACTCAAAAATCTGCAGGCAGTTCAATCTTGTATGCATTATTATTAATCTTTTCTAACACCTTCAAAGGACCATCAGCTCATGGCATCAATTTGGATTTTCTCAACTTAGGGAACCTATTTTTCATAAGTGTAACCAAACAAGATCCCCAAGTTCAAAAGTTAAATGTTTCCTTCCCTGACTACTAGCATGTTTATATTTAGCATTCATGCGCTCTATATTCTCCTTAGTTGTCTCGTGCATTTTTAAAATTAATTCAACATGTTGTTTAGCATCAGGGTTCAATTTCTCCGAAGATGGGATAAGCATTAAATCAATAGGAGCACGAGGCACAAAACCATAAACAACTTCAAAAGGGCACATCTTTGTAGTAGAATGCAAAGAACGATTGTAAGCAAACTCAATATGAGGTAAGCATTCTTCCCTCATTTTTAAATTTCTTTTCAAAACAGCCCTAAGCATTGTAGACAAAGTTCTATTCACAACCTCAGTTTGTCCATCAGTTTGGGGATGACAAGTAGTAGAAAATAACAGCTTAGTCCCCAATTTACCCCATAAATTTCTCCAAAAATGGCTAAGGAATTTAGCATCACAATCTGAAACTATAGTATGAGGCACACCATGCAAGCGAATAACTTCACAAAAGAATAAATCAGCAATATGGGTAGCATCATCTCTCTTATGGCATGGTATAAAATGGGCCATCTTAGAGAATCTATTATCAACCACGAAGATACTATCCCTCCCCTTCTTTGTTCTAGGCAATCCTAAAACAAAGTCCATCAAAATATCTTCCCACGGAACGCATGGAACGGGTAAGGGCATGTATAAACCATGAGGATTAAGTCGTGACTTAGCTCTTTGACATGTAGTGCAGCGAGCAACGTAGCGCTCAACATCCCGCCTCATCTTTGGCCAAAAGAAATGAGCAGGAAGGATATCTTCTATTTTCTTCACACCAAAATGTCCCATCAGTCCACCTCCATGTGCTTCCTGTAACAACAACAAACGAACAGAACTAGCAGGAATGCACAACCTGTTGGCTCTAAACATGAACCCATCATTAATGAAAAATTTATTCCACATTTTCCCTTCTTTACAATGCAACAGTATTTCCGCAAAATTAGCATCATGCACATATTGCTCTTTAATAGTCTCTAATCCAAAAATTTTGAAGTCAAGTTGTGATAACATGGCATATCTCCTAGACAAAGTATCAGCAATCACATTCTCCTTTCCCTTCTTGTGCTTTATAACATAGGGAAAAGACTCAATAAATTCAACCCACTTTGCATGTCTGCGGTTCAATTTACCTTGACTCCAAATATGCTTTAAAGATTCATGATCAGAATGTATAACAAATTCTTTGGGCCATTAATAATATTGCCAAGTTTCTAAAGTTCGAACAAGTGCATA
This sequence comes from Oryza meyeriana var. granulata, assembly GCA_003991445.1. Lineage (NCBI taxonomy): Eukaryota > Viridiplantae > Streptophyta > Magnoliopsida > Poales > Poaceae > Oryza > Oryza meyeriana. The sequence goes on along the minus strand of RYFJ01004131.1, from coordinate 58,033 downwards.
TAACTCCTTATCATAAGTAGAATAGTTCAAACTAGGCCCACTCAATTTCTCACTAAAGTATGCTACAGGTTTGCCTTCTTGTAACAACACACCACCTAAACCAATTGCGCTTGCATCACATTCTAGTTCAAAAGTGTTATTGAAATCAGGAAGTTGGTGGAGAGGTGCATGTGGTAACTTATCTTTCAACGTGGTGAAGGCGTTCTCCTGTGCGGCTCTCCAAACAAATGGCATGCCCTTCTTCGTAAGCTCATTCAATGGTGCAGCGATGGTGCTGAAATCCTTTACGAAGTGGCAGTAGAACCCAACAAGTCCTAAGTAGCTCTGCATCCGTGTGACCATGTTAGGAGTCGGCCAACTCTGGATTGCTTCAACCTTGGCTGGATCAACTTCAATTCCCTGTGGAGTAACAACATAGCCAAGAAACGAGACTCGATCGGTGCAAAAGGTGCACTTCTCAAGGTTACCAAATAAACGTGCATCACGTAAAACATTAAAAACAGCACGTAAATGTTCAAGATGTTCCTCTAATGATCTGCTATATATCAGTATATCAACAAAATAAACCACCACATATCTACCAATGAAAGCACGCAAAACCTCGTTCATTAGTCGCATGAAGGTACTAGGTGCATTCGTTAAACCGCATTACTAGCCACTCATATAACCCGAACTTAGTTTTAAAAGCAGTTTTACATTCATCGCCTAATTTCATGCAAATTTGATGATAACCACTATGCAAATCAACCTTGGAAAAGGCAACAGCACCACTCAATTCATCAAGCATATCATCTAGCCTAGGAAAAGGATGACGATATCTAATGGTGATATTACTGATTGCTCTACAATCTACACACATGCGCCATGACCCATCTTTCTTTGGTACTAAAATGACCAGAACAGCACAAGGACTAAGAGATTCGTGCACATACCCTTTATCAAGCAACTCTTGAACTTGGCGCTGAATTTCTTTAGTTTCTTCTGGATTGGTCCTGTATGGGGTGCATTTGGGCAAGGATGCACCGGAAATTAAATCAATTTGATGTTCAATCTCACGAAGCGGTGGCAGCCCCGGCGGTATGTCCTTTGGAAAGACATCTTGGTACTCGTGCAAAATGTTAGTGACAGCAGGTGGCAAAGAAGGAGGTATATCCTCAAAGGAAAACAAAGCTTCTTTGCAAACTACTGCATAGCAAACAGAATTACTAGCATTCAGTTTAGTCATATCAGATTTGGTAGCAAGGAAACAAGCACTTTTCAATTTAATTTCCTTATTCTTCACATTAATAGATTTAGGTTCTTTCTTTTTTTGTTGCTCAAGCTCTTTAGCTACAGTCTGATTTGCACTCTCAGTATTCTCCTGACTGTTCACATTACTAGCTCTAGCAAGATCATCTTTAACAATTTATTCAGGAGTCATAGGATGTAGCACAATTTTCTTTCCCTTGAACATAAGAGAGTATTGATTATTCCTACAATGATGTACACATTCAGTATCATATTGCCAAGGTCTTCCTAATAACAAAGAACAAGCTTGCATAGGAACAACGTCGCAATCAACATAATCATGTATGAACCCATAGAAAAATGTACTCTCACCATCTGTGTTACCCTCAACTTACCACTGCTGTTGAACCATTGGATATGGTATGGGTGGGGATGAGGTTTAGTCAGCAAGGCAAGCTTCTCCACCATATTCATACTCGCCAAATTGTTGCAACTCCCACCATCAACAATTATGTGATTCGAGCGTTCTTTGACAATGCACTTCATTTGGAACAAATTATGGTGTTGGTTTTGCTCGACGTGAGACACTTGAGTACTAAGCACGTGTTGCACTATAATGCTCAAATACTTGTCGGCATCTTCGGTGCCAACTGCTCCTCCTCATGATTAGATTCTTCAACATGTCCTGTAGGATCATTGGCATGCATAGCATATGTTTCATCATCAAAATCACTAGCAGAGGAATACCCACCATGATGAGGACATCACTAGCTCGAATATGATCATAGTTACCTTATGTACTCATCAACTAAAGGTGCATGTTTTCTACGTAAGATTTACGTGTTATATATTTGAACATGCGTCACTGCACCATGAGTTTTCTATATTCTTGTTTGCAGAGATACTTGCTTGGATGAACGGCAAGATAGATGAAGTTCTGCACGTTTTGGATTCGGATTCGGGCCTCCTGACAGCATCAACTTCAAACGGCCATAACTTTTGATCCAGAAGGAGTTACAGGGCCTACAAGTACTTGTTGGAAAGCTTATGAAGTCTACTTTCAGATGGTTTTGGTTTTATGCCAAAATTCCTCTTGAGCTGTCCAGAATCATCGAAACAAGTTACGTCATTTTTTCCTGTCCGAGTCAGTTTGGGCCTTTAGGCTTTCTATTTGTGTCGTGGGTTAAACCCATGAGGAGTGCGCCCCTCACAGGGCAAACTCTCACCCTAGGACGTCCTAACTCATATATATTCAGTAGCCTTCACTGTTTAGATGGGTTTTGTTTAGATTATTCTGTCTTGAACAGTTTCGCTGTTTATCGGTTTGTAAGACCCCAACTTCGAGAGTATAATCATTCATCTGCAAGTGAGTTGCAATCTTTCTTGTTCTTGCTTGTGTTCTTCAGTTCGCATGTAGGGACTAGCCTTCGTGGTGAGGTCAACTAGGCAGCGCACGGTTGATAACGAGAGGAGACGTGGTGCAGCGATTGCAGTGTTCGGGTCTTGGTGATCATAAGCCGGATCATGAGTGTGAATTCTCCACCAAATCGAGAGTTATCCTTACCTAACGGAAGATCGAGCACCCCGTTGCCATCACACCATCATCACATATAATCAATACACGCTTGCTTGGACAGTCCTGCATCATGTGTCCATAGCCTTTGCATCGATGGCATTCAACATCCCTCATTCGTCCTGTCGAAGCAACCGAAAAGGAAGTTTTTTGTAGAAAGTTGTGGTGCTGATTTGGGTGCTTTGGAAACTCGTGACGCCGAATTTGACGTAGTAGGGCGCTGCTTGTTGCTAGAGGGTAGTGGTGGGTGCGCCACAGTGGATTGGGTAGCAGGTGTGCGCGGCGTCCATGAATTTGTGTGACCTGCAGATGAGTTAGATTGCGTTCTCGTCTAGCGTCCTTGCAATTCACGTTCAGCTTTGCAAGCAAGATGAAACAATCTAGTAATGGAGTTGTAATCTTTGTAATCAACGATGTCCTGAATTTCACGATTCAACCCTCCCAAAAACCTAGCATTGATGCTTCATCATTCTCAACTAACCCACAACGCAACATACCAATTTGTAATTCCTGATAATATTCTTCCACAGACTTTGCACCTTGTTGTAAATGTTGCAGTTTATTTAACAAATCACGAGCATAATACGAGGGAACAAATCGATGGCGCATAAGCAATTTTAAAGCCTCCCAAGTGTGAGGTATGTTGTTGGGTTGTTGACAGCAATGTTCTTTCCACCAAATCGAAGCAAAGTTAGTAAACTCACTAGTAGCAACCCTAACTCGTCTATCCTCGGGATAGTCATGGCAAGTAAATTTTTGATCAACAGCTAGTTCCAATCAGATAACCATCAGGATCATACTTACCATTAAAAGAGCGCACGCGGCGAGGGATGGTGAAATCGGGCGGCGACCGATGGATTGGGGGAAGGATAGAGGACTGGCGACGGCGTGTAGATGATGACGCTGATGAGTAGGGGGAGGGGGAAAGAAAATGGAGGCGCCGGCTACGGCAGAGGACACCAAGGCAATGGCGACGGCCTCCGACTACAAGGGGATGGCAGCCGAGTACCTCCCCTACGTGGCAGAGGCGGTGGTGTGCATCAGTGCGAGGCGCTATGAGGGAGGGCAAGCTAGAGTGCATGGGAGAGCTCAATCCCATACCAGACTTCAGGGCAGATGGGGAGAATGGGGGAGGAAAGTGGAGGTGGCAGTGGCGACTTGGTCCGAGCGGTTGGACACGAGCACGGGAGGAAGAGTGTGTGGGAATGGCGTAGAATTGGACGGTGGAGGTGACCGGCTTCCCTCCGGCTTCTCAGCCATAGGTTGAAGGAAGGCTGATAGGTGGGCTAGGCCCCAACCTATCGGCGAGAGGAGGGCGCAGCCAAGCCAGGTTGGCGACCGGGCTGCGGAGCGGGTGGAGGAAGGGAGGCAGGCCAATGGCCTGTGGGCCAGGGAGGAAAGAGGGGAGTGGCCGGAGAGCTGGGCCACCATAGGCTAGCCCAAGGAGGGAAAAGGGCCGGGCCTCGCCCAAGGGAAAATAGGCTGGCAGGAGAGAGAGGGAGGGAGATGGATGGGCCGAAAATGGCCCAACACAGAGAGAGGGGTTTTCTATTGTTTCTCTGTTGAAATATTCACTAAAATGATATTTGTTTTATTAAAACTAGTTCTTGAGCTCTGAAAATTCCCAGGAAATTCCAGAAAGTATTTTAGAACATGGAGAAATTATGAAAAATTCCTCCATGCAGGATTTATTAAAAGTAAATTTTATTTCTTGAACTATTTCACTTGTTAATTTGCATTGCAATTTAATATAATTTTTTGGAATAATTTATTAAATAATTTTTAAATCCCTGAGCGAAAATCAGGGCGTGACAAATCTACCCCCCTTACAAGGAATCTCGTCCCGAGATTCGGAACGGCTAGAAAGAAAGATGGGTGTGGGTGGTGTTTAGGTTTTTTGGCCACTTTTGCTTATGTTCTATATGTTGATTGATTGATCATAATGTCATAATTGGGTTGACTGGCATCGACCGTTGTCTCCTGTAGTTTACCCCAAAAGGTGTACTGACTTTAGGGTATAGCCCAACTCTGGCTTAGCTAGATCTGCCATTTGATTTCGGGCGACACGTGTTTTGAGATGATTGAATTAATGTTCCCTTGGACTGATCTTTCACTCCTGTACTCTGGTTGACCTAAGATTACTCCTTTCAAGCTCACAATAGGTACAGGTTCCTCAAGAATTGTGATGCTGTATCTATGTCTTGCCCCATTTCCCTTGGTTTGGGGACGTTGCAGACCTCTGAGAGAAACCATTCACAGATACACGAAGATGCATATCCAGAGCTACTCATTTTCGAGGAGGTTAACTATTTCTTCTTATTTAGACCAATTAACCTTCCACCCGCTGGAATAACCTCAACTTCTTTGAGTCAATAGAATTTTATATTCAAAGCTGACACTCTGGTCCATCCCAGCGAAGGGATGATTGCGTCTTCCATATGAGGGGGGCTTTTGACTGATTCCTCGGTTAATGGGAAAGGTTCCCAAGAGAGATAACTTTCATCCAGCTCCTTAACATAACGACCCTAGTAGTACTACCCCTGTTCTATGTTCACATCGGATGTGACTTTTTGACTTTTGATTTGACTTTGACGGTCAGTCAGTAGAACGGAGAGCTTGGAGAATGACTCTGAGAGGGACATATGCCGCGTGACGAGCCATGTACTGCTGAAATGGTAGTCAATAGCACAGCCTTGCACAAAACTCTTCTCTGGATGCATGACATTCTGTCTTCATCATTCTTTTTTTTTCTGAGATGTAACTGTTTATTCTGACTATGATCGATTGCCCTTCCATTTTGTAGGGTAATATTAAATATATATATATATATATATATATATATATATATATATATATATATATATATAAAAGTTTCTGTACGACCTTGGCTTCGAAATGTTGGCGCTTCCTCAATGCACTTTCATTCGAAGGAGTCTTGAAGCTGAACAGTTGCTTAATGAGGAGGTTTCACTGACAAGATGATTCTTTCATCGAGCTCCTTAACATACCGTCTCTTGTCCGACTTCTTGCACATGCTCACACTAGATGTGCCGCTATCACCTCTAGCATTGCTTTAACAGACAACCACCCAGTTGGGTTGCTTAATTGATGTTTCTGAAACAAGCACACGCCACTTAACAGGCCATGCACAACTGAACGAGTGTTCCAACGGAACGACCATTGACTTGTATCCTTAACTGATCCTTCTGAACAAACCGGTCATAGACTTGCAGCTGCCTTCTCACATCAACTGGAAGTCTGAAACTTGTGGAGCCCTGCATGCTCCTATGATTGGTTGTTGTCCATTTAAGCCGAATAGACTCACTAACATTCCTTGAGTAGAGAAGGCCCACTTAGAGGGATTCCTTTTTTAGTCACTTCTGCTATGCCATTCCTGGCCTGTTGCCTGCATTCTTTTTTTTTCTTCTTACCCGCTTGTCTGGTTCATCTGTCGTCTTCCAAGAAGCTTGGAAGTGGCTTGTTAAAAGTTGCATCGGCTGCCTTAAGGTAGGGGTACCATCTTTTGATCCACGCTCACCTCTAGGGTGCAGCTACCACTTCCAAAGGTTTCATCCAAGTAGTTATCCTCTTGAGCATCCCATCATATCATCCATAGGGTGGGTACTATTTGGATTCTGCGGGAAACTGCCGTATTTCCGTCTTTTCTTTCGATGTTGCAACAAGAAATCCATGGGTTCATCCAAGTGCGCCTTCCTGTAGATAAGTTCATATCACTGTGTGTTGGCTCTGCCTAACCATTCTTCTCCTATTAGTTAGCCATTTCTTTTCCTAGCTAGCAACTATGTTTTTTTTTAGCTCAGCATACATGGGTTGGCAAGAAAAGAAACTCTAAGTCTCTTGCATTGATGTATGGCGCATTGCTCAGTCAACATTTGCATCACCGGAACGAGTCATCAATAAAGCTGCCAACTCGCTCCTTATTTCTTCTTCCTTATTACATAACTATCAAAACACATGGTTGCCGGGAAAAAGATCTTGAATATTCAGCATTCATAGACTATGGTCGTCCCGACTAGGAGGCTTCTTGACTGTTACTGCATCAGCTTCTGTGGTAACGGTATGGTTGACTTTTCTACTGCAAGCTAGCAGGAGTATTGACAAAGATAACGCTTCGGCTGCAGGCATTCTCAAAAGAGATGTTTATCCTCTTGGTAGTTATAGCATGTTAAAACCTTTATACTCTTGGTGGTATCCTCCTAGGATTGATGTTGGGCGTCCAGGCTAAAGCAATGTGAGGTGCATTGCTGATGATGTTGCTCGTCTTGTATGCTAGTAGCTGAGATGCTGGTTGCGATCTAAGGAGCATGTGTGTTGACGGTGTCACTGATGCTGGCCTGATGGAGGTAACGCTTCGGGTTTGGACGATTTCTGCCAAAGTGTCCTGGCTCAAAGTAGTTACAGCAGACCAGGCCCCAATGAGCATGGGGTGCATCCTTCTTGGTGCTCAAAGTCGCAGCTGGGACTGGAGTGGGGATGGACTTATGGACTTTTGACCATTGTTGACGTTGTCGTTGCTGCCTTTGCTGGCCTCCACCGATAGTAGAACAAGCTGGGGAGTAGCGCTGTTGCTGTTGCCATTATTGGTGATCAAACTCTAACCAACGTGTGGTTGAATCTTTCGTCTATCTTTCTAGATCTTGGTGGGCACCAAACTCACCTTCCTGTCCTTAGGTACGTGATCTGTTGCTGCACACAAGAAACATGTGATCTTTCTCGTAGGACATGCGCCTGGCGAATGGTCGTCTTCACAATAGTGGCAAAGGGCAAAGCACAGGCTGGCTATGTGCCCAACTTCTCCGTAGTGAGTACATGCCTTGAAATCCATTTCCCTTTTACTGGGGTCCTTAGTGATCTCTTCATCTTCGTCATCGGAAGAATCCTCTTCTGACTCATCACAATCCAAGAGTTCATGGCGCATGCTTATCGAGCATCTAGCACGGCGGAAATTTCCTCTTAGCTACGTTGGTACAATTGTCATTCCTTCTAGAGGCCATTCTGTGCCAGCAATTATCATATCACTGAGGTCTTCTCCAACCCTTACTTGTGTTTCCCTCTTTTTAGATTTGAGTTGCGCTGCACCTGGGTTCTTGTGGACAACCTGACTTGGTACTCTTTGTGCCTTGGAACGGTGCAGATCTCCTCCAGTTGGTGTGGTTGCATACACATGCCAAGGGCACTTCCTTGCATAGGGTCCTTGTTCACCACAATCATAGCAGGTACGCTCGCTTCCCTCGGGTCCGACTTGGCTGTAATTATCTACTGGGTAAGCGGGTATGCGGCAGGTGCATTGGCTTGGGTCGCGAGTGCTTGCACGGAGACATACTGGGCATGATGCTGGTTCTGATTCTGAGCTTGCATCTAAGCCTACATTTGCTGCATCACCATAGCCACCATTCTATTCTGGTTCACCAAAATTTTGGCTATGGTTGGATCTTGAAGATGTGGAGGCAGAATGTCCACAGGGTTGCTCCCGTTGATCCATGGGAGTGTTGAGTTCCTGATCCACTGATGTTGTACCTAGTGTTGACCATCCATTGCGTAGTTTGGAGAGCCAGGAGGGAAAAGAGGGGTAACACTATAGATGAGATCTTAACCCTGGTTTCCTACTGATCTGATGTGAGTAAATATTTATTGTTTAAGTTGATTAGGCAAACAACCTGGTATGGTTACATCCCCACCACTGATGTAAGCCATACCCTACACACAAGCAAACAACACACGTCCTAAAACTAGCGAAACTACTCTTTAGGGTTCGCTTGGGCAAAGATTGGGTTTACGGGAGGTTGCCTTGAAGTCTTCAATCCTTCCCTGGCATGACGACATCAGTCCTAGATCTTCATTTCCCATTGTGATGCTTCGAAGCTTGAAGGGACTCCAACATGCAACAAGGCTGACCACCTCGAGTATCGTCATCGATAGGCTCACAAGGCTCAACAGCTAAACAAGGTCGGGATAGTGTCTACGAAGGGTCGTTTAAACAATTTTTACAAAGAACTTCCAAAGGTGAGAGGAGACGTTTTCACAAATAGGATTTTTGAAAAAAAAAAAGGTGTCTAAGGTTTGACCGTTTGGCTCAACCTACAATCAAGATGGCTCTGATACCAACTATGTCACACCCAGAAATTTAGCCAATTTCTAGGTTATTTTGTGTATTAAAATCCCTATCCAGGAATCAAGCCAGGGTACACAAAATGACAAATCGATAAATAGATCCAAACGTAAACATGTCGGCTACAGAGGGAGAGCTGAGCCGCTGGGCTCGGCTGAGCTTGCAGCCATGGCACGGTGCGGCAAGGGGGAAGCCAAAATAGGGCAAGGCGCTGGCGGGCCAGATGATGACGAAGGACGCCTGGGCGACGGTGACGGCCTGGAACATGGCAGCGGCACAGCTAGAGCGGCGATGCAACGGAGGTGGCAAGGCTTGGCTGCAGGACCTCGGAATGACAACAAAGATGGCGGTCCGGCGGCGTTCCCGGGTAGAGAGGCGACGACCGAGGTAGAGGGGGCTGCGGCGGAGCCGATGGTGAAGGCGACGTGGCTCGACGGCTACTGGAGCGACTGCGAGTGGCAGCCGGGGTTGGCAAGAACGGGAAAGTCCTCAGATTCGCGGGGTAGACAACGCCCGTGTAGGCTCTGACTACGGGGGGATGGCACCCGAGTACCACCCTGACGCAGTGGAGGCGGTGGTGGGGTCGCGGCGAGTGGCGGCTAGAGCACTGGGATGGTGGAGCTCTCGGGCGCGCGGCGAGGGACGGTGAAACCGGGCGGTGACCGATGGATTGGGGGAAGGACAGAGGACCGGCGATGGTGTGTAGATGACGATGCTGATGTGCAGGGGGAGGAGGAAAGAAAATGGAGGCGCCGGCTACGGCGGAAGACTCACCGGACATCATAGGAAGATGGGGAGAATGGGGGAGAAAAGTAGAGGCAGCGGCGGCGACTCGGTTCGAGCAGTTGGACACAAGCACGGGAGGAAGAGGGTGCGGGAATGGCGTAGAATCGGACGGCGGAGGCGGCCGGCTTCCCTCCAGCCTTCTCGGCCAGAGGTTGAAGGAAGGCCTGACAGGTGGGCCCGGGCCCCACCTGTCGGCGAGAGGAGGGCACAGCCGAGCTAGGCTGGTGACCGGGCCACGGAGCGGGTGGAGCAGGGGAGGTAGGCCAACGGCCTGTGGGCTAGGGAGGAAAGAGGGGAGTGGCCGGAGAGCTGGGCCACCATAGGCTGGCCCAAGGAGGGAAAAGGGCCGGGCCTCGCCCAAGGAAAAACAGGCTGGCAGGAGAGAGAGGGAGGGAGATGGATGGGCCGAAAATGGCCCAACACAGAGAGAGAGGGGTTTTCTATTGTTTCTCTGTTGAAATTATGAAAAATTCCTCCATGCAGGATTTATTAAAAGAAAATTTTATTTCTTGAACTATTTCACTTGTTAATTTGCATTGCAATTTAATATAATTTCTTGGAATAATTCATTAAATTATTTTTAAATCCCTAAGCGAAAATCAGGGCGTGACAAGGGTGTAGCTAGGAAGACTCAAGTTTAGAATCACGTAAATCGGAGGTCATATGCAAAAGTTAGAATTTTTTCAACTCTTTTTTTCTCACACACACACCGCAAGTCCTACTTAGAACCTGACTCCTCTTCCTTTTGCAATGGTGAAGCCTACACGTGAACAGAACTCGAAACTCTAGAGGGCTAGGCACTAAGACCAGCAAAGGACACGGCGATGCAACCGAAAGTTCAACAATGCAAAGTACTAAAAAGAAAAATTACGAGGCTAAGACTAGTTTGGACAGGATGATCTACTGCTATTATATATTTTTTTTGTGGACTCTCGGTAAAGGAAAAAAATCACTCTCATCTATGGTAAACAGGAAATTCTCACCGAGCAACCTTGGGCTCCTATACCACTTGATGGGGACGAGGTGCCTGATCTTTCGATGAGATTAATAACTATCGATTTGTTGGTGGAGATGACCCTGGCAATCTGACTACAAATGCATGATGTCACTTGCACCTTAGCAATCGCTGAGCCAACTCCGAGATGTTATTGATCTCGCTAGAGGCGCGATCAACCTGACCATGAAGTTCAATCCCTGCAAGCAATCGAAGAACTAGCAAGAATAGGACTGTGAATATGAATCGAAGAACCCTTTTGACTCGGACTCAAAAACCAATGTGGCCTATTTTGATGATTGCGGCCGGCTTGAATGGTATGGTGATCACTACCCATGGCGGACAAATGCCAGCTCAGCATTTTTGTCCTTTTGTATCCATAGAAATCCAAGGGGTTTCTTTTCTGGCCAACTTAATTCTTCTGGATGCCAAAGATTTAGATGTCATCTTAGGGATGAACTAGCTCACCAAATTCCATGGAGTATTGGATGGTGCCAGAAGAACGGTCATCTTGAGTAATGGAGCAGATCAACCGGTAGCCTTCTATTCTCAGCCCACAGGCTCGGCACAGCAGAGTTTGCATCAGCTTAGTTTGGAGGAGATCCCTGTGGTTAAGGAATATCCCGATGTTTTCCATGACGATCTATCTGGAATGCCATCAGAAAGGGAAATCAAGTTTCGGTAGACTTGGTACCCGGAACTGCCCCAATTTCCAAGAGACCTTACCGCATGGCTGCCAATGAATTGGCAGAGGTGAAGAAACAGTTGGAAGAGTTGAAGGAGAAAGGATATATCCACCCCAACACTTCGCCCTAGGGAGCCCCAATAATCTTTGTGGAAAAGAAGGATAAGACGAAAAGGATGTGTGTGGATTATCGCACACTCAATGAAGTTACCATAAAGAACAAATATCCTCTTCCAAGGATCGATGATTTGTTCGACCAACTAAAGGGAGCTAAGGTGTTCTCCAAGATTGATCTCTTATTAGGACATCACCAATTGCGTATAGAAGAGGAAGATATCCCAAAGACAGCTTTCACAACCAACTATGGTTTATATGAGTGCACAGTGATGTCCTTTGGGCTAACAAATGCTCCTGCATTTTACATGAACCTGATGAATAAAGTATTCATGGAGTATCTGGATAAGTTTGTGGTGGTCTTTATAGACGATATCTTGATTTACTCCAAGTCAGAGCAAGAACATGAACACCACCTATGATTGGTATTGGAGAAACTTCGTTAGCACCAGCTCTACGCCAATTTTAGCAAGTGTGAGTTTTGGTTGATGGAAGTAAAATTCTTGGGACATGTTATAACGGCTCAAGGTATGGCAGTGGATCCTTCCACTGTGGAATCTGTCACCAACTGGATGCAACCCAAGTCGGTTACCCAGATTCATAGTTTTCTGGGTCTAGCAGGCTATTATTGGAGGTTCATTGAGAATTTTTCTAAGATAGCCCAGCCCATGACTCAACTATTTAAGAAGGAAGAGAAGTTTGTTTGGACTCCTTTGTGCGAAGAAGCATTTCAATTGCTCAAGAAGAAGCTAGTCTCCGTCCCTATGTTAATCCCGTTGGATGTCCAGAAGGATTTCCACGTATATTGTGATGCATCGCGCCAAGGGCACGGTTATGTTTTGATGCAAGAAGGGCATGTTGTAGCTTATGCTTCTTGACAGCTACGACCACACAAGAGTACTTATCGCACACATGATTTGGAACTAGCAGCTGTAGTCCATGCCCTGAAAATTTGGCGCCATTACCTCATCGGAATCGCTGCGAGATATACACTGATTATAAGAGCTTAAAGTATATCTTCACCCAGCCAGACTTGAATCTACGGCAAAGGAGATGGTTGGAATTAATCAAGGATTATGATGTGGGAATTCATTACCACCCTGGCAAGGCAAATGTGGTTTCAGACGCTTTGAGTAGGAAGAGTTACTGTGGCACCACCCAAATGAAGACCTGTCCAGTTGATCTGTGCAAAAAAATGGAAAAGCTGAACCTTTGTGTTGTCAGAGAGGGATATCTATATACTCTCGAAGCCAAGCCTATGCTCCTGGATCAGATCCGTGAAGCTCAGGAAAGCGATGTGGATATCCAAGAACTTAAAAAGAATATGCGAAGGGGAAAAGTAGCAGGTTTCATGGAAGATGAGTTTGGAGCAGTGTGGAATGGGAAGCGCATTTGTGTCCCTAATGATCTAGATTTGAAGAAACTCATTCTACATGAAGCTCACAAGAGTCAATATTCCATTCATCCCGGCAGCACTAAGGTGTACCAAGATTTGAAGGATCGATACTGGCGAGTAAGTATGAAGAGGGAAATAGCGAAATTTGTGGCTTTGTGTGATGTGTGTCAGCAGGTAAAGGCAGAACACCAAAGACTGGCAGGATTACTGCAACCGCTAAAAATACCAAACTAGAAGTGGAAGGAAATTGGCATGGATTTTACCACTAGGCTTCCACGAACGCAAGGAGGGTACGATTCGATATGGGTAGTAGTCGACAGATTAACCAAGGTGGCTTATTTTATCTCGATCAAAACTACTTACTCAGGAGGTAAGCTAGCAGAACTGTATTTTTCCAGGATTGTGTGTTATCATGGGGTACTCAAGGGGATTGTGTTCGATCGAGGTAATTAGTTTACTTCAAACTTTTGGAAAAAATTGCAAGAAGAAATGGGCACAGGACTCAACTTCAACACCGCTTATCATCCCCAAACAGATGGTCAGACTAAGCGCACAAATTAGAGTCGATGTTTTACACCGGCAATAATAATATGGGGCTACTCGTGAGACCTAAACTTTATGGACTGCAAAGGAACACGAACAATTTATACTGGTTCAGGCCCTCAAGATGAGGTAATACCCTACGTCTAGTTGTAGTGTATTGCCTTTGAGGTTTCTCTAGTAAGATTGTACTTCTGCCCTCAGGGGGCACCCTGCCTCCCTTTATATACAGGGGACAGTGTTACAGAGTAGGAATCCCAGTCGGACTCTGACCAAGGGATTTCCTTCTAGGAATATAACGTGCCCGACTAGGACTATATCCTTTCCTTGTCGTGCAAGGTTATGTATGCGAGTACTATTGTATCCCTAATTACAAGGCTAGGCCCATCCTCTGTCTGAGTGGCCCAAATGCTTCTCATGAGGTACCCGGGGCCCATAGCTTCCACAGCAGCCCCTGAGATCTTCATAATTGAGTCACAGCTGATGCCGAGTGCTCATCCTCCCCGGTGAAGAATTCCAGAGTGCATTGCTCCCGAGTACTCTTTGTCCGTGTGCTTCTTCTCCCAAGTCCTGCTTCATGTCCACTGGCAACGAGGCTATGAAGGGCTTCATGTAAAAATATGAATAGTGTGCACCGAATAGGCACACCTATTAGGTGTAGCCCCCGACTTTGTGCTTAATTGTGAAACAATTAAACATAAAGTCAAAGATCGTTAACCTTGTAGTCTTTCCTGAGTAGTATACTACATGGTACGTAGACTCTTCATCATCATGTCAGCTGAAATAATTTTTGCTCAGGGCAATTGTTGGCTAAGCATGTAAGCCGAGTACCACATTATGAATTTTAAGCCAATATGTGGTCAGGTGTACTTGAGAGATACCTGCATCCCCAATTTTAATGGAGACCAGCAATCAATCCTTATAAGGATGTATCCTCAATACCTGGTAAATAATTCAGATATTTGAACACATGTGTCCAACAATTAGACTTTCATGAAGCATATCTGATTATTTAATCAGTTTCTATAAATAGCATCTGCACCATGATTTTAACACAGCCAGCGATCGGCCCAATAGAGCATGACTCATATCTTGTGGCCCAGTACTGAATTTGTCGGCCCAAGCCCACTTATCAGTACAGGCTCTATAAAAGTGGGGAGAGAGAGAAAATATTCTCTCATCTTCTCCAATCCGCCAATCGTTTCGTCTTCCAGCCTCTGCACTCAACTTCTGCGCTCCTCTTCACTAGGGTTTGAAATAGCTCGCACCCCCGCTTGAGACTCACACAATTCCGCTCTACTGCATCCATTCCAAACCTGCACGAGCATTTCCCCCAAATCTTCTCACTCCCAGCAATGCCGAGAGCCCCATTTGAGATCCCGGAGATGTCTGTGGGAGCTTGGCCGATTTCGGACTGCGGTTCATTGAAGCTGAAGTACTTGGAGAACCAACTGCGGTTGCAATGTCATGATGTCATTCATTAGTGTTCTGCTGAGGGGGAATCCACGCCGGTGCCCCAATCTAGTGAGACTATTGTCTTCACCTCTTTCTTCGATCATGGTCTTGCCCTCCTCTCTTCGGATTTTCTTCGCCAACTTCTTTCTTTTTATCAGATAGAGTTGGTGAATCTAAATCCCAACTCTATACTGCAAATCTCCATCTTCACCACCTTGTGCGAAGCATTTCTTGGGATTAAGCCCCATTTCAATCTTTTCCGATACTTGTTCCACATCAAGCCCTAGCCATCCAAAAATAAAGTCGAGGTCATTGGGGGAGCTAGTCTACAACTTAGGAATGAAATGAAGAAAATCTATCTCAATGTTCCTTTGAAAACCTCCCTCAAGGGCTGGCACAGAGAATGGTTCTACTGTTCCAATCTCGAACCTTCTCTGCCCCCTTTCACTAGTTCTCCACTAGTAGTTCTGGCCAGCTGGTCTTCAGTGCCAATCTATGAAGAGATGGGCCAAGTATACCAGCTAATAGAGAAAATCGATCTGCTAAAGAGCTCAGGGTTGTTTGGTCCCTGGGTGGCAAGGTGTTTTTTAAACCGCCGCACCCGGCCTTTGAAGCTTAGAAGCCACTTTGGTTGGGATTATTAGGGCAAAGATGATCCCAGCCATGAATATCCTGATTTGGCTGATAAGAACAAGGTCACCGATCCCAGCCACGAATATTGAATGATGTGGTAGTATCTTGATATCTGATACATTATGCAGGAAGTGAGTTGACATAGATTCCAAGGGGACTATGCCAGTAACTCCTATCACCAAGCCAATCCCAACCGAGCCAGCTCTAGCAATTGCATCTGCCGAGCCAAAGACTGCTCCAGCTGCTGAAGTTGAAGCAATCCTGGTAGCAGGATCACCAGCGCTGGCCAACTACAAAGCAAGTGCTGTAATTGTTCCTCCAGCCCCCAAGCAGATCATTGAAGCCCCTGCAGCCGCCGAGTCAGGAGCCAGGACCCCATCGCCATCAATATCATCATCATCTTCTGATGAAGTAGACCTCCCCCAGCTCGAAGCCCCTCCACGCAACTTCCTGAGAACCTTTCATTCGGTCACCCCCGAGGGAATTGCGGAGAGCTACGAGCATGACGAGCAAGCAGCATTGAGGGAGCGTGAAGTTCTCCTACGTGCTGCAATCGCCGCGTCCATGGGAGTCCAAGTATGTAGTGAATCTTGCCATGTTGAGTTCTAGATAGTTTCCATTGACCTGGTACTTTGTGTTTGACTCTATTTTCCTCTGTTTTGCTCTGAGCAGAAGATTGCCGATCGCTCAGAGAAGATAAATAAGGTCCTGACCGAGCTCGTCCCCCATCTCCAACAACTGCACCAGCTCCAGGTAGCCAAGGATGACCTAGAGCGGACGAGCCAAGAAAGGGAGACATGGCTGAGGGGATCAGTTGATAAGCTCAGGGACGAAAACTGGGCTCTTGCCGAGAAGAGTAAAGTAAGTCTTCTGTATTGTCCTCCCGAGTAGATTCCAGAGTAGTATTTCTCTAGCGTTGTTGATTCCTGACTGCCCTGTTAAACTTTGATTGCAATCTTGAGTTCCTGATTGTTTTGATTTGTAGCCCTCGAAGCCTAGTTGAAAGCCCAAGCATAGGAGAGGGAGAACAAGATAACAAGCTGAAGGAGGTAGAGAAGGCCAAAGCCAAGGTGGAGGCCGACTATGCAAGTAAGTCTCCTGCTTGACAATGATCTTACCCCGTCTTCTTGTTGCTCCGACTACATGTCTTCGCTAACAAGTACTCTTGTTGATGCATCAAAACAGCTTCAAAAGCCAATGCCCAGATCCAGTTTAATGCCTTTGCAGAGGAGATCAAGATTTTCAAGGAGTCATGGGAAATCCTTGTTGGATCCGTCAAAGGGCTCCTGGACATTATGGAACCTCACCATGCTGGGACCAGCTCCAGTACCGTCTCTAGGTAAGGCACACATAAGCGAAGCCTGAGTATCTTGAGAAATACTCGGGATGAGCGTGTAGCCAATCGGTGTCGCCCAAAACTCTTGCTATGCCAAGTCATATACCCTATATGGGTTGATATGAGGCCATTGGTGAGGGCTTAGAGGAAGATTCCCGAAGAGGCACTGGAGCTGATTAGCCAGGCGAGTCCGAGTGGAGCATAGCAAAAGAACTGGGTATGTAAAGAAAAACTTATGCAGCCAGTGTATATTAATTATGTATAGACTTTGTAAATATCTGGATATGATACTGAGTCTATTTTCTCAGTCGTCATTAGCTTTACCCGACTTGTTATGTATCTGGCGCCGAGTAAATCGATAGGAAACTTAAAGAAAAAATTGTTCACTTCTAAAAGCTATATCAAGTAACTTACTAATCATTGTAAAAATTCATAACTTAGATAGAAGCGATTTTATTAAAGGCACGTAATACATGCAGCCCCCGACTCACTACTCGGTTGGAACAAGCGTTGTAGTGAGTCAGAGAAAAAACTTTGTACATATCTAGAGAGAAAATACGAAACTCAGGTATAGAAAGGACCTAGCTATTCTATATTCCATGAGTTGCTGATGAGGGAACTGTCTTCGGTCTTCAGTCGGTAGGCTCCCAGACGTGTCACCTCAGTGATAATGAACGGCCCTTCCCACGGAGGGTATAGTTTATGCCTGTCTTTAATGGTTTGTATTTTTCTCAAGACGAGATCTCCCACCAAAAAGGTGCAGCCATGGACATTTCAACTGTGATAACAATGCAGGCCTTGAAGATACCTTGCCGACTGGATAGTTGCGATGTCCCCTGCTTCCTCCAACTGATCAAGTTTGACCAGTCGGGCTTCGTTTGATTTGTCTTCTGAGTGGGCCCGAACTCATGGAGAGCCGAACTCCAACTCGGTTGGTAACATAGCCTTAGCACCATAGAGACCAGAAAGAAAGGGGATTGCCCTGTTGCCTGACTAACCGTTGTTCTTAGAGACCAGAGAATGAATGGGAGTTCTTGTACCCACCGCCCTGCATATGGTTGTAGTCAGTTGGACACCCTAGCCTTGATACCTTGTAAGACCATGCCATTAGCACGCTCAACCTACCCATTGCTCCGTGGGTGTGCCACAGACGCATAACAGATCTTGTTGCCAAAGTTGTCACAGAAATCTTGAAATACACTGCCAATGAATTGAGTACCGTTGTCCGTTATGATGCGGTTAGGAACTCCAAATCGGTATAAAATACTCATGATGAAGTCCTTTGCTCTTGCCGCTATAATGGTAGCAATGGGTTTTGCCTCAATCCACTTCATGAATTTATCCACTGCGACGAAGAAGTGTGTGAACCCTCCTAGCGTTTCTTTGAACGGCCCGACCATGTCAAGCCCCCAAACTGCAAAGCGCCAAGAAATTGAAATTGTTTGAAGTTCTTGAGCTGGAAGATGTGTTTGCCTTGCATAGAATTGGCATCCCTTGCATGTGCGTACTATGTCTTTAGCATCTGTTACCACAGTCGGCCAATAGAAACCCTGTCTGTAAGCCTTTTTGACTAACGTCCTAGATGCAGTATGGTTGCCACAAATACCCGAGTGGATCGATTGCAGAATCTGCTTGGCCTCCTCGGGTGTGACGTAGTGCATGAGGACCCCAGATGCGCTTCGACGGTACAGGTCTTCTCCGACTACAAGGAAACATTTGCTTCGACGTTTGATCCATTCGGCTTTACTACGATCTTCTGGGAGTTTGTCGTCCAAGAGGAATTTGACAACTGGAGTCCACCAATCTTGAGAGATGATTAGCACTTCGTTTGTTGCCGGGGTAGGTTCAGCCTCCGACTGTTCAAGCACTAGTTTCTTCTTGATTGATGGCTCCAGAAGTTGTTTGACAAAAATCCCAGTTGTGACTACTTCTCGTTTGCATCCCATGTTGGCCAATTCGTCTACAGCTTCATTGTATTGTCACAATACATGAGTTATCTCCAACCCATCGAACTTGTTTTCTAGCTTTTGGACCTCCTGACAGTATGCCGCCATATTATCATCGAGATATGTCCAGTCTTTCATGACTTGGCTAACCACGAGTTGAGAATCCCCGCGTACGACCAGTCGACAGATGCCGAGTGATATGGCAATGTGGAGCCCGTGGATAAGCGCCTCGTACTCAGCAACATTGTGGGAAGCCGGAAAGTGAATCTGGAGGTCGTACTTGAGATTTTCGCCGGTGGGTGACGTCAACACACACCAGCCCCTGTGCTGCCGATCCGTAAAGAACCATCGAAGTGCATTGTCTAGTACTCTAGCTTGTCCGTGTTTGTAGTCGTCTGGACTTCTGTCCACTCGGCCACGAAGTCGGCTAGAGCTTGAGACTTGATTGTTGTTCGTGGTTGAAAGATGATGTCAAACACCATCAACTCAAGCGCCCATTTAGCGATTCGACTAGTGGCCTCGCAGTTATGTAGGACATCCCTGAGTGGATATGATGTGACAACAGTGACATGATGTGACTGAAAATAGTGCACCAACTTCCGGACAGTGATGAGTAGGCCATATAATAGCTTCTGGACTTGAGGATATCTTATCTTGGAGTCAGCTAGGACCTCACTGACGAAGTAGGCTGGCCGTTGAATTTTCTGTATATGACCTGGCTCCGATCGCTCGACTACTAGCGCCA
Source organism: Oryza meyeriana var. granulata (assembly GCA_003991445.1). NCBI lineage: Eukaryota > Viridiplantae > Streptophyta > Magnoliopsida > Poales > Poaceae > Oryza > Oryza meyeriana. The sequence goes on along the minus strand of RYFJ01004131.1, from coordinate 38,473 downwards.
AGCTGACTACTTGAGTGGTTTCCGCCAAGTATAACATTAGTGGTTTCTAGGGCATAGGAGATGCCAACACTGGTGGTGATGTGAGAAATTGTTTGAAGTCTTCGAAGGCTTGCTGGGCTTTAGGTGTCCATTGAAAATTGTCCACTTTCTTCAGTAGTTTGAAAAAGGGCATGCCCTACTCACCAAGTCGGGAGATGAATCGGCTGAGAGCCGCCATGCAGCCTGTCAGCTTTTGGACATCCTTCTTGCTAGCTGGGGGTGCCATGTTCATGATAGCATTGATTTTCTCTGGATTGGCCTCGATGCGATACGATGAAGCTGAGTAGCTTTCCAAACGGTACACCGAAGGTGCTCTTTTCCGAATTCAACTTCATCTTGAATCTCCGAAGACTTTGGAAAGTTTCTTCCAAGTCAGTGATGAGGTCTTCCTTGGATTTTGACTTGATCACCACGTCATTGACATACGACCCCATGTTACACCCGAGTTGAGTGTGTAAACACCGCTGAATTGCTCGTTGATACATTGCTCTAGCATTTTTCAACCCGAACAGCATAGTGACATAGCAGTATGGTCCAAACGGCGTGATGAAAGAAGTCTTCAGGCAGTACTCCTCCTTCAAGCTGATTTGGTGATATCCCGAGTAACAGTCGAGAAAGCTGAGAAGTTCGCACCCTTCAGTTGAATCCACCACCTGATCTATTCTGGGTAGACCAAATGGATCTTTGGGGCACGTCTTATTTAAGGCGGTGTAATCGATGCACATGCGCCATTTACCGTTCTTCTTCCAGACCAAGACTAGGTTTGCCAGCCAATCCGGGTAGTAGACCTCTTTGATGAACCTAGCTGCAAGAAGCTTGGTTATCTCCTCCTGAATAGCATCTTTGCAGTCCTGTGTGGAGCGCCACAGTCATTGTTTGACTGGCTTGGCGTCCGGCTTGACGTTGAGGGAATGCTTGATCACCTCCCTTGGTACACCAGGCATGTCGGATGGTTTCCAAGCAAATATGTCCCTGTTTGCCCAGAGGAAGGTGACGAGCACGTCTTCCTATTTTGGGTCAAGTCCGGTCCCAACAAGAGCAGGTTTGGAGGGGTCGGAAGGGTCCAGAGGGATCTTCTTTGTTTGAGAATCCGCTGAAATTCCTGACTTGGCTGCCTTTTTGGCCGGGACTTGATCGTCCTTGCTTGCTGTTGTCGATGTTTTGTATCGGCAATAATAATATGGGGCTACTCGCGAGACCTAAACTTGATGGAATGCAAAGGAACACGGAACAATTTATATTGGTTTTGGCCCTCAAGATGAGGTAATTCCTGACATCCAGTTGTGGTGTATTGCCTCTGAGGTTTCTCAGGTGAGATTATTCTTCTTCTATCCTCAGGGGGCACCCTGCCTTCCCTTATATACCGGGGGACAGGGTTACAGAGTAGGAATCCCAGTTAGACTCCGACCAAGGGATTTCCTTCAAGGAATACAATGTTCCCAACTAGGACTATATTCTTTCCTTGTCATACAAGGTTATGTATGCCGAGTCCTATTGTATCCCTAATTACAAGGTTAGGTCCATCCTCTGTTCGAGTGGCCCAAATGCTTCTCGTGAGGTACCTGGGGCCCATGGCCTCCACAATTAGATTATGGAAGATATGCTTCAGGCTTGCATTTTAGATTTTGGAAAGACCTAGGATAGGAGTCTTCCTTATGCTAAATCTTCTTACAACAACAACTACCAAGCTAGCTTGAAGATGCCATCCTTTGAAGCACTATACGGACGCAAGTGTGGAACTCCTCTCCTTTGGGATCAGACAAGAGAACACCAGGTGTTTGGAACAAATATTTTGAGGGAAGCGGAGGAAAAGATCAGAGTGATACAGAAGAATCTGAATGTGGCTCAATCCAGACAGAAAAGTTACGCCGATAATCGACGCAGAGATCTGGAGTTTAAAGCAAGGAATTTTGTATACTTGCGAGTCACACCACTTCGTGGCATACGACGATCTAACACCAAAGGCAAACTCACAACTAGATATGTAGGGCCCTTCAAGATATTGGGAAAAAGAGGGGAAGTGGCGTACCAGCTTGAGCTGCCTGTGTCCTTGGGAGATATACATGAAGTGTTTCACGTCTCACAGCTCAAGAAATGTTTGCGAGTGCCAACGGAACAAGTGGACCCTGACCAGATAGAGTTGCAGGAGGATTCGACGTATGTGGAGAAACCGGTGAAAATATTGGACATATCTGAGAGGCACACTCGAAACAAGGTGATCGGTCCTATAAGGTCCAATAGAGTAACCATTCTGAGGATGAGGACACTTGGGAGCAGGAAGATGAGTTGAAGTCAGCACATCCACATCTCTTCACCAGTACTTCCGAATCTCGGGGTCGAGATTCTCTATAAGGAGGTAGGTTTGTAACACCCTGAAATCATTTTAGAATATAAATGTGCTTAAAACCTAAATTCTAGAAATTTTAAAAGAAGGAATGAGCCTTAAACAAATAAAAGTCCTCAAGAATAAAATTCAATTTGGCTTGTGGGTATTTTTCTTAAATTCCCCATGTCCTAAAATTCACTTTCAATTTTTACTAGAATTTTCAGAGCACAAATAATAATTTCTAGGCAATAAACACAATTCACAGGGTTTTCTAAAAATAAAAAATAAAACCCTAAAACCCTAAAACCCTTTGGGTCGCTTTCGGCCCAACTCTCTCTCTCCCCCCCTGCGTGCCAGCCCAGCTCGGCCACGCCACGCTCTGAGCCGCTAACAGGCAGGGTCCGCCTTTAGGGTTGTCCCCTACCTCGTGCCCCGCCTCTCTCTCTCTCTCCCGAAAACCCTAATGGCTAAACCCCCAAATTCACTCTCCCTGTTCCATCAAATCCTGAATTGATTGAGGGGCAATCAATCCTCATTCATACTCTTCATTCCCCTCACAATTCCCAATTAATTTCACCCTAAATCGGCTTCAATTTGAGGTGTTAATCCCGGCCGTTTCCACCGCCACCATTAACGTCAACTCCCAAGCTACCCACGGATCCACATCTCCTCTCCTATCCATAAATATGGGGTCCCAGGCCTCCCCTCTCTTATCCTCTCATGTCCTGATTCTCTTGCCCTCTCTCTCGCTACCGTGCCGTTGTTATCGAGCTCCGCCGCCGCCGCCCGTCTCTAGCCACGCCTTGTCATTGACCCAGGCCTCGCCGAGCTCCACCGAGCCTGGATCACGCCGGAACGCTGTCGACCCCGTGAACCCGAAGTCCTTTGCCACTTCTCCCTCGCCGTCGGCCGTCTCTATCGCTGCCTTTCTTCGTTTTCCTAGGGGTGAGATTCGCCTCCTCACCCTCTTGCTGTTCCACCCATCCTTGGCCTCCCCCGCTGCGCCGATGGTCACCGGCGGCAACCATCGGGGTGCGGCTGATGCCCGTCTAGCCGGCCATGGCCGTGCAGACGTGGTCGCCACGTGGTCACCGCGTGGTAGCCACGTTAGAGCACCGCGCCCACGGCCGATTTGCGGGGCCCGCTGGTCAGTTGCCCCGGGCACTGACCAGTGGGGCCCGCATGTTGGCACCGACAGCTCTCCTTCGGTGCTGACGCAATAAACCGATTTTTCTTAAAAAAATAAATGAAGAAATGGACAAATTTCAATTTAAATTTCATTTAAACTTCAAATGGCCATATCTTGACTGTTCGGACTTGGAATTGACCCATTCAAGTCTCTAAATTTTCCTTAAAGTGTCTAGAACCCAACTATGTGCTTTGTTTCTACAGTTTTTATGCATTTTCTTAGAGTAAAGCCAATTTTTGTTTGTGTGTATTGTGTAGACGCCGCTGTTCTTAGAGTTGTCGCTGAAGACTTTGGCTACGAGCAAGGCAAGTCATACCCACACCCTTGTTCATATTGATTACCCATGAGTTTATAAATTTATTTATATTTAAATTATTCATTATGCTTTATGAAAGTTCTTGCGATAATATTGTTTTTTCTTAGCTTATTCCTAAAGTCCTTGTTACAGCCTTATTATTGGTATTATTACTTGACAACCCTAGGTAACTGATAACCAGCAAGTATTTGCGTGTATTTGTAATGCAAACTAGCTACCTTAGGTTATGCTTTGTTATGCTTAGCACATGCTTTAGTTAGCAACAACTTAATCCTTTTATGAGATAATTGGGAAATAACAAAGTAAATATTAATAAATTTGGAATTGGCTGGTTTTGACTGATCATGAACTTTATCCATTCAAAATCCCCCAAAACCCTGTTTTCAGCTAGGCTTGAGGTACATGGTTTTGCTAGTCGTACCTCAGCCATCATAAGGACCGGTCTTCGGGCCTCTGTTGCAAAGCATAATCGTAGTACCACATGTCTAATGGGTAAGGGTTAACCCATAGCTTAGATCAGCTTTAGACAAAGGAACACGGATAGAAGCGGATGAGGTTTGGTTATTGACTGACGTCTCTGGCAAATGAAGGTCATGGGGTACCGAGATCGAGATGTCATGGGCATGGACCATGTCTACCTGTCCCAGGTTTCTGGCCGTAGATGAGGGTCACTTTTTGTCCACGATTGACCAAGGTGAAGGGTTATGTTACGCCTTCCGTTGCACATACCGTGGTGGTATGGGGCACATGGGAACACATGAGGGAGTTTTGTCTTGTGGGTAAAGATGTACACCTCTGGCTAGAGTATAATCTATTCGAATAGCCACGCCCTCGGTTATAGGCAAGCCTAGCAATGTACCGAAGTTAGAGTTTCCTCTGTTAAAATGGAATAATGGAACAATGGTTAAAATGTGATGGTTGATTGGGATGGGTCTGGTTAGCCTTGGGTTAGGCAAAAACTAGATAAGCGTAGTATACGCTACATTGGGATAATTTTATAGTTGAAATAGATTTGAATTCTGTTCGCACCAAAAACCACCGGGTGTGCCAAGAAGCTTGTTGATGATCTGGTTTGATGCGATTGAACATACGAAGGCCTGGGAGATCTGCTTAGCTCCAGTGCAGGTCCTAAAATATTTGAGGTTCGCAGGCGTGCCAGTCAATTTGACCCCGCAATTGACAAGGAGATGAAGAAATTTGATTACTGATCCAATCGGCCAATAAGCCGATACGGATTCCTTCCAGCCAATCGCCGCTATGCTCGTGCCCGGGCCCTCGCCGGTACTCGCGCTCCCGGGTCCTCACTTGTGCTCGTGCCCGGGTCAGCAGCAACTGCACATCGGCTATCGGCCGATACGGGCTGATATAGACTCCTCGTAGCCGATAGCCGATGGCACCTGTATATCGGCTAGGAAACCGATAGCGCTATAAACAAATGGATAAGCTGTCAGTATAATATGTGCATCGGCTAGAAGCCGATGATAAAATAGATAAGCAAAACAGTAAGCCAGCTGACTGCCGAGGAAATACATGTGCATCGGCTAGAAAACCGATGATAATATAGATGACAAACAGTAAGGATAATACAGTCGGCTTTATAAAAAGATAACCTATCGGCTAAGCGCTCCGATAGAACGTCGCATATACACCGATCGGCTCAACAAGGATAAATCTATTATTATCGATCTAGTAGTTCAGACCTAACTGATGCAGCACAGATCGATAAAAGTAAAGGAACCTCAACAAGCCGATAGACCTAATGCAACTGTGATGTAATAAGATAACTTACCGGCTATACATTCCGATAAGACGCTTGCGCAAAAACCATCAACCTAGCAGGAACGATTTATCGCTGGCAGTTCAGTAGGTCGGACCAACCGATGCAGCACGAACTGATGATAAATCGCCCCAGTAAACTGATAAGATCTACGCACGCGTGATGTGGTATACCTGATCGGCCTAAGAGGTCGGACCGAACCGATGCAGCCGTAGACAGGGCAGATACACCTGGGTAAGGGGTGATGAGTCTTACCCTCTCGCAGGAGTTCGGACCTAACCGATGCAGCCCCGCTCGAGAAGCAAGAACCCGTCGAAAGGGTGGCGATGCGCCGAAGTTTAATTGATCGAGAGATGATTTACAAGCTACCCGGGCATACGTATATATACCCCGAGTTATTACAGTCCTTATAGGACACGGAACAGGACTTTCCTAATTAGACAAGGAAAGCTAACAGACCTGATCGGACAAGAGATCAGGTTTCCTAAAAGATAAAACTATCTAATAGATAAGATAAATAACTGCCATAATGTGGTCTTCACGATTCCTTCTCAAATCCGGTTTCTTCTGGATTAATTTCCTCCGGTTGATATAGCTTCTATCTTTACCGAATCTGATATGAGCCGTGCCAAATTTTGGCGTTAACAAATTCCTAAAATTGCTTTTATCCCTAAACTACATTTGTTGAATACGTTGGAGGTACTCAGTCTTGCTCTATTTATCCCCAATCCAGATGAAGAGTACCCTGGTGATGAAGGCTTTATTGTCTAGCTCGTACCTGCTGCCGTCTTGTGCCTGTGGGCCTGGTCCCTAGCTCTTTTAGTTACGAACTTTTACTATTTATCTTTGGTTGTCTGGGCCTTTGGTTGCGCATGTAATATTTTAAACTATGATATTGCTTCCGCATGTGTACTATGATATTATACAACTTTGTATCATATACCTCGCCTCCTAGGACGAGGATTAATACACTTGCGTATGGAAATTGTTGTGTGATTTCCAAGCGCTACAGCCATGGGCCCCATGTACCTCACGGAAGGCAATATGGCCACTCGGATAGAGGGTGGGCCTGCCATGTATTTCAGGATATAGTTGAACTCGGCTTATATTACCTTGCATGACAAGGAAAGGGATATAGTCCTAGCCAGTTACGCTATGTTCCTAGAGGGAAATCACTTGGTCAAGTCCAACCGGGATTCCTACCATATAACCTTGTCTCCTCAGTATATAAGGAGAGGCAAGGAGCCCCTAGGGCAAAATGAATCTCACTAGAGAAATCTCGAAGGCAATACACAACAGCTGAAAGTAGGGTATTACTTCACCTTGAGGGCCTGAACTGTCACGCCCCGATTTGGCATCGCCATATAACGGCACCAACTAGGGTGTGCCGTAGGAAATAGTGTGAACGGCTTCCTCGTGGAACCACGATACCGATACTAGTCCCAGGACATAGCGCTAGTATCCACAGAAATCAGATTTGCATCATCGTAAACCTTAAATAAATAAATAGACTTATACCTTAACTTACGTTGCATCTTCGGAGCAAGCTGGAGACAGCAATGAACACATAGAGGCAGCAGTAGCAACGGAGCGACGAACTAAGTCCCAACACCACAGGCAGCGGCTGGGAACCAGGATGAAACCCTAGTCTTCACTTTACTGCAACTCCAGCTCCCGACGAAGAGACTATACATATATATAGAGCAAGGGTGAGTACTTACATACTCAACAAGCCAGGGGAACTTAGGTGGTTGTTGCAGATTTCAAAAAGTGGCTGGATATTTTGCAATCAGTTTCATTGAAAAACTTTTAAATCTGCTAAGGGTGTGCTTCGCAACAATCAGGGTGAGGTGGGTCTCGCTCGATCGGAGTGAAAATGTATCAATCTTTATTTTTCCAGTTTTCACAATCTCAAGAATTTGCATCATACCGACTCCCAGAGCCAAAACATTTCTCCGGACTTCTTGAGTCCCACTGTCCATGACATCCAGGCCGTAATTATCGGACGTCCCATGTCCACGACAGCACATTCTTCTGATAGTTTCAAAACCACACGCACATTTTGGCAAACAGGGTAAAATAAAATGACACTAAGGAATTACCTCACATCCGACCATGACCGTGGGCACGGCTATCCAAACAATGTAGACCTCTAAAGAGAGGGTACACTTTACCCACACGACGTGACTCACTCTAGCCACTAGCTCACACTGATCAGGCACAATCGGCGGCCTAGAGGTTTTCGTGACAAGGCATTTCCCGAGCCATCCCAGGTTACCCCATGTTAACTGGAGGGGTCGGTGACCAACAACAGGGTAGGTCCTAGACCATACTGTGCCATGAACCCAGGAGGCCTTCCCCGACAGCATCCTAGCAATTCACAGTCTAATGACACGCAAGGCGTCCTTGGGCAGCTAGTTACTCCGCTAGGGGCTTCCCAATTCACCCATGTGGTTGTACTGTCATTTGCTTGGATGAAATTCTAAAGGAATCGGTCCTTAAGGCGACCTCACAGGCATCACACACCGAACTGGCTTTGCATCACGAGTCGCCTTTTTAAAACACGTTTTTCTTTCACCAGGCACTGACCCAGGTGTCAGGTTTTCCAAACGTTTCGTAAAACCAAGTTTTACCCAAGAAGTTTCTCAATTTTGAAGTTTCAAGGCAACCGTTAGTACTCGCACAAGAGGGCACAAATACCGAGGCACCATAGTTGTGGTTTACAAGGGAAAAGGGTATAACAATGCCAAGGAAGGATTTAAGTGCAACAGGGTTGGGAAGGCCTACCAATTTCACTTGCGGATGGGGCCGAACTATTCTGTGCATGATTATCGATGCAATGTCATAAACAAAATAATTTAAATTCAATTAGAGGCTCGATTGATCAAATGTGACCTGCCTTGCCCTAGGTCTTCATGCGTCTTCGAGAATCGTTGTGAAATCCGCTCCGAAAAAAATTACGACGATCGATTACTATGCGCAAACAATTAAATGAACACAAAGACTAACAAAGAGACCCTATTTAGTGCTACTAATAGTGCCACTAGATAGATCTCAATTTTATTAAATTACTGGAGTTGGAACAGAGTCAATCGGAGCTACAGATTAAAAGATATGATTTTCCGAAGTTTATATGTATTTCTGGAATGGAGGAAATGATTTATTTGAATTTCTGGAATGGAATATTCTTGGGAATATTGGGACCACTAGCAGTAGTGGCCCACTAGTCAGTGGGGGAGAGAGGTGTGTAGTGTTGTGGGTCCCGGTTGACAGCCTCACAGGGGTGCAAGTATGGGCCAGGTGGACCAAGGAAGAGGGGTGGGCCCATATGTCAGCGGTTATTGGTGCCTGGACCAGGTGCACTGCGGTTTGGAGGGAGAAGGGGCGTGGGCTGGGTGTACGAGGCGGTTCTCGATGCACCAGGAGAGTTAGGCCCAGTTGTCAGAGGCATGGGTCATGGGAACCGGGTGCACGTGCTCAAGGAGTGGGGTGGATGTGCCGCTTGCATGGCACCTACGTGGATGGCCACGTGGCCCTTCTTCTCCAGCCTTCACAGGAGCGAGGAGGGGGAATGGCATCGGACAGCTCATGGCGGCGGGGAGTGATCTGGTGAACGACGGTGAGTGGCGACAATTAGTGGTGCCTACGGAAGGAAAGGTGCACGGCGAAGTAGACGAATGGTTCGGATGGGCGAGAGTCTGGGCGATGGCGGCTGGCAAGGGGAGACAGGGAGCGGCAGTGAGAGAAGGTCACGGCCCACAGCGATGGAGTGAGACTGAGAGTGGAGCGAGGGGGGCTGTGGTGGCGTACGGGAGATCCAAAAGGGTCTTAGGGTTGCAGCATAGGGATTAGGCAAGGGCTCACCGACGTGAGCGAATACGGCTCCGGCGGTGAATAGGCGAGCCGGAAGGGTGGAGGACAGAGGCGTTGGTGTGGGGTCCCAGGGTGAAGCGGCTCCTTGAGCTCGATTTGGCACCTCGGGTTGATGGCGATGGCGGTGTGCACCGTAGAGCGGCTGGTGGTGCCGTGCGAGGCGGACGCGGAGAGACACGGCCGAGCTCGGGTACTCGTGGCTCTACGGATTGGGGTCCGAGGCGAAAGAAGGAAAGAGGAGGCCTCGTAGGTGGAATTTATAGGGGTGAAGGGGGTTGGGAGGCGGCTATGTCGGTTCTGGATGGGCTCCAATCATGGAGGGGAGAGAGGTGGGAGATGCCGAGGCAGCGTGGAATTCCTCACGGGCGGCAAAAATTTGGCTGATAGCGGAGATGTTAGGGGCGACAGAGGTCAGTAGATCAGGCGGCGGGGTTCGAACCTCGAGCGCGGGCTTGGGTTGCACGGAAAAGCGAGAGGGAGAGATAGGGATGGTATGGGGACCCATTCGACGTGGTTCTTGGTCAAAAGGTGGAGAGGGAGGAGGAAAGAGAGGCGGCAGTGGCGACCATGGCTGTCCCAACTGTTGGCAGCTAGCGGCGGCCATGGCAGGGCCAGGCGGGGACCGGCATGGTGTGGCTGTCCTCTTGGGACTTTGGCCGAACAAGTGGTGAGCGGAAGAGAGTGAGGAGGACGAAATGGAGGAGAACGACGACACTATGCAGGGAGGGATCGACGGCTGTGCAGGATGCCACGTGGAAGTCATCCGGCCGCGGCGGGGCGGTCCCATGCAGTGCAGGCGAGCAAGGGAGATCTAACGGCTGTCCACGGCACTTGGGACAGGTGGCGGAGATCGGATAGGTGAGCGGGTCTCACTCTGCGGTTAAGGAGATTGGGCGGCTGGCGTGCAATGCTCGGCCATGTGGCAAGCATCGGCGGGCAGCGGTCGTGCGCGGGGCATGAGGGGGATTAGGCGGCAGGCATGAAGTGCACAGGACATGTGGCAGCGATCTAGGCGGCTCGAGGGCGGGGCGCGCTGCACAGAGCTAGGCTGGATGGGGAGGCTTGCGGTCCAGCGGGAACAGTAAACCCTCTCCTTTTTCCAGGGGGTTATTTTGGAAGGAAAAGAAGGTTTCAAAGAGAGATTTTGAATTCAAATGTTGATATTTGAACTCAGCAGAATTTTAGAGAGCCAAGGTTGAGGAAACCAAGGGAGAAAATTTGTATTTTGGAGTAGACTTTATATTTGGACTTCCAATGAATGCTTGAGAGGGATTGAAGGCATTGTAGGATTCAAATTCAATTTTCCAAGTTTGAATTTTGTTGATTGCTTGCAGGGATTTTATTTGAGGGGAGTCTGAAGGCTTGAACTGATACTTGAATATATACTTGAACTTTAGTGGAAAATTTATGGAAATCAATGGGGGTCCAAAGTAGCAATTTAGATGTTTTTGGAAGGGATTTGTACCTTGGGCGCTCAAGGAATAATTGGAAGGTATTCCGAGAAAGAATTCAGATTTGAATTTGAATTCAAAGGGATTAGTCAGACTCAAGGCAAGGGAAGAAGTCAAGGGGGACTTTTAGTGGAGCCATGCTGGAGAGCTGATACACATATATAGATGGATATATATGGGTATGAATATAGGTATATATTTGTATATTGGTGGAAATGATAGTTGAATAGGGATTTGATTCCCAATTTAAACTTAGGGTTATTTTAGGGACCAAGGGATTTAAGGAGGGGATCAAAGGGGATATTTTTACGGTTCCAATTCGGACCTTCGGAACAGATATTAAAACAGGAATTTTTTGTAGGAGATTGAGGGATTTTGCCATCAGGGTTTTGGAGCGAACATGAATGCGGTGATTCAACTTTGAGGATCACTTTGGAACGAAGGTGATGAGGACATCAACACCATTGATACATCCACACCTCCACAAGTACAGATTACTGGGCCAATTACTCATGCTCGTGCACATCAACTCAACTCTCAGGTGAGTTCATTCTTAGGTTTGTGTCCAACTTATTTAGACCATGGAAATGTGTTCACTCTTGTTTTGCTTAGGAACGATGGCTAGGATCAACAGGGAAGAGGAGTCGCGTGGGCTGGATTCGACTACAGGACAACACCAACTTGTGACGGTCACCACAACTTCATTCAGACTCCGATTCGGGTGTGCAAATACTTCGTGGAAAGCATATCAAGACTACTTTCAAACGGATCTAGCCTCACGTCCATATCTAATCAGAGTCGGCTGCAATCGTCGTTTTAATACAGAGACCTGTTCTGTCCACAGTGCTGCGTCACCCTATTTTGGCCCAATGGGCCGTGTATCAAGTTGAGTCCACTAAGGACGCGTCTTAGTGTTATGGTACGACCCCAACACCCCTGTGGTTGTTCTCCCATCTATTAATAGGGCTTAGAGCCACTAGGAACAATTAGGTTTTGTTGATTTCAAGTAAGCCATCGCTACTTCGAGTTGCAACGTGCATGTCGATTAGATTGCCTATTCGCTTGATTTCAGAACCTCACCATGTCGTGTTTATGATCGAAATCTTCATATCAATCTAGCAATTCAGTGCTTGTTCTATTTGTTCTTTCTTGTTCTTCGATTGCTTGCAGGACGAGTGCCCTCGTGGCCGGGTTATTCGCGCCCCACAAGATCGCGAGCAACCCTTGGAGTCGGTGTATCGGTCGCCAAGGCGCAGCCTCTTCGGACGGTTGTAGTCGGGTCGTGAACGTCGCTTCCATCCCCAATAGAGTTACATGTCTCCACCGAAAGATCGGGACCAATAATGCTATCAAGTGGTATCAAAGCGGAGGTTGATTGGTGAGAGATCTATTGTTATTCATACTGAATTTCCTATAGTCCACAAAAAGCCAATAAAACATAGTAGATTAATCTGTTTTTGTTTTTCCTAGACCTTTTGAGCCTTTTATTAGTACTGCTTAGTTAGGGCTTGTTGAGTCTTCGGTTTGCATCGGTTGAGTCAAGTTGCTGGTCTTAGGGTTAGCCACTAGAGTTTTGAGTTCTGCTCACGTTACCATCACCGACGCCACCACCACGAAATTCGCAACCACCATGAAATCCGCTGCCAACATCACCACTGCAACCGCTACCAGAACCACCACCATCAAACCCAACGCTTCCCCTTTCTTCGCAGCTTACCTACTTCAAAGAGAGAGAGGTAAATACGATCCTGATGCATATATTACTTGGGAGATTGCTGTCGATCAAAAATTTGCATGTCATGAATTTCCTGAGAACAAAAGGGTTAGGGCTACAACTAGTGAGTTCATTGATTTTGCTTCTGTTTGGTGGAAAGAACATGGCAAGAAAAATCCGAATAACATACCACAAACTTGGGATGCTTTGAAGCGGGTCATGCGGGCTAGATTTGTTCCTTCTTACTATGAACGTGATCTGTTACGTAAAATGCAACAATTGAGGCAGGAAAATAAAAGCGTAGAAGAATATTATCAGGAACTACAAATGGGCATGTTGCGTTGTAACTTAGAGGATACTGAGGAACTTGCTATGGCTAGATTTTTGGGTGGTTTAAATCATGAAATTCAGGACATCCTAGCTTACAAAGAATACAATAATGTTACTCGTCTATTTCACCTGGCTTGTAAAGCTGAAAGAGAAGTGCAGGGACGTCATGCAAGTTCCAGGACTAATGTTTCTGCAGGAAAAATTAACTCGTGGCAAGCACGCACGACTACTTTTCCGGCTAGACGTGCTCCACCACCATCTTCCTCCCTGAGTCAAGCAGCACCTTCTTCATCTAACAACTACAGTAAGTCATGTGTTCCTCTGACTAATTCAGCAAGTCAGGTGCCTATAGCATCAAAGGCTGCCCAAGCGCCTGTCGAGAGCGCTTCTTCTATGGCATCTATAGGAAGAACTAGAGATGTTCAATGCCACCGATGTAAGGGCTTTGGACATGTGCAGCGTGACTATCCTAGGAAGCGTGTTTTGGTTGTTAAAGACGACAGTGAGTATTCATTTGCTAGTGATTTCGATGAAGATATACATGCTATGCTTGCAACTGGCCATGCAGGTAATGATGGAGCATCCGAAGAGCATATTGGTGCTGATGATGCCGAGCGTTATGAGAGTCTCATTGTGCAGCATGTGCTTAGTGCGCAAATGGAGAAGGCAGAGCAAAATCAGCAGCACACGTTTTTTCAAATAAAGTGTGTCATCAAAAAGCGTTCTTGCCGCATGATTATTGATGGAGGTAGCTGCAACAACTTGGCCAGCAGTGACATGGTCGAGAAACTTGCACTTAGTACCAAACCGCATCCACATCCAATGGCTTAATACCAGTAGTAAGGCAAAGGTAATTAGACTGGTACAAATTAATTTCTCTATTGGATCATATCGTGATGTTGTGCCTTTGCAAGCATGTGCTATTCTGCTAGGTAGACCATGGCAATTTGATAGAGATTCAATGCATCATGGTAGATCAAATCAGTATTCTTTTCTACACCATGATAAGAAAATTGTGCTACATCCTATGTCTCCAGAGGCTATTGTGCAAGATGATGTTCCTAGAGCCCAAAAACTTAAATTACATGACCATGCTAAAAGTGAGAACCACATTGTTGCAAAGGATCATGTAAGGAACGATAAGAAACAAAACAAATTTATTTGACCCAAGAAAAATGAGATAACCTTCAAAGGAACATGCTTGCTTGCTACCCATTCTAATGTTAATGAATTGATTGCTTCCACTTCTGTTTGCTATGCTTTGGTATGCAAAGATGCTTTGATTTCACTTCACGATATGCAGCGTTCTTTGCCCCCTGCTGTGTCTAACATTTTGCAGGAGTTTTCTGATGTATTTCCAAGTGAGATACCACCAGGACTGCCACCCATGCGAGGGATTGAGCACCAGATTGATCTCATTCCTGGTGTGATGGCAATGGGGTGCCCGATGTTCCGTCAGGTATCGATAACTCTCGATTTGGTGGAGAATTGACACTCACGATCCGGCTTCTGATCACCAAGACCCGAACCCTGCAATCGTAGCACCATGTCTCCTCTTGTTATCAACTGTGTGCTGTCCGGTTGACCTCGCCATGAAGGCTAATCCCTGCATGCGAATCAAAGAACACAAGCAAGAACAAGGAAGATTGCAACTCAACATGCAGATGAATGATTATACTCTCGAAGTTGGGGTCTCCCAAACCGATAAACGGCAAAACTGTTCAAAGACAGATTAATCTAAGCAAAACCCAACTCTAAACAATGACAGCTACTGAATATATATGAGTTGGGACGTCCTAGGGTTAACGCTAGAGCACACACCCCTTGGGCTTAGCCCATGACACAATTACAAGGCCCAAGGCCCAAAACAGACTCGGATTGAAAGAGGTACGTGTCTTGTTTCGATGATTCCAGACAGCTCAGGAGGAAATTTGATATGGGACCAAAACCATCTGAAAGTAAACTCCATAAGATTTCCAAAAAGTACTTGTAGGCCCTGTAAGTCCTTCTGAATAAAAAGTTATGGCCGTTTGAAGTTGATGTTGTCTCCCAACCCAAAACTGAATCGGTCTCGGGAATAGGAGTTTACTTGCACTTGTTGTCTCCACTTTAATATTTGGTTTGTTGAGCTATTCTCCATGGTCTTCTCCCAGGTTCCTAATAACAATAAAATCATCACAAGAATTAAATAGCATGCCATTCGTAGAAATATTTCCATGTAAGCTTAGGAATGCATTCACCTGGCGATTAAGTTGACGGGCACGTGCGCGAGTAATTGGTCCTTGGATCTGTGGCACATCTTGTTCAACATGAGGAGGTTGTAAGTGTGTATCTAAAGAAGTGATGTCCTCATCACGGTGCTTCACTACCCAACCGTGTGCCATATAGGACAAACCCGGAGAAAACTAAGGAGATTTAGCGCCAAGTACAAGAACTACTCGACAAAGGTTATGTGCATGAGTCTCTTAGTCCTTGTGCTGTTCTAGCTATTTTAGTGCCTAAGAAAGACGGAACATGGCGTATGTGTGTGGATTGTAGAGCAATTAACAATATCACCATTCAATATCGTCATCCCATTCCACGGTTAGATGATATGATTGATGAATTGAGTGGTGCTGTTGTGTTTTTAAAAATTGATTTGTGTAGTGGATACCACCAAATCCGTATGAAATTGGGAGATGAATGGAAAACTGCTTTCAAAACTAAGTTCGGTTTATATGAATGGTTAGTCATGCCATTTGGGTTAACTAATGCATGTAGTACTTTCACGAGATTAATGAATGAGGTTTTGCGTGCTTTCATTGGTAAATTTGTGGTAGTGTATTTTGATGATATATTGATTTACAACAAGTCTATGGATGAGCATATTGATCACTTACGTGCTATCTTTAATGCTTTACGCGATGCACGTTTGTTTGGTAACCTTGACAAGTGCACCTTTTGCACCAATCGCGTTTCTTTCCTTGGCTACATTGTCACTCCATAGGGAATTGAGGTTGATCAGGCTAAGGTCGAAGCTATACAAGGATGGCCTGTTCCAAAGACTATCACACAAGTGCGAAGTTTTTTAGGTCTAGCTGGATTCAATCGCCGCTTCGTGAAGGAATTCAGCACCATTGCTGCACCATTGAATGAGCTCACAAAGAAGGGAGTACCTTTTTCTTGGAGCACGGTGTCACAGCCCCAAATCTAACTTCAGGTAATTAGTGCCATGAACTACTGTCATTAGAATGCACAATTTAAATTTTGCAAATATTTTCAAGACTCTCAATAGTAAAACCCTATAAGCAAAAATGGATCAACTCCTAACAGTGCAACAAACTTCACAGAAACATATATGGAAAATAATTTATTCAAATACTAGATTATTTACCATGAATCAATATAATTTTTCCAGAATTTACTTCATTAGTTTAGACCTCTTAAAAATTCCAAACAAGTTTCAGCCTGGATCCTTCTCTTTGACATATGCATGTGTACAGTCTAAGGATTTTTCTGAAGATGTTAGGTTGCGCATAAAATCATGGAAAAATCCCTGTGAACACTATCCCACGAAATCAATCCACTGTAAATTTTACATAATTTTATCACTTCAATAAATACTTCAACCAAGTCCCTCAAATCAGCTAAACTAGGAAGCTAGCTGAAATAAGTTGTGTTACTTCTAAAATTCACCAAATAAAAATGAAGAATAATTAGGCAGCGTAATTCTACCAACAGGTGTGACACCATGAACCCTACCACTAGTAATTTTGGCTCAATTTAATTCCCAAAGAAGTTACATGAAATAATAGGAGCAAAGCCCTAGGGACATAAACCACACTGCAGAAAAACTGGGTCTGTGTGCCTAATTTGCATTTTCACCAAAGGCAAACCAGACCTCTTCTAGCAACGATTTTTGGTCAGCAGGTTAAACACATATTTCTTTACCTCCAGTAATTTTCCCATGAATTATGCTCCTCATTAACTTGGTGAAACAGTAATGCAAAAACTGCCTGCTTGACAGCTAGCAAGACTTAGTTTCTGGAGATTTCTCCTCTCTCAAGTCACTGACCAATGGGACCCACAGAACCCTGGCCCACTTGTCAGTCATAGCACAACATGGGACAGAGTGTTTCACCCAGAATCCTACCCTTACTCCTCTCTCTTCCCTAGGAATTCACTTCCTGGACCCACAAGTCATAGAGTGAAGCTAGCCACAAGTGTGTAGAACACTGTTTCCTGACATGTAGGACCCACCTTGACTACTGTAGCAGTGGAGATGACTCAGCATTGCATGGCAGACGTGTCTTCCTCTCGTCCTTCCTCTTCCTCACAGCACACATAGGCATAGAGATGAGTTCATCCTTGGAGACCTCCACCATTTTGCCTCTAATCTCGCCAGCAGAACCTCCTCCTCATCCTCTTCACGCTCCCACTGGAGAAAACGACAGCATCCACAAAGATCACCGGAGACAAAGCCATTTTCCCTCACTGCCGAAGCTGTTCGATCGAGCCCGTGCTTACTCCAGTGAGCTCCATCCTTTCCCAACCACCGGAACACGATCCACCACTCCTAACCATTCCATTCTTGCACTTGGTTGCCCTAGGATCACCGGCCGAAGCCGCCGTGCTTCGCTTTCTGCTCTGCAGCGCCGCCGCCGGCGTCATCTCGCCATTCCGGCCGCCTCGGAGCGAGTCTGACCGAGCCTTCACGCCAACACCGTCGCCCTGCCCCCAGAAGACCCCTAGCCAAAGGAATCAGGATATAGCGCAGTGTACCAGGAGGTCGACGTCGTCTCCTTCCCCTCCGGTCAATCCGCCGCCACCGCCGATTCGTCCTTTGTGGTGAGCCCCGCTTCGATTCTTTGCACCGTAGCCGTCCTCAGGAAGTTTGTAACCTGGTAGACACCGTGTCCTAGCCGCAGGCCGACTGAAGTGAGCTACCGTCGTGGAGCCGAAGGTTTTCGCCGCCGCCGAGCCGTCCTCGACGTCGATGCTGTTGCGCCGACCCTGCCAGACCCCGCGCAACCTCTGGTGAGCCTCTTGGAGTCTTTTAGGAACACCTACATGCACTGGCTGGACTGAAACCTGCCCGTAGCTCGGTTCGCCACAACGTCCCGAGAGCATCCGCCGCTGGAGCTCGCCGCCAGCGATATTCCAGTCACCCGAGGTGTCAAGAAGACCACCCTTAGCTCCGCCGTGAACTCCTCTACCTTTTCTGTTTTGGGCCCGACCACAGCCGAGCTGCCGTTCGCCGTCGCCGCCGCCGAGAAGCTCGCCGGCTTTGTCTGCCTGCGCCCTCCTTTGTTCGCCAGGCCGGACCATACACTCCCGGAACGGACGGTCCACTTCCGTTGTCCGCGTCGCGCCCTCGCGCCCGCGCCCTCGCGCTCTCTCGCGCCCTGCTCCGCGCCTGCTCTGCTTTGCCTCGCTGGCTTGCGGGCCTGGGCTGCAAGGGAAATCAGAAAAGAAGAAAGAAGAAAGAAATAGGAAAAGTAATTAAAAGATTTATCTTACAACAGTAAAATGGCTAAACTTCGCAAATCCATAACTTCTACATTTTGACTCCAAATTGAGTGAAACCAATTTTGTTAGCTCTGTAAATTTGTGAACTTTATTACTGTAAAATAAAATAGGACAACTTCTGTACAGAAAATATCCATAAAATAATATGAAGCAAAATTGACTTATTTTGGGCTTAATAACTTGAAATATTCCCATAAAATTCATCCTATTTGCTAAAAATGTGAAAACACTTCTGTTAAACTCAGAAAATTGTAAACTTCCTGTGGAAAAGTTGTATTTGATAAAAAATACCTCCCAAAATAGGCCTAAATAATTTTCTAACCTTTCTTTTTGTTAAACTTGTAAAATTCATATCTAAATCATTTTAAATCGGATTTCAGTAAACCAAATTTTGTTGGAACCACGAAGATATGTATTTTCACATAAAAATTCTCACACTCATAAAATCCTACCAGAGAAGGCAAGAACTTATTTTCCACTTAGAGTTTTCCTATAGTTTCGGCTTTTGCCGTTTTCAGCCCTTCTACCTTGTTATTTTTGTATCTCCCAATCCAGGGATGCAAATGACTTGGTTCTTTCTCCTAAAATCTTGTTAGGACATGCCATACCTACTGTATTTATCTCATAATTAATTGATCATGTTGCATAGACATGTTTAATTGCTTCTTATTTGCATATTGCTTCTTATCGATATATTCTGAGGATACGGAGTACGTGGAGATTAACCTAGAGCCTGAGTGTGACCCCTCCCTGTAGCAAGGCAAGCGTCTAAGCATATTGAACCTATGTTTTCAATAAATTGATTTGTTTGTGAAAACAATATCTATATGCATGCTTTAGTCTATTTAAAATGGGGAAAATGGATAGAGTCAATATTACCCAATTGTATGCATTTCCATTCCTTGGTTATTGATCTCATGTTTATACCTTGTCACCACTGGTTAAGGACTTTGGGATACTTTTATTTTACCGAATGCTTAGCCAAGCTTATTTCTAGACTTAGAAAAATCCGATAGATGGAGCTATCGATATAAAACTAGTTTAATACGAATGGATGGGTTAAAATCTGACAAGAATAACCTCTGAATAATAATTGAAAATATGTTGACTTGGACGGATGATAGGGTGATGAAGGGATGGTGTTTCCCCGATGCACGTAGCTCCGTCTGGGTCGTTAAGGACCGAACATGTTGACGTCTATTCAAGCACCTTACGTACTTCCACACGCTGGGCTTAACTCAGTAGCACGGGAGGCTGCAACCATCTACGCCCGTCCGTCTGTCGTGAGGGGAGACCTTTGGAGGACCTCAGTGCGAGTACACAGAGCGGGCCTGCACTTGGTGAATCCATATGGCCGGAGGTGCCTCCCGCGACGGTGAGCCCGCCTTAGCTACCATGCACGCACGTGGCTAAGTCGTCGGGGGCCCAGACGTGGTTTAGGTGGTCGGGGCTAAGCGTGCAAAAGGTTCTGTTGTGACCTCTAGTCCGCACTCAATGTGTAGAGTGTGGGTACCGACGGGTACAGATCAAACTAGAGTGTAGCCGTTTGGCTTCTATCACATCGTGTGGGTAAAGATGTACACCTCTGATCACAGTAAGAACTATTCGAATAGCCGTGTCCACGGTTACGGACGACCGCTTGATGTGTTAGTTAGTCATGTTAGCATCCAACTTGGGATTATGTAGTTACCATGACTTAGGATAGTCATGGATGGATGGCTCTATACAAGGGAATTTTTGATGATTAATGAGGAATGGATTTATATGAAAGGTTTTATTATTAAATATGACTTGGTTTAGTCATAAAAGATAATATGCTTGTGTAGCATAATTGTTTGGGCAATGGTGGCCCATTGTTGAAGTTAGAGCATGGGTTTATGCTCATTTATATTTCATTTTCAGAACTATAAGCTTGCTGTCTTAAAAATTCAGATTGTGTTATTTCTCAAAATGCTTATAGTTTCAAGCATTACTTGCTCAAAAAAATCAGCTTTGTGCAAAATCAAATCAATGTAGCCTTCTTCCTTGATGTAGTAACCAGCATACTTCCTTTGTACTAATATTATTGTGTAAGTCTTGCGGAGTACCATTCGTACTCATGTTGCATCTTTTCAGGTGAGGTTACCGACGAAGATGGTGTGATCTACTGTTATCCCGCCGAGGGTGACGAGGATAATGTGTAGTTGTAGTTGAGCTCTATCCCCAGTCAGTTGCCCTGTGCATGGGTTTGGCACCACTGGTTGTTCACTTGCTGTTTATGTTTTCTGCTGCTATATTCTGTTTACTCTGTGATGAATTAGGGTGTGAACCCTCTATATAATGGTTGTAACTCTACTGCTCATCTATCCATTTTTAGAGTACTTGTGATGTTTGTCAATTGCTTGCGATGAAAGTGTGAGGCTAGTCGCTTTCCTAGGGACTAGCTGAACATGAGTATGAGTTATGTATAATTGAGATGGTTGGGGGATAGCTATTGTGGTTCGAGTCCTCTGGGGTACGTATCGTGTTTGGTCGCCACCATCGAGTGGTTTGACGGGCGTATGACAGGGAGGACTGGCAAGCTATCCTTATGATTATTTCTTTTGTACACTTCTCGGCATTTTGGATTTGTATTGTGAGTGGGTAAAGATTATGGCAAGTCTGCGATGAGGATGGATGGTTACCGTATTTATTCGGGTTTTATTCGAGACCCCATCCATCTAGATAGTTCGCGTTGCCGTAATAGTTACTCTTCATAATGCACTTCCGGGGTGCCCACAGCGGTTGGTATCAGAGCAGTACTGACTGTAGGCTAGAGCTTAGCTTGGTGATTACAAAAATATTTGCGAAAGGTTCAAAATGAACTATTTTTGGAAAACCATTAGGATGTGTGATCCTTTTTGTTTCTCATCCCTTTCTAGTGTTCATCCTCACCTTAGTCTCATTTTATCTCCTCACCTTGCTGTGATTTTATTTGTAAAAGCGATTCTATACTTGTCTCATTCAAAGGTTAGTTCGATAAAAGAAGCCGGTATGTCGAGTGTAAGCAAAATTACTCTCACTTTACTAAATATAGTGTAAAATTTTATAAACCAGTGGACTAAATGGTGCTTTACTGTCCTCTGAGCCTACCCTAAATTTCCTACAAATTCTGGAAGCCAATCATTCAAGTTTCAAGCTCAACTATGCGAAGACCCGTGTTCTGGAATTCTGGACCAGCAGCTGTTCAAGATTTTCTACAGAGAGTTCTATTTCTTATCTTACCTTGCCAATTTTTCTGAAGGTCACCAACTACATCAGGAAGCATCACAGAAATTTTCAAAATTTTATCTCTTCTGTAGCCCCCTCTAAAAATTCACAAACTGGCTGCTGTCCGGCAGTCCTAAAAATTTCAGATTCTAGTCTTCTGAAAAATAAAATACGTAACCATGAAGAATACACCAAATAAATCGTTAAAGGGTACTCCTAGCTGAGAGACGCTCGCTATAAGCTTACCTAGACCCCATATGATTATTGGTTTATTTGGATCTTTGATCTTTCTTTTATTTCAACGGGTAGTTCACGGTCCTAATTATCCCCTCGTAGGAATGTATTTGGTTCTTGTCGAATTCTTTTGAGGTTCTTGTTCAGATTGTAGGGGTAGTATGTGTTCACTTGATTCTTCTTTGGATCTTATTGACATGCATCATGACATGCTAGGCTAACCGTATCGCCATTTCGGTGCATTTGGTGATTTCATTTGCAATAGTAGTCCTATAATTTTGACGGTAGATTTTAGACTCACATGGGTAGCACCATGAATTAACCTGGAATTTTTAGACCAATACATCCTGGAATTAAAATTCAAATAAAATACATGGTCATGTCCTGAAATCCGTAAGTGGCATAATTCATATTTTTGTGTAAGTTAAAAACCATAGGTGATAAAATCCTGATATTTTACCAATAGATCGTAGACTTCTCCAGTAAGCTTCATGAATTTCTTTGGAATTTTTAGATGACCGTATCATGATCAAATAATCCACACATTAGATATGTTCAGAATCTGGAATCTGTAGGTTACCTAATTCATACTTTTGTACAGCCCAAACCATGAGTGATAAAATAATCATTTTTGGTCAGTAACTTGGTAACCTAGTGAGGAAACCTTGGGAATTTTCTGAGAATTTTTGGACCAGTGACCTAAGGGGATAAAATTCGAACAATTGCACGTGTTAAGCTACCACAGCACTGCACTGCCCATCTTGTTTGTCCCCTTTACAGAAATCTACCTATACAAAAATTTCAATTCTTTTCCAGAGCCAATAGAACTCTACCTGAAACTTGAATATAAAATTTCGTAATTTTATCATATCTCTAGGATGACTTTAAGGCTCAGTTTTGTCAAATACACACGCAGGACAGAACTAACCCATCCACATATTACGCCGTGTTTATATCTTGGAACTTCACTTAAGGTCTCTCGCTAGTTCCTAAATACAAACCTCGTGTATGACTACCGTTTGCAACCTTAGGATGAGTCTATCATAGTAAGGGAAATTCAGATGATGCACCTAGTTACGAACTGAAACCAATAGGATGCATTCCCGACAATACCATGTAGCCGACCACCAACAGTGCGGTAGAAAATTCCTAGTAGATATGTTTACACTTATCAAGGAAGTTCCATGAGTAAGCTAGAAGACTTTGGTAGGGGAAAGAAAATTTTTGAAGCCAAAACAGAGTTAGATAGCAAACTTCTGACCCTTGAACTTCCGTGGCATCTCGCACCAAAATCCTATTACCCAGAGATCAGACCCTGGATTAGTGGAACCTATTACCCTAAGCCATGAACATCTCATCGCATCAAGTGTGTGTTGCACCATCGTATCAATATATCGCACCATAATACATGTGCACCACCATAGAGCATTGCCCCATGACATGGGAGCGTCATCATACTGCAACCATGCATTGCACCATACTCTGTATTGCACCATGTTATCATAATCTTGCACTACATTGTGTCACATAATGCATCATACATTCAAGCAATTTTGCATCATGGCAACCATATGCAATTGCACCATATCATGAGTTGCATCATACCATTAGGCAATTGCATAGCACCATTCCATCTATGCATCACGTCATCTGGTGCATAGCATCAACGCACCATCCACAGCATTGCACCATGTCATAACTCGCATCATACGATGGAGCATCTGCACAACATCATTTCATCCATGCATCACGCAATCTGGTGCATAGCATTAACGCACCATCCGCAGCATTGCACCATGTAACTCATCATTGCATTAAATTATGGTTGCACCACATTATGCATGGCATCTTATCATTCACAATTACATTACGCTATTTATCATGTCATCCATAATTGCATCATGATTGTTCATGACACCTCATCATTTATAGTTGCATCATGGAGCCATACATTCCCACCTAGAACATTTTAGCTCAGTTTAATCCTATTCTAGGTTACCCAACTCGAGTTAGAGGATTTTTAGCACCACTATTCCATTTCCCCACTTATTTACAATACTTCTGTTGGTTAGTCAACCTATGGTTGGGATATCAAGGACCTAAGCTCTTTCTAGCTTGCTCCATCATTCACCGTGTAGGTTGGAGGAGTTGAAGGTTCGCTGATCTCGTCGCCGAGACTGGGAGTACGATTGCTAGAGCCGTTGCCGTTTCAGGCGATAGAGAGCAAGCCGAACCGAGAGACTTCACCACCTTCCTCATCACACTACCGAGATCTAGCACCTTGATCCTATAAACATCCAGTTCTGTAACCCTTATTCTAAGTTAGCTCTCTTCTTAAGTCATCTAACATGAGACATCAAGTGCATTGATCTACTTTTGCTTCACTAAAACACCAGTGTACCTTCCATGATAGTATGGGCGTGCTTTCGAGTTACAAATGGACCAGTGAAGAAGTTTAGAAGACTCCGATTAATCACTCTAGATACGCCAGGAGATGGCCACCATCTGTAATATTGTACTCCACCCTAACCACCCGGGTTGAATGTAAAGTGCCCTATGTAAGCCTGACAGAGTAGATGGGGGAAATTTTGGCTTGTACCCTATGTAAGATACCCCTCATGTAACCCTTTATGTATGAACCCTTGACGATGGACGAAATGGTAGTAATGGTGTGCCAAGTTAAATCAGGCCCTGAAGTTGTAGTTTGAACAATAAGTAGCTAACCATGCTTCAAAAAAATCTTTCCAACAATACGAATTCTTTTGGGCCAAGGACCAAATTAGAGTCATGCTAGATCACTAGAGAAAATTTCCTCAACGAATACTGAGCCTAACTAGTTTGAAAAGCTTAGGTAAATCTGCCTAGTTCCACCTAAGAAAATGTTTTTCGCCTAAGACCTGTCTTAATGCAAAGACCTTTCAACCATACCATGTTAACCATCCTCCCCATGGAAGTAAATACCCTAATGTTTTTATTAGAAAGAACTGCAGACGTGGCACCGTAAACAGCTTACCCTTCGTTAGTTTCCAAACCAGTGTGATAGACCAAAACCTAGATTACCTCATCCCTTTTTCCCTTTCGGACCCGAATCTCGGGGACGAGATTCTTTTTAGGGGGGGAGAGCTATCACAGCCCCAAATCTAACTTCAGGTAATTAGTGCCATGACCTACTGTCATTAGAATGCATAATTTAAAGTTTGCAAATATTTTGAAGACTCTCAATAGTAAAACCCTATAAGCAAAAATGGATCAACTCCTAACAGTGCAACAAACTTCACAGAAACATATATGGAAAATAATTTATTCAAATACTAGATTATTTACCATGAATCAATATAATATTTCCAGAATTTACTTCATTAGTTTAGACCTCTTAAAAATTCCAAACAAGTTTCAGCCTGGATCCTTCTCTTTGACATATGCATGTGTACAGTCTAAGGATTTTTCTGAAGATGTTAGGTTGCGCATAAAATCATGGAAAAATCCCTGTGAACACTATCCCACCAAATCAATCCACTGTAAATTTTACATAATTTTATCACTTCAATAAATACTTCAACCAAGTCCCTCAAATCAACTAAACTAGGAAGCTAGCTGAAATAAGTTGGGTTACTTCTAAAATTCACCAAATAAAAATGAAGATTAATTAGGCAGCGCAATTCTATCAATTAGCTCCCGCGCCCTGCTCTGCTTTGCCTCGCTGGCCTGCGGGCCCGGGCTGCAAAGGAAATCAGAAAAGAAGAAAGAAGAAAGAAATAGGAAAAGTAATTAAAAGATTTATCTTACAACAGAAAAATGGCTAAACTTTGCAAATCCATAACTTCTCCATTTTGACTCCAAATTGAGTGAAACCAATTTTGTTAGCTCTGTAAATTTGTGAACTTTATTACTGTAAAATGAAATAGGACAACTTCTGTACAGAAAATATCCATAAAATAATATGAAGCAAAATTGACTTATTTTGGGCTTAATAACTTGAAATATTCCCATAAAATTCATCCTATTTGCTAAAAATGTGAAACCACTTCTGTTAAACTCAGAAAATTGTAAAATTACTGTGGAAAAGATGTATTTGATAAAAAATACCTCCCAAAATAGGCCTAAATAATTTTCTAACCTTTCTTTTTGTTAAACTTGTAAAATTCATATCTAAATCATTTTAAATCGGATTTTAGTAAACCAAATTTTGTTGGAACCAGGAAGATATGTATTTTCACATAAAAATACTCACACTCATAAAATCCTACCAGAGAAGGCAAGAACTTATTTTCCACTTAGAGTTTTCCTATAGTTTCGGCTTTTGCCGTTTTCAGCCCTTCTACATTGTTATTTTTGTATCTCCCAATCCAGGGATGCAAATGACTTGGTTCTTTCTCCTAAAATCTTGTTAGGACATGCCATACCTACTGTATTTATCTCATAATTAATTGATCATGTTGCATAGACATGTTTAATTGCTTCTTATTTGCATATTGCTTCTTATCGATAGATTCTGAGGATACGGAGTACATGGAGATTAACCTAGAGCCTGAGTGTGACCCCTCGCTGCAGCAAGGCAAGCGTCTAAGCATATTGAACCTATGTTTTCAATAAATTGATTTGTTTGTGAAAACAATATCTATATGCATGCTTTAGTCTATTTAAAATGGGGAAAATGGATAGAGTCAATATTACCCAATTGTATGCATTTCCATTCCTTGGTTATTGATCTCATGTTTATACCTTGTCACCACTGGTTAAGGACTTTGGGATACTTTTATTTTACCGAATGCTTAGCCAAGCTTATTTCTAGACTTAGAAAAATCCGATAGATGGAGCTATCGGTATAAAACTTGTTTAATACGAATGGATGGGTTAAAATCTGACAAGAATAACCTCTGAATAATAATTGAAAATATGTTGACTTGGACAGATGATAGGGCGATGAAGGGATGGTGTTTCCCCGATGCACGTAGCTCCGTCTGGGTCGTTAAGGACCGAACATGTTGACGTCTATTCAAGCACCTTACGTACTTCCACACGCCGGGAGTGGGACGGCTTAACTTAGTAGCACGGGAGGCTGTGACCATCTACGCCCGTCCATCAGTCGTGAGGGGAGACCTTTGGAGGACCTCAGAGCGAGTACGCAGAGCGGGCCTGCACTTGGTGAATCCATATGGCCGGAGGTGCCTCCCGCGACGGTGAGCCTGCCTTAGCTGCCATGCACGCACGCGGCTAAGTCGTCGGGGGCCCAGACGTGGTTTAGGTGGTCGGGGCTAAGCGTGCAAAAGGTTCTGTTGTGACGTCTAGTCCGCACTCAATGTGTCGAGTGTGGGTACCAACGGGTACAGATCAAACTAGAGTGTAGCCGTTTGGCTTCTATCACATCGTGTGGGTAAAGATGTACACCTCTGATCACAGTAAGAACTATTCGAATAGCCGTGTCCACGGTTACGGACGACCGCTTGATGTGTTAGTTAGTCATGTTAGCATCCAACTTGGGATTATGTAGTTACCATGACTTAGGATAGTCATGGATGGATGGCTCTATACAAGGGAATTTTTGATGATTAATGAGGAATGGATTTATATGAAAGGTTTTATTATTAAATATGACTTGGTTTAGTCATAAAAGATAATATGCTTGTGTAGCATAATTGTTTGGGCAATGGTGGCCCATTGTTGAAGTTAGAGCATGGGTTTATGCTCATTTATATTTCATTTTCAGAACTATAAGCTTGCTGTCTTAAAAATTCAGATTGTGTTATTTCTCAAAATGCTTATAGTTTCAAGCATTACTTGCTCAATAAAATCAGCTTTGTGCAAAATCAAATCAATATAGCCTTCTTCCTTGATGTAGTAACCAGCATACTTCCTTTGTACTAATATTACTGTGTAAGTCTTGCGGAGTACCATTCGTACTCACGTTGCATCTTTTCAGGTGAGGTTACCGACGAAGATGGTGTGATCTACTGTTATCCCGCTGAGGGTGGCGAGGATAATGTGTAGTTGCAGTTGAGCTCTATCCCCAGTCGATTGCCCTGTGCATGGGTTTGGCACCACTGGTTGTTCACTTGCTGTTTATGTTTTCCGCTGCTATCTTCTATTTACTCTGTGATTAATTAGGGTGTGAACCCTCTATGTAATAGTTGTAACTCTGCTGCTCGTCTATCCATTTTTAGAGTACTTGTGATGTTTATGCTTGCTTGCGATGAAAGTGTGAGGTAGTCGCTTTCCTGGGGGACTAGCTGAACCATGAGTATGAGTTGTGTATAATTGAGATGGTTGGGGGATAGCTATTTGTGGTTCGAGTCCTCTGGGGTACGTATCGTGTTTGGTCGCCACCATCGAGTGGTTTGAAACGGGCGTATGACGGGAGGACTGGCAAGCTATCCTTATGATTTATCTCTTTTGACACTTCTTGGCATTTTGGATTTGTATTGTGGTGGGTAAAGATTATGGCAAGTCTGCGCGATGAGGATGGATGGTTACCGCATTCTTCGGGTTTTATTGAGACCCATCCATCTAGATAGTTCGCGTTGCCTGTAATAGTTTTCGTCTAATGCACTTCCGGGTGCCCACACACGGCAAAGAGATGCTTCCACATGCTAAAAGATAAGTTACACATTGCAACCTCTTCTACACTTCCTTAATTTTAATAAATTTTGAGCTTTGAGTGTGATGCTAGTGGAATTGGCTTGGTGGTGTTTGCTTCAGAGGAAAAACCCGTCGGCATATTTTTAGTGAGAAAATTGAGTGGGTCCGCTTCTGAATTATTCTACTTATGATAAGGAATTATATGCTCTAGTAAGAACTTTAGAAACATGGCAGCATTATTTGTGGCCCAAAGAATTTGTCATATATTCTGATCATGATTTTAAAACATATCCGTAGTCAAGGAAATTGAACCATAGACTTGCCAAAATGGGTTGAATTCATTGAATCATTTCCTTATGTTATCAAACACAAGAAAGGAAAGGAGAATATCATTGCTGATGCATTGTCTCGAAGATATACTTTGCTCACACAACTTGATTATAAAATATTTGGATTAGAAACGATTAAAGACCAATATGTGCATGATGATGATTTTAAAGATGTGTTGCTGCATTGAAAAGATGGAAAGACATGGAACAAATTCGACTTGAATGATGGGTTTGTGTTTAGAGCTAACAAGCTATGCATTCCAGCTAGCTCCGTTCACCTGTTGTTGTTACAGGAAGCGCATGGCTGTGGGTTGATGGGGCTTTTTGGCGCAAAGAAGATGGAGGACATACTTGCTGGTCATTTCTTTTGGCCAAAGATGAGAAGAGATGTGGAGAGATTTGTTTCTCACTGTACTATGTGTCAAAAGGCTAAGTCACGACTCAATCCACATGGTTTGTATATGCCTCTTCCTGTTCCTAGCATTCCTTAGGAAGATATTTCTATAGATTTTGTGGTGGGTTTGCCTAGGACTAAGAGGGGACGTGATAACATTTTTGTTGTCGTGGATAGATTTTCTAAAATGGCATATTTCATATCATGTCATAAAACTGATGATGCTACTTGTATTGCTGATTTGTTCTTTCGAGAGATTGTTCGATTATATGGTGTGCCAAAAACAATTGTTTCTGATCGTGACACTAAATTTCTTAGCCACTTTTGGAGAACTTTATGGGCTAAATTGGGGACTAAGCTTTTATTCTCTACTACTTGTCATCCCCAAACTGATGGTCAAACTGAAGTTGTGAATATAACTTTGTCCACTATGTTAAGGGTTGTTTTGAAGAAGAACATTAAAATGTGGGAAGAATGCCTTCCTCATATTGAATTTGCTTATAATCGCTTGCTGCATTCTACTACAAAGATGTGCCCATTTGAGATTGTTTACGGTTTAGTGCCTCGTGCTCCTATTTTTTTATTGCCTTTCCCATCTTTTTGAAAGATTGAATTTTTGATGCTAAGCAACGTGGCTGAGTTTATGTTAAAACTATATGAAACCACTAAAAAAATACAACGCATGAATGCTAAATATATGATTGCTGGTGACAAAGGTAGAAGGCAATTGAATTTCGAACCTGGAGACTTGATTTGGTTGCATTTGAGAAAGGATAGATTTCCTGAATTGAGAAAGTCTAAGTTAATGCCTAGAGCGGAGGCCATGGGCCTCAGGTACCTCATCACAAGCATATGGGCCACTCGGATAGAGGATGGGCCGAGTCTTATAGTTAGAGATATAGTAGCACCCGGCAGGCTTTTCCTTGTATAATAAGGAATATACAGTCTAGATCGGGTAAGATGTATCTCTAAGACGGAAATCCCTTGGCCGTACCCGGCTAGGACTCCTACCTTGTACCTCTGTCCCCCGGTATATAAGGAGAGGCAGGGCGCCCCTCAAGGGGCACGAGATCATTGATCCACACATATCCTCAAAGGAATACCACCACAATTGGATGTAGGGTATTACCTCACATCGAGGGCCTGAACCAGTATAAATCTCCTTGTGTTCCTTTGCAGTCCATTGAGTTTCCTCTCGCCAAGTAGCCCTATAGTTATATTGCCGGTGTAAAACATCGACAGTTGGCGCGCCAGGTAGGGGATTTGGCGATTCCTTCATCAACAATCTCGATGGATCCAACAAGCGGAGTCGGTGGCAACAAGTTCTTCCCTGGAGACACAATTTCTTTCAGAAGCCTCGACTTCATTGCCGACCAAATCAGAAACCTCACCTTGGACGAAGTAGATCCAATCCAACCGGCCGAGGAACCAGCCGATGTTGCGCAAGTCGGCCCACAGGACGCCGCAATCTCCTTCATCGATCTACTGTGACAATCCTTCACTTTGCTGAGCATTGGGACAACTCTCTCCTTCGGCGTCCGACTCGCACTAGGCCTCGAGCCAGCCCGGGTCAGGCTAGGAGGGGGAGAGATCGTCAATCCTCTCCACACGGACTCGGCAATGCCGCGATATACATCTCACGCGGCAGACCCGATCTCCCACGGTTCTGTTTGGACAAGGCTCAGAGCCGTTTCAGATTGGATCTAGGGAGGTTGGAGTCGTTCTTACTCCGATAAACTACTCGGATTCCGACTCCAAGTCAGACAACGGTTCGAACACTAGTTCGGACTCCAGTCTGGCAAGTTTTCTCCTCCCCCGCGAGATCTTTATGGCTTCAATACCACCACCCGAGGTGCGCTGACTACAAGAGGAGCAACAGGAGGAGGCGCGCCAACTACGACAACAGGAGAAGGCTAACCGCGAGGCTCGCAATGACGGGCTACGCAAGGCTGGGCGAGCCACTCAGCAGCAGATTCTCTAGACCAAAGTCGGCGACCATGACGTCTTCGTCACGCCACAACCCTACTGGACACAACAGAACGTCGTGGCCACTACAACCCTACTGGACACGCTCCAGCTCGGGCCTGATCACCAGGCCACCCCGACTATCGCCAAGATCAAGGTGATGATTACAGCTGCGGCCTGCCAGCAACAACAACAACAGTCGGGCGACACAATTATACCAACTGACCGGTCGGGTTCTTCGGCAGCAGCTCGTCTACATCAGCACGACGCAGGTTGGCTGGCTCAAGTCAGCCACATGAAGAGTCGCGCCAAACGACACTTGGCAACACCCACATCAATGACCGGTGGCGTCATCAGTACGATCGCTGGCCCAACCAGGACCTCCGAGTTCGCTTACAACGCGACTTTCGATACAATATCAATGCCCGGCGCCGACAACGTGAAGAAGAAGAGCGCCGCCGACTGGAGGACGAAAATGAGCATTTCGGCCTTCACCATAAGCAGTTTAACCGCCGTGATCGGAGCCGGAGCCCTCACGAAGATGAAGGCATTCCAGCTTTCACCCACGATCTACAGGACGTCAATTGGCCATCGGGCTTCAAGCCTACGGGGATAGAGAAATACGACGGCAAAACCAACCCGAGTCTGGCTCACTGTATACACCCTGGCGATACGAGCTGTCGAGGGTGACCACAAAGCTATGGCTAACTACCTCCCAGTCGCACTAGCTGACTTGGCGAGGACATGGCTGACAGGGCTCCCAAGGCGGTCGACTCGGTTCCTAGGGAGAACTCAGGGAACGGTTCATCGCTAATTTTCAGGGAACCTATGAGAGGCCATCTTCTGAGCATGATTTATATCAACTACATCAGAAGAAGAATGAGTCTCTACGTGATTTTATCAAGAGATTCTCTGAGAAGCGCAACAAGATCCCAACGATCAGAGATGAGGTTGTTCATCGGCCACCTTCCGCAAGGGAGTAAAGGATGCCCCGTTCATTGCAAAGTTCACTCAGAAGACACCATCCTCGGTCCGGGCTCTCTTCGACATGGCGAACAAGTACGCCGACTCGGCTGAAGCAGTCGCAAAGGCCCTCGATGAAAAGAAGGAGTCCCGACAGAAAGACCAAAAGGTGAAAGCCGACAACGAGCCATCCCAAAACTAGTCTGGCAACCGCAAGTGGAAGTCGGACAATGAGGTGGCCAACATGGAGCGAACTCGGTCGCGGCCCCAACGCAACAAAGACTACCAGAAAGTCATGAATGGGCCTTGCCCCTTCCACCCCAAGGGCAAGCATGTGGCCAAAGACCGCTTCATGCTTAAAAAGTTTGCTTCCGAGCAGGCTTCACCATCTAGCGCCGATAAGGACAAGGATAAGCCAAATCAGAGCCCGATTAACGATTTTCAAGATCCCCAAGCCGAGCTCAACCACATTTTTGAAGGGCCGTCTGCCTACGAGTCCAAGCGAAAGCAGAAGCTTACAGCACGCGACGTCAACTCAATCTCCACAACAGACACCCCTCAATACTTGCACTGGTCAAAGACATCAATCATGTTCCGCGCACAAGTTGCCGCGCAGATCACCCAGATTGGGTTTCACACCTGGGGCGTTACCCACTCGTCCTGGACCCGGTCGTGAAGAATATTAGATTGAAGAAGGTTCTAATAGATGGAGGCAGCGCGCTCAACATCCTCTTCGCCAAGACCCTAGATGAGATGAAGATTCCTCGTTCAGATCTGTGGCCGAGTACGGTGCCCTTCCATGGGATAATTCCCGGCCTGTCTTCAACACCACTCGGGCAGATTACCTTGCCGGTTACCTTCGCACGCGGGATAACTTGGCACAGAAAACACTGCTTTGAGGTTGCCAACTTCGAGACTGCATACCACGCGATACTCTTCGGGCACGAGACCGACGCCGCCAGATTCATGGCGGTACCTTACTATACATAATGTTTTTTTTTTTTTTTTTTTTTTTTTTGTGCTTAAGATGCCAGGGCAGCAGGAGTCCTCTTCCTCCACAGCGATGTCAAGCAAGCCTTCACCTGCGACAAGGAGAGTTGCGAATTGGCTCAATCACAAGAGGCGGCAGTCGGGCACAACAGCATTCGGCTAGCCATCACAACTCAAGTTGAGGAAGACCTAGTTCCGGCCAAAAAAGCAGCGAAGTCGGGAATTTCAGCGGACTCTGACACGAAGAAGATCCCCCTGGACCCCTTCCGACCACTCCAAGATTGCTCTGGTCGGGACCGGACTTGACCCCAAATAGGAAGACGCACTCGTCACCTTCCTTCAAGCCAACAAGGATATCTTCGCGTGGAAACCGTCCGACATGCCGGGCATACTAAGGGAGGTGATTGAGCATGCCCTCAACGTGAAGACAGACGCCAAGCTAGTCAAGCAACGGCTGTGGCGCTTTGCTTAGGATCGAAAGGATGCTATTCGGGAGGAGATAACCAAGCTTCTCATAGCCGGGTTCATCAAAGAGGTCTATCACCCGGATTAGCTGGCAAACACAGTTCTGGTCCGGAAGAAAAATGGTAAATGGCGCATGTGCGTCGACTACACTGATCTCAGCAAGGTGTGCCCCAAGGACCCGTTTGGTTTACCGAGAATAGACCAGGTGGTGGACTCAACTACAGGATGCGACCTTCTCAGTTTTCTCAACTGTTACTTGGGATACCATCAAATCAGCTTGAAGGAGGAGGACTGCCTTAAGACATCTTTTATCACGTCGTTTGGTGCGTACTGCTACATCACTATGCCGTTTGGTTTGAAAAACGCTGGAGCAACGTATCAACGTGCAATTCAGCGGTGTCTACACACTCAGATCGGGCGCAACGTGGAAGCCTACGTCGACGATGTGGTGATCAAGACCAAGTCCAAAGAAGACCTCATCGCTGACCTGGAAGAAACATTCCAAAATCTTTGAAGATTCAAGATGAAGCTCAACCCAGAAAAGTGCGCTTTCGGTGTGCCATCCGGCAAGCTACTCGACTTCATCATCTCGCATCGTGGCATTGAGGGCAACCCAGAGAATGTCAACGCAATCATGAACATGGCTCCCCCGACTAACCAGAAGGACGTCCAGAAGCTAACAGTCTGCATGGCGGCACTCAGACAATTTATTTCTCAACTGGGCGAACGGGGCATGCCCTTTTTCAGGTTACTGAAGAAAGCGGACAATTTCCAGTGGACTCCCAAGGCCCAGCAAGCATTCGAAGACTTCAAGCAATTTCTCACAACACCCCCCGTGTTGGCGTCACCCATGCCCCAAGAACCGCTGATGCTATATCTGGTGGTAGTCAGCATGGTGATGGTGGTCAAGTGATCCGAACAGGGTCACATCCAAAAAATTCAACAGCTAGTTTACTTTGTCAGCGAGGTCCTTGCCGACTCAAAAACAAGATATCCGCATGTCGAAAAGCTGCTCTATGGCCTACTCATCACTGTCCGGAAGCTGGTGCACTATTTCCTAAAGCACATCAGTCACGGTGATCACATCGTTTCCACTCGGGGGACGTCCTGCACAACCGCGAGGCCACTGGCCGAATCGCTAAATGGGCGCTCGAGTTGATGGCGTTCGACATCACCTTTCAACCGCGAACAGCAATCAAATCTCAAGCTCTAGCCGACTTCGTAGCCGAGTGGATAGAAGTTCAAATGCCTACTTCGATGGTTCCCTACAGATCGGCAGCGCTGGGGCTGGCACCGTACTGGAATCCCCCACAGGCAAAAAACTAAAGTATGTCCTACAAATCCACTTCCCGGCTTCCCACAACGTCGCCGAGTACGAGGCACTCATCCATGGGCTCTGCATCGCTATATCACTCGGCATCCGTCGATTGGTTGTGCGAGGAGATTCCCAACTCGTAGTAAACCAAGTCATGAAGGACTAGACATGCCTCAACGACACCATGGTGGCATACTGTCAGGAGGTCCACAAGATGGAGAACAAGTTAAACGGGCTAGAGATAACACACGTCTTACGACAATACAATGACGCTACAGACGAGCTAGCAAACATGGGATCCAAGCGGGAGGCGGTCCCGATAGGGGATCTTTGTCGAGCAACTCAATGGAGCCGTCAGTCAGAGAAACCGGCGCCGGAGCAGTCAGGATGCGAACCTACCCCAGCGACAGACGAGGTGTTGCACATATGCCAAGACTAGTGGACTCCTGTTCTCAAATTCCTCCTGGATGATGAACTCCTAGAAGATCGTAGTGAATCTGAACAAATCAAACGTCGAAGCAAGAGTTTCTTAGTCGTCGGAGAAGACCTGTATCGAAAAAGTGCATCCAGGGTCCTCATGCGCTGCGTCACCACCAAGCAGGGCAAGCAAATCCTGCACTCAATCCACTCGGGCATATGTGGCAACCACGCCGCATCCAGGACGTTAGTCGGAAAGGCTTACCGGCAGGGATTTTTCTGGCCAACAGCAGTAACAGATGCCAAAGACATCATTCGCACATGCGAGGGCTGCCAGTTCTACGCAAGACAAACCAATCTCCCAGCCCAGGAACTTCAAACAATCCTGTCGATGCTTTGCACCGGCAATAATATTATGGGGCTACTCGGCAACTTGGAATTCGGTGGATTGCAGAGGAACACAGGAGAATTATACTGGTTCAGGCCCTCGATGTGAGGTAATACCCTACGTCCAGTTGAGGTGTTATTCCTCTGAGGTGGTTTTGCGATCAATGATCTTGCGTGCCCTCATGGGGCGCCCTGCCTCCCTTTATAAACTAGGGGACAGGGGTACATGGTAAGGATCCCAGTCGGATATGACCAAGGGATTTCCTTCTTAGAGATAGAATCCTATCCGACTAAGGCTATGTTTCCTTATTATACAAGGCACAGCCTACCGGGTGCTATCTTATCTCTAATTACATGGTCTGGCCCATCCTCTATCCGAGTGGCCCATGTGCTGGTAATGAGGTACCCGGGGCCCATGGCTCCCACAGTAGCCCCTGAGACCTTCATAGTTGAGTCACAGCTGATGCCGAGTGCTCATCCTCCACGGTGAAGTCTTCCCGAGTGCTCTTTGTCCGAGTAAGTCTTCCCGAGTCCTGCTTCATGTCAGCTGGTCAGCGGGCTATGAAGGGCTTCATGTAGATATATGAATAGTGGTGTGCACGTCCGAATAGGTTGCACCTATTAGGTGTAGCCCCCGACTTTTGTGCTTAATTGTGAAAACAATTAAATATAAAAGTCAAAGATCTTTACACCTGGAAGTCTTTCCCGAGTGATTACTTTAGGTACTTTGCGACTCTTCGGTATCATGTCAACCGGAATAACACTTTATAGTCTTGCCGAGTAGAAAACTACTCGTATATAGGACTCTTCGACTTCATGTCAGTTGGAATATGAGTTTTATAGTCTTTTCCGAGTGGCGTCCCACTCAAAAGCTAGAACTCTTCCGCATCATGTCAGCGGGAATAAATATTTATAGTCTCTTCCCGAGTAGTGCAGCTACTCGAAGTTAGACTCTTCAGCGTCATGTCGGGCTGGAATAATGTTGCTCATGGCATGTAGGGAACCGAGTACCACTTTATGAAAATAAATCCATTACGTGGTCAGGTGTACTCGAGAAGATACCTGCGTCTCCATTTTAATGAAGACTAGCCTATGATCCTTGTAAGGATATATCCCCGAGACCTGTGAGATAAGCAGATACCCAAACATATACGTTTAGCAATAAGGCTCTCATGAAGCGTATCCGCTTACCTCATCGGTTCCTGTTAGTAGCACCAGCGCTATAATTTCAACTCAGCCTGCAGGCGGCCCACATGGAGCATGCTACTGTAGGAACTCATATCTTGTCGGCCCAATACCGACTGCAGGGCCTGAGCCCATCTAGTCGGTACAGGCTATAAAAAGACGGGGAGAGAGAAAAAGATTCCGTCGTCTTCCCCAAATCAGCCAATCTCTTCATCTTCCACCTTCGCGCCTAACTTTTCGCCTCCCGCCTGGCTAGGGTTAGCAGCCGCTGTTCCCCACCCGAACTCGGGCGATTTCAATCCTCCTCGTTTATTCCAAGCCCCCGATTTGCTTTCCCCCAAATCTCACCACCTCCAATCATGCCGAAGGCGACGAATCCTGCGGGTGCGCCAGGGAGTTCTTGGCCGATCTCAGATTGTGGATCGGTGAAGTTGAGACGGCTGGAGAGCGAGCTGAAGTTGCCCAGCCAAGAAGTGATCCATTGGCGGTCGGCGAGGGATGAGTCGATCCCCAACCCCCGGCCTGGTGAAAACGGTAAGTTTTCGCCCTTTCTTTGAATACGGGGCTTGTGTCTTCCGGTCTTCTCTGATGTTCTTCCGCGCATCCTTGATTTCTAACGGGCTGGAGTTGGTTGCATTTAAATCCCAACTCAATCCTTCAGACTCTCCATATTCGTTACTCTTTGCGAGTGCTTTCTGGGGTGTTGGAACCCATTTCATCCTCCTTCGAACACCTATCCATGTCAATTCCCAACCTTCCAAGAGTAATATCAGGTGATTGGAGGGGCTGTCTTCAAACTGAGGAGCGATGGGAGAAAACGTATATCGATTTGCCGCTTGAAACTTCCTCTGAAGGATGGCAGCAAGGAGTGGTTTTAATTGCGCCGATCTGGCCCTTCCTTGCGCCCGTTTACTGTAGACTGCGCCGGACGGTGTTGCCAACTGGTGCTCGGAGCGCCAACCCTTTGAAGAACTGGGCCAGGCACATATATTGTGACGCAAATAGATGACCCTCAAGAGGGCCGGCTTGAACAGGGCCTTGGGTGGCTCGTCGTTTTCTGACGAGGCCGCGTCAGCCGCTGAAGTAGATTTTTAAGCGCTTTGGCTAGTGCCTTCAAGGTAAACCACGATCCGACCGAGTGAGCATTCGAGACGGCCGGCCAAGGGGGCATGGACCGATACCCTTTGTTTGGCTACTTCTCCGAAGGGGTGGTTGCCGAAGATGATAAGCCGCCGAGTTGCTGGCTTGCTTCATCCGGCCCGCGGACCAAGGTAACTTCTACTTCTTCTGTGGTGAACGGCCCTGTGAGACGGTGAATTGTTCAACCTTTTGCGTTTGATGGTATCCCTCGTCGATTGGCTTGTAGTGGCATGAGGAATTGATGAAAGTCTCTCGGTCCATTGTCGGCGTCACGTCGAAGAAGAGGCCGGGGAGTCCCTCTGCTGCCCAACGCCGACTCTAAGAGAGCGGGAAGAGCCGATTTTTATATCGGGCGAGGGGGC
>RYFJ01004130.1:0-37902 GCA_003991445.1 Oryza meyeriana var. granulata | reverse complement strand
TTAGGTGGGTCAGAAATACAAAATTTAACCACTCTAAAACCTCATCGTAGACTTACACCGCCTACAAAACTAGGCACAAATATAAAATCCAAAGCAACCGGTACCGAAACAAAGGACATAATCGATAGGATAGCCATGTAGTCCCTCCCCGAATATGCTTGTCAACCACTAAACGATGGCGGCGACTAGAAAACTACATACCAGCAGGCTTGAACTCCAAAAGGCCTTTCTGTCGATGTTTTACACTGGCCAATATAACTATAGGGCTACTCGGTGAGGGAAAAACTCATGGATTGCAGAGGTAACACAAAAGAGAGTTTTATACTGGTTTCAGGCCCTCGATGATGAGGGTAATACCCTACGTCCAGTTGGTTTTATTCCTCTAAGGGGTTGTGCGATCAATGAATCATCATGCCCTCATGGGCACCCTGCCTCCCCTTATGATTACTGGGGGACAGGGGTACATGATTAAGATCCTAGCCGGGCTACGGCTAAAGGATTTCCTTCTGTGAATACATCTTGCCCGATTATAGACTGTGTACAGTCCTTATCTATACAAGGCAAAACGACCTGCCATGTGCACCATATCTCTAGACTGCAAGACTCGGCCCATCTCTATCTGAGTGGCCCATGATGCTTGATGAGGTACCCGGGGCCATGGCCTCACAGGTAGCCCCTGAGACTCCATAAGTTGAGTCATAGCTGATGTCGAGTGCTCTGCCTCCACGGTGGAAGCTTCCCGAGTGCAATTGCTTCCCGGTACTCTTTTGTCCAGAGTTGTCTTCTTTCCTGAATCCCGCTTCATGTCAGCTCAGGCAGCGAGGCTCATGAGGGCTTCATTATCATGATAGATATATGAATAGTGTGTGCGAATAGGGCACCTTTAGGGTTAATGTAGCCCCGTGACTTTGTGCTTAATTGTGAAAGACAATTAAACATAAAGTCAATAGATCTTAACTTGGAAGTTCTTTCCGAGTAGTATACTACTGGTATTGGGATCTTCGGGATATCATGTCAACCGGAATCATGATCATGATAGGTCTTGCCGAGTAGCATGCACTCGTATATGGGACTCTTCAGCTTCGATGGGACATGATGTCAGCGAAATAGGGGTTTATAGTCTTTCCCGGTTAGGTAGCGTCCCACTCGAGAGTTAGACTCCTCAGCATCATGTCAGCTGCGAAAAGAATATTTATAGTCTCTCCAGTAGTGCACTGACTCGGGAAGTTAGACTCTTTCAGCGTCATGTCGGCTGGAACTAATGTTGCCCATGGCAACTGTTGGCCAAGCATGTAGCGGTAGTACCACTTTTATGAAATAAATCCATTATTGTGGTCAGGTGTACTCGAGAAAATACCTGCATCCCCAATTTTAATGAGACCAGCTTGGTGATCCTTAATAAGGAATATATGCTGAGACTTGGATGGATAAAAAGATACCCAACATATATGTTTAGTAATTAGGCCTTCATGAAGATACCTGTTTATCTCATCGGGTCCTGTGGTAGCACCGCACTACGGATTTCACACAACCCGTTAGAGGCCCATTAGAGCGTGCTACTGTAGGAACTCATGTTCTTGGTGGCCCAATGCTGACTGTGTAGGCCAAGCCCCATTTAGTCAGCACAGGCTCTATAAGGTCGAGGGAGGAGAAAAAGATCCTTCACTCCTCAAAGCGACATTTTTCGCGCGGTCGTTCGTCTTCCGCCTTCAAGCTCGGGCGCGCCGTCGCCGAATTTTTCGCCTCCCGCTCTACTAGGTTCACTGTTGTTCGTTGTTCCCCACTAGAAACTCGGCGCTTCCGATCCTTTCTTTCGGTCGCATCGGTCCAGGGGCTCCAATCGCGTTTTCCCCAAATTTCACCACCTTCAATCATGCCGAAGGCTTCAGATTCTGCGGGTGCGTCGGAGAACGCCTGGCCAACTTCGGATTGTGGCGCGGTGAAGCTGAAGCTGCTGGAGAGTCAATTGAAGCTGCAGAGCCAGGAGGTGAAACATTGGCGGCCGGCTAAGGGTGAGTCGGTTCCAAATCCCCAATCCGGCGAAACCGTAGTATTTGCCTCTTTTTTCGACTGGGGTTTGTCTCTTCCTTCTTCTGCCTTCTTTCGCCGCATCCTTGACTTCTACGAGTTGGAGTTGGTGAATTTGAATCCCAACTCGATCCTTCAAATCTCCATATTCGTGACTCTCTGCGAGTGTTTTTTGGGTGTGGAACCCCACTTCAACTTCTTTAGGCATTTGTTCCACATTAAGCCTCAGCCCTCCAAAAGTAACATCCAAGTGAGTTGGGGGGGGGGCTGGTCTTTAGTTGAGGAGCGAGAGGAAGAAAACATACATCGATCTTCCTTTGAAATCCTCCTTGAAAGGTTGGCACAAGGAGTGGTTCTATTGTTCAGATCTGACACCCTCCTTGCGTCCGTTCACCGGCTTACCATCGGTGGTTTCACCAAATTGGTCTTCAAATCCAACCTTTGAGGAGATGGGCCAAGTGCATCAATTGTTGGCAAACTTGGATAGTTTCAAGAAGGCCGGCCTGACCGGACCTTGGGTGGCCAGGCATTTTCTGACTCGGCGCATCCAGCCACTGAAGCTGAGAGGCACGTTTGGCTTGGATTATCTAGGAAAGTATGACCCTGACCGGGTCAGCCACGAAACAGCCGACGAGCAAAACATGACTGAAACCCTATTTGGTTACTTCTCCAGTGGGGTGGTCGAGACCGAAGATGGGAAATGCCGCATCGCGTCTTATAGCCACAGTCGGCCCCGTCCTGAGGTGACTTTCATCTTTCTTCTGTAATGAACGCCTGTGGACTTGTATCTATGATTGCTCAGCATTGTGTAATGCCTATTGTTAAACTATCTGCAGTGGTGTGTGGAGTTCGATGATGACTCCCGCTCGTTGTCGCCCCAAGTCGAAAGAAGAGCCAAGAGTCCTCCTGCCCCGCCCGACTACGAGAGAGCAGGGAAGATAACCATCGCAGACCGAGGCAAGGGAAAGGTCTTGAAGCTGAGTGCCACAGCCGGGAGCTTAAGGATAGGGGACCCCATCAGCGCAACACCCAAGCCATCAAGTCCTAGACCGGGACCGGCACGGCCAAGCTCAGCAACATTGAGCCCAACCCAAACATGGCTGAGTACAAGGTCAACCCTAGCGCCGCCAAGCATCCAAGTGCCGCCGAGCGCCCAAGTGCCCCAGCCGACCGCACCGCTAACGGGGCCGACTAGGACAGAAGTGCCGCTGCCGACTGCCACGCCTTCTGGCCCGACAGCCAGCAGCCCTTCAATACCAGCCTCCGGATCCCCCGGACAGAAACTCAAGTTCTCCAAGAGGTATGTTGTTCCGGGTCTCCTGAGAATCGCGCTTATGCTTGTGATGTCTTGATATTGAATTTGTTGTGCAGGAGGCGGGTCGACATTGATCTCAAGGAGACCACGTCGGCCGCTCCTATTATCGATCCTGCCCTGGCCGAGTCGGTGCTAGCGAGCACATCTATTGAGCCGGCGGCGGTCCCAATAGCGGAGACTGAGACAGCCCCGACCGCAGGGCCGCCGACACTGATCGGCCAAGAGACGGTTGCCGGAGCCACTGCTCTAGCCCTTGAGCCGGCGCCTGTCATTGAAGCTGCCGCGACAGCCCCTAAGCTAGAGCCCGTTGTCGAGGCTGCGTCTGGAGCTCCTGAACCAGCCCCCGGAGGCCAGGAGGCCGCCGAGTTAGGGGCCAGAAGCCCGTCGCCATCTTGGTTGTCGTCATCTTCGTCGTCATTGTCTCCTCCTTCAGACAAGCCGGACCTCCCTAGGATCAAAGCTCCCCCTCGCAAGTTCCCGTGGGCATTCCACTGAACGGAGCCTGACGGAACCACAAGGAGCTATAAACATGACGAAGCTGCGACGAAGAGGGTTTGTGAAAGATTGCTGTGCGCCACGCTCTCCACGTCCCAGGGGATCCAGGTATGACTTTCGTCGAGTTATGGTCTTGGTTATCTTGCTCATATGAGTGATCCGATGACTGACTCTATTTTGCTCTGTTTTTTCCTGAGTAGGAACTTGTCGATTGCTCAGAGAAGATGACCGAGGTCTTGATCCGGCTCGCCCCCCAGCTCCAAGAGTTGGACCAGCTCCGGACCCTGAAGGCTGAAGT
Organism: Oryza meyeriana var. granulata; assembly: GCA_003991445.1. Lineage (NCBI taxonomy): Eukaryota > Viridiplantae > Streptophyta > Magnoliopsida > Poales > Poaceae > Oryza > Oryza meyeriana. Next base: position 33,766 of record RYFJ01004130.1, on the reverse strand, counting down.
AGAAGGGCGCTGCTAGGATAGGGAGTCTTGGCTGAGGGGCAACGTTACTCAGCTCAGGGCTAAAAATTGGGACCAAGCCAAAAAGATAAGAGGTGAGCCTCTAGGATATATCTTTCTGACCAAATCCTTGTTGAATTTCTCCAGCTGTGTTGTTCCCGACTACCCAGTTGTGCCTTGACTGCAATGTTGAGTCATTGACTAATCTGTGATGCAGACCTCGAAGTCGAGTTGGAGGCCCAAACAGAAAAGGAAGTGCAACTGGAGGAGGCCGAGAAAGCCAGAACCAAGCTCGAGCAAGAGAAGGCCGAGTTGAAGGAGGCCAATATCGAGCTCGAGAAGGATAAGGCCGACTTGACGAAGGCCAGAACCGAGCTCGAGCAAGAGAAGACAGAGTGAAGAGGCCAATATCGAGGTCGAGAAGGATAAAGCTGAACTGGAGAGGACCGTAGCCAGATGTATCAGAGGCGACTACACGAGTAGTCTCCCTTTTGACGCTGATCTTAACCAATCCATTAATTACTCCGTTTGCAGCTTTATTTAACAAGCTTACTTGCCGGTGAACCCGGGTAGCTGCTAGAGCCAATTCCCAGGCCCAATTTCAGGCTGATGCAGAGGAGATAAAGGCGATCAAGGAGTCACGGGAGGCCCTGCTTGAGTCCGTGAGAGGGCTCCTTGACCTAGTGGATCCTCGCCCTGTGGGAACCAGCTGTAGCAGGATCGCCCAAGTGGAAGCGCGCCTTGAGAATGGGCCGAGTGCCCTGAAAAGGTACTCGGATGAGCGTATCATTACAGGCGTGGCCCAAACCCTTGCTATGACCAAGTCCATCTACCCAAGGGCAGATATTGAAGCCATAAGGGAGGGGTTTGCCAAGGAGACGACTCCTGAGGAGGCGCTAGAGCGGATAGCCTAGGCGAGGCCGACTACAGAGGTTATCACCAGAGATCTGGATCTGTAAAAACAGTATATTATGCAGTCGGTGTGTTGTGATCTTTTGTAAAGACATGTGTAAATATACATGCAATGCCGCCAAGCTTCTATTACTCAGTTGTCATTAGCCCTACTCGATTATATGATCTGCGCCGAGTTAGTCTATAGGAACTTAATAAAACCGTTCGCCACAGAAAGCTATACTCGGGCAAACATAATAAAATCGTTGTGAAGCTTCGTAACTTAAGTAAAAGTGGCTCGTATATTATTGACAAAGCATATAAGATACATGCAGCCCCCGACTCACTACCCGGTTGAAGCAAATGGTGTAGTGAGTCAGAAAGGAACTGTACACATGAAAAGATATAAAACTCAGGTATAGAAAGGACGTAGCTGTTCTATATTCCATGAGTTGCTGATGAGGGCACCGTCTTCGGTCTTTAGTCGGTAGGCGCCTGGCCGCGTGACCTTGGCTATGATGAACGGCCCTTCCCAGATTGGGGATAATTTGTGCCTGTCCTTGGTGGTTTGTATTTTCCTCAAGACGAGATCTCCGACCAAAAAGGCGCGGCCACGGACATTGCGATTATGGTAGCGACACAAGCCTTGAAGATACCTTGCCGACTGGATTGTTGCGATATGCCTCACTTCTTCCAACTAATCTAACTCGACCAATCGGGTATTATTTGAGATGTCTTCTAAGTAAGCCCGGGCTCGTGGTGAGCCGAACTCTAACTCGGTTGGTAGTATAGCCTCGGCACCGTAGACTAGAAAGAAAGGGGATTGCCCTGTTGCCCAACTAACCGTGGTTCTGAGAGACCAGAGAATAGATGGGAGTTCTTGTACCCACCGGCCGGCATGTGGTTGTAGTCGGTCAAATATCCTTGTCTTGATGCCTTGTAGGACCATACCATTGGCTCGTTCAACCTGCCCATTGCTCCGCGGGTGTGCCACAGAGGCATAGCAGATCTTGATGCCAAAATCATCACAGAAATCTTGAAACACGCTGCCCGTGAACAGAGTGCCGTTGTCGGTGATGATGCGGTTGGAGACCCCAAATCAGTATAGTATACTCATGATGAAGTCCTTTGCTCATGCCGTTGTTATGGTTGCAACGGGTTTGGCCTCGATCCACTTGGTGAATTTATCCACTGCGATGAATAAGTGTGTGAACCCTCCTGGTGCTTTCTTGAAAGGCCCTACCATGTCAAGCCCCCATACTGCAAAGGGCCAAAGATTGGGATTTTTCTAAAGTTCCTGGGCTGGGAGATTGGTTTGTCTTGCATAGAACTGGCAACCCTCGCATGTGCGAATGATGTCTTTGGCATCTGTTACTGCTGTTGGCCAGAAAAATCCCTGCCGGTAAGCCCTGCCAACTAATGTCCTGGATGCGGCATGGTTGCCACATACGCCTGAGTGGATTGACTGTAGGATCTGCTTGCCTTCCTCGGTGGTGACGCAGCGCATGAGGACGCCGGATGCGCTTCTTCGGTACAGGTCTTCTCCGACGACTAGGAAACTCTTGCCTTGATGTTTGATTCGTTCGCTTGGCTATGTCTTCTGGGAGTTCATCGTCTAGGAAGAAATTTGAGAACAGGAGTCCGCCAGTCTTGAGATATATGCAGCACCTCTTGTGTTGCCGGGGCAGGTTCGCCTCCCGACTGCTCTGGCGCTTGTTTCTTCTTGACTGATGGCTCCATGAGTTGCTCGATTAAGATTCCAGTCGGGACCGCTTCTTGCTTGGATCCCATATTTGCCAGCTCGTCTGCCGAGTCGTTGTATTGTCGTAAGACGTGTGTTATCTCTAGCCCGTCGAACTTGTTTTCCAGCTTGCGGACCTCCTGACAGTATGCCACCATTGTATCGTCGAGGCATGTCTAGTCCTTCATGACTTGGTTCACCACGAGTTGAGAGTCCCCGCGCACAACCAGTCGACGAATGCCGAGTGATATAGCAATGCAGAGTCCGTGGATAAGTGCCTCGTACTCGGCGACATTGTGGGAAGTCGGGAAGTGGATTTGTAGAACGTACTTTAGTTTTTCGCCGGTGGGGGACGTCAGTACGACGCCAGCCCTGGCGCCGCTGATCCGTAGAGAACCATCGAAGTACATTGTCCAATACTCTAGCTTTGCTGTTGATGTAGGCAGTTGAACCTCGGTCCACTCGGCAACGAAGCCGGCTAGAGCTTGTGATTTAATTGCTGTCCGTGGCTGAAAGGTGATATCGAACGCCATCAACTCGAGTGCCCATTTAGCGATTCGGCCGGTGGCCTTGCGGTTATGAAGGACATCCCCGAGTGGAAATGATGTGACCACCGTGACTTGATGTGCTTGGAAATAGTGCACCAGCTTCCAGATTGTGATGTGTAGGCCATATAACAGTTTCTGGACCCGTGGATATCTCGTCTTCGAGTCAGCAAGGACCTCACTAACAAAGTAAACTGGCCATTGAATTTTCTGGATGTGACCTTATTCGGATCGCTTGACCACCAACACCGTGCGAACTACCTGAGTGGTTGCCGCCAGATATAGCATTAGCGGTTCTTGGGGCATGGGTGATGCCAACACGGGGGGTGATGTCAGAAATTTCTCGAAGTCTTCGAAGGCTTGCTGGGCTTCAGGAGTCATTGGAAGTCGTTTGCTTTCTTAATAGCTTGAAAAAGGCATACCCGTTCGCCTAGTCAGGAAATAAACTGGCTGAGTGCCGCCATGCAGCCTGTCAGCTTCTAGACGTCCTTTTGGTTAGTCGGGGGAGCCCATGTTTAATAGTATTGTTGACTGTTCTCCGAGTTGTCTCGATGCCTCGATGCGAGACGATGAAGCCGAGTAACTTGCCGAATGGCACACCGAAGGCGCACTTTTCCGGGTTCAACTTCATCTTGAATCTTCGAAGAATTTGGAAGGTTTCTTCCAGGTCAGCGATGAGGTCTTCCTTGGACTTGGTCTTGATCACCATGTCGTCGACGTAGGCTTCCACGTTGCACCCGATCTGAGTGTGTAGACACCGCTGAGTCGCCCGTTGATATGTTGCTCCAGCGTTTTTCAAACTGAACCGCATGGTGATGTACCAGTATGCTCCAAACGGCATGATAAAAGATGTCTTGAGGCAGTCGTTCTCTTTCAGGCTGATTTGGTGGTATCTCGAGTAGCAGTCGAGAAAACTAAGAAGGTCGCACCCTGCAATTGAATCAACCACTTGGTCTGTTCTCGGTAAACCAAACGGGTCCTTAGGGCATGCCTTGTTGAGATCGGTGTAGTCGACGCACATGCGCCATTTACCGTTTTTCCTCCGGACCAGAACTGGGTTTGCTAGCCAATCCAGGTGATAGACCTCCTTGATGAACCCGGCTGTGAGAAGTTTGTAATCTCCTCCCGAATAGCATCCTTATGGTCTTGAGCGGAGCGCCGCAGCCGTTGCTTGACTGGCTTGGCGTTTGTCTTCACGTTGAGGGTGTGCTCGATCACCTCCCTTGGTACGCCCGGCATGTCGGACGGTTTCCACGTGAAGATATCCTTGTTAGCTTGGAGGAAGGTGACGAGCGCGTCTTCCTATTTGGGGTCGAGTCCGGTCCCGACTAGACAGTCTTGAGGGGTCGGAAGGGGTCCAGGGGGATCTTTTCATGTCGGAGTCCATTGAAATTCCTGACTTTGCTGCTTTTTTTGCTGGAACTGGGTCTTCCTCAACTTCAATTGTGACTGCTTGCCGAATGCTGTTGCGCCCGACTGCCACCTCTTGTGATTGAGCCAACTCGTAGCTCTCCTTGTCGCAGGTGAAGGCTGCTTGACGTCGCTGCGGAGGGAGAGACTCCTGCTGGTGGCTGGCATCTTAAGCACCATATAGTATAGTGCGGTACCGCCATGAATCTGGCGAGCACCGGTCGTCCGAGTATCGCGTGGTACGCAGTCTTGAAGTCGGTGACCTCAAAGCAGATGTTTTCCATGCGGAAGTTGTCCCGTGTGCCGAAGGTGACCAGGAAAGTAATCTGCCAGAGTGGTGTTGAAGATAGGCTGGGAATTATCCCATGGAAGGGCGCCGTACTCGGCCGCAGATCTGAACGAGGAATCTTCATCTCATGACCAGGGTCTTGGCGAAGAGGATATTGAGCGCGCTGCCTCCGTCAATGAGCACCTTCTTCAACTTGATGTTCTTCACGACCGGGTCTAGGACGAGTGGGTAACACCCCGAGTGTGAAACCAATCTGGGTGATCTGCGCGGGGTGAACGTGATTGATGTCTCTGACCAGCGCAAGTATTGGGGGGTGTCTGCTGTGGAGATTGAGTTAACGTCGCGCGTTGTAAGCTTCTGCTTTCACTTGGACTCGTAGGCAGATGGCCCTCCGAAGATATGGTTGAGCTCGGCTTGGGGGTCTTGAAAATCATCAGCCGGGCCTTGATCTGGCTTGTCCTTGTCCTTGTCGGTGCCAGATGATGAAGCCTACTCGGAAGCAAACTTCTTAAGCATGAAACAATCCTTAGCCGCTTGTTTGCCTTTGGGTGGAAGGGGCAAGGCCCATTCATGACTTTCTGGTAGTCGTTGTTGCGTTGGGGCCGCGACCGAGTTCGCTCCACGTTGGCCACCTCGTTGTCTGACTTTCGCTTGCCGTTGCCAGACTTGTTTTGGGATGGCTCATTGTCGGCTTTCGCCTTCTGATCTTTCTGTCGGGACTCCTTCTTCTCATCGAGGGCCTCTGTGACCCCTTCAGCCGAATCGGCGTATTTGTTGGCCATGTCAAAGAGAGCCCGGACAGAGGATGGTGGCTTCCGAGTGAATTTTGCGATGAACGGGGCGTCCTTTACTCCCTTGCAGAAGGCGGTGATGATGGCCTCGTCTCGGATCATTGGGATCTTGTTGCGCTTCTCGGAGATTCTCTTCATAAAATCCTATAGAGACTCGTTCTTCTTCTAGTGTAGTTGATACAAATCATGCTCAGAAGACGGCCTCTCGTAAGGTTCCCTGAAAGTTAGCGATTTGAACCGCTCCTGAGTTCTCCCCCAAGAACGATCGACGCCTTTGTGGAGCCCTGTCAGCCATGTCCTCGCCGAGTCGGCTAGCGTGACTGGGGAGTAGTTCGAGCTATGGCTTTGCTGTCGCCCCAGCAGCTCGAACTGCCAGGGTATAACGGTGAGCCAGGACTCGGGATTTGTTTTGCTGTCATACTTTTTCATCCCTGTGGGCTTAAAACCAGTCGGCCAGTCGACGTCCTGTAGCTCTCGTGTGTAAGCTAGAATGCCTTCGTCTTCATGAGGGCTCAGAGCTTCGCCATGGCAGAATAAACCCGCTCGTGATGGAGACCAAAGCGCTCGTTTCGTCCTCCAGTCTGTGGCGGCTCATCCTCTTCTCGTTCATGGCACCGGGCGTTATGGTCCTGTGGCGGAGGTCGTGTTGTAGGCGTTCTCGGAGATCTTGGTTGGGCCGGCGGTCATACTGGTGACGCTATTTCCGCTGGTTGCCCCAAATTCGTTGTTGGTTGCCGAGCGACGTTGCCTTGACTCCTCGCGTGGCTGACTTGAGCCGCTCGGCGCCGTGCTGATGTGGATGAACCCGCCGCTGGAGATCCTGACCAGTTAGTCGGTACTATGGTGTTACCCGACTGCTGTTGTTGTTGCTGGCAGGCAGCAGCCATGATGATATCTATCTAGTTGTTTTACACCGGCAATATAACTATAGGGCTACTCGGCGAAGGGGAAACTCAATGGATTGCAGAGGAACAAAAGAGTTTATACTGGTTCAGGCCTCGATGTGAGGTAATACCCTACATCCAATGTGTTGTTATTTTCCTTTGAGGAGTTGTGTCGATCTGTCAATTGCTTTTGTACCGGCAATTAAACTATAGGGTACTCGGCGAGGGAAAAGCTCGGTGGAGTTGTAGAGGAACACAGAGAGGTTTTTACTACATGGTTCAGCCCTCGCATGTGAGGTAATATCCCTACGTCCAGTTGAGGGTTTTTCCTCCTCTGATGTGTTGGTGATCAATGATCTTGCCTTGTTGTTCTCTCCCTCAAGAAAGCAGCCTGCCTCCCTTTATATAGTAGGGATAGGGGGTACATGATAAGGATCCCAGCCAGGATATGGCCAAGGATTTCCTTCTTAGAAGATAGAAAACTTATCCGACTAAGACTGCTATTCCTTATCGTTCAGGTAAGGCCTGCATGCGGTGCTATCTTATCTCTAATTACATAATTCGGCCAATCTCTATCCAAGTGGCCCATATATTGACTTCTTGTGGTGACGGACCCGGGGCCCATGGCCTCCACAGTAGCCCCTAAGACCTTCATTAGGCTGAGTCACAGCTGATGCCGAGTCTGGCTCATCCTCCACGGTGAAGATTGCCCGAGTACGGATGCCCCGAGTACTCTTTGTCCGAGTAAGTCTTCTTCTCGAGTCCTACTTCATGTAGCTGGCAACGAGGCTCATGAAAGATGGCATTCAGTGTAGATTATGAATAGTGTGCGCCGAATAGGCGCACCTAATAGGTGTAGCCCCCGACTTTGTGCTTAAGTTGTGAAGACAATTTAAACATAAAGTCAAAGATCTTTAACCTGATTAATCTTTCCCGATAGATTACTACTGGTATATGAGATTCTCGCGGTTATCATTCACCAGAATAATCTTTATAGTCTTGCTGAGTAGGGAACTTGCTCGTATATAGGACATCTTTCGACTTCATTATCAGTCGAGGTGTGTGTTTATAGTCTTGCCGAGTAGATGATGCTACTTGTATATGGGACTCTGCAGCTTATGTCAGCTGGAATAAGGGGTTTATAGTCTTTTTCGATGGCGGTCCCACTCAGAAGTTTAGACTCCTCCGTGTCATTGTCAGCGGGAAAAGATATTTATAGTCTCTCCCGAAGTAGTGCACTATTTAGAAGTTAGACTCTTCAGCATCATATCAGCCAGAATAATGTTGCTTATGGCAACTGGTGGCCATGCATGTAGGCCAAGTAGCACTGCATGAAAATAAATCCACTGCGTGGTCAGGTGTACCCGAGAAAGATACCTGCATCCCCAATTTTAATGAAGACCAGCTTGTGATCCTTATAAGGATATATCCTCGAGACTTGGTGGATAAAACAAATACCCAAACATATATGTTTAGCAATAAGGCTCTCATGAAGCATATCTGTTTACCTCATCGCTCCTGTTGGTAGCAACCAGCGCTATAATTTCAACTCAGCCTGTGGGCGGCCCACATGGAGCATGCTACTATAGGAGTTCATATCTTGGTGGCCCAGTGGTGACTGTGTAGGCCCAAGCCCACTTAGTCGGCATCGGCTCTAAAAAAAGCGGGGAGAGAGAAAAAGATTCCTTCATCTTCCCCAAAGCAGCCAATCGTTTCATCTTCCGCTTCCGTGCCCAACTTTTCGCCTCTCGCTCAGCTAGGGTTAGCTGTTATTGCTGCTTCCCGCACGAACTCGGGCGACTCTGGTCTTCCTTGTCTGTTCCAAGCCCCTAATCACTTTTTCCCCAAATCTCTTCGCTTCCAACCATGCCGAAAGCTTCGGATCTTGTGGGTGCGCCGGGGAATACTTGGCCGATGTCGGATTGCGGTTCAGTGAAACTAACGCTAATGGAGAATCAATCGAAGTTACCGAGCCAAGAAGTGATCCGCTGGCGGCTGGCTAAGGGTGAGTCGGCTCCAAATCCCTGATCTGGCGAAACAGTAGTTTTTGCTTCTTTTTTCGATCGGGGTTTGTGCCTTCCTTCTTCTGCATTCTTCCGCTGAATCCTTGACTTCTATAAGTTAGAGCTGGTGCATTTGAATCCCAACTCGATTCTTCAGATCTCCATATTTGTTACTCTGTGCGAGTGTTATTTGGGCGTGGAACCCCATTTCAACTTCTTTAGGCATTTGTTCCACATTAAACCCCAGCCCTCCAAGAATAACATCAGTGTAATTGGGGGGCTGGTCTTTAGTTAAGGAGCGATAGGAAGAAGTCATATCTTGATCTTCCCTTGAAATCCTCCTTGAAAGGCTGGCACAAAGAGTGGTTCTATTGCGCAGATCTGGCTCCCTTCTTGCGTCCATTCACCAGCTTGCCACCGGTAGTTTTACCAAACTGGTCAGCAGATCCAACCCTTGAGGAGATGGGCCAAGTGCATCAACTGCTAACGAAGTTAGATAACTTCAAGAAAGCTGGCCTGACTGGACCCTAGGTGGCCAGGTGGTTTTTGACTTGGCGCCTGCAGCCACTGAAGCTGAGGAGTGCGTTCGGCTGGGATTACCAGGGAAAACGTGATCCTGACCAGGTCAGCCATGAGTGGCCAATGAGTAGAAGGTGACAGAAACCCTGTTCCGATACTTCTCCAGTAGGGTGATCGAGACCGAAGACAAGAAGAGACGCATTGCGTCTTACAGGCGCAGTTGGCCCCGCCCCGAGGTAACCTCCGTCTTTCTTTTGTAGCCAATGCCTGTGGACTTGTATGTGTGATTGCCTGGCATTGTATGATGTATTTTGTTGAATCTTCTGTAGTGGTGCGTGGAGTTAGATGAGGACTCCCGCCCGTTGTCGGCCGTTGCATCAAAGAAGACGCCGAGGAGCCTCGCTGCTGCCCAACCCGACTCCAAGAGAGCCGGGAAAAAACCTGTTCTTTATCAGGGCGAGGGGGCCATGACACCGTGTGTCATGGTAGGAGGGCTGAAGATAAAGGACACCGCCGCCGCGACGCCCAGGCGATCAAGCCCCAGGTTGAGATCTGTGGGGCCGAGCCCAACATTGCTGATCCTGGCAACAGCACCACCGAGTGGCCAGCCAGAGTAGATACCACCAAGCACGGGGGCGCCCAAGCCAGCCACACCAGAGACGGGGCCGACTCGAGCTGATGTGCCACCGCCGACTATGACGCCAACTAGCCCGACTGCTAGGCGCACTGCACCGGGACCTGAATCACCCGGTGGGAGACTCAAGTTCTCCAAGAGGTAAGCTGCTCCGGGTCTTCTGAGATTCTTTCCTGTTGAAGTAGTGTTTTGATGTCCTGTTTCATCATGCAGGAAGCGGGCTGATGTCGATCTCAAGGAGACCGCTCTGACCGCTCCCCATGAAGGGCCTGCCCCAGCCGAGCCGGCGCCTGCGAGCACACCCACTGAGCCAGTGGCCAGCCCAATCATGGAGACTGAGGTGGTCCCGATTGTGGGGCCGCTGTCGCCGCCCGACCAAGAGGTAGTTACTGAGATTGAGGCCCCAGCCCCTGAATCGTCGCCCGCTGCGGAGGCCGAGGTTGGAGCCCTCGAGTCAATCCCCGAGGCCGCAGGGGACGGCGGTGCGGAGGCCAGGACCCCGTCGCCGTTGTGGTCGTCGTCGTCATCGTCGCCGCCACCAGAGATCCCGAACCTGCCTCGGATTGAGCTCCTCCGCGTAGGATGCCCCGGACGTTCACCTGGACTACGCCTGACGGAACTGTGAAGAGGTTCAGGCTCGATGAGGCCACAGCGAGAAGGGAACGCGAAAGGTTGCTCCACGCCACCATTGCCGGGTCCAAGGGGGTTCGGGTATGACCCTTGTGACAAGAGTCCTGATGGTCTTCCTGTTTTGGACATCTTTGACTCCGTTTTTTGACTTACTCTTTCCTTGAGCAGGAGCTTGTTGATCGCAACGAGGCGATGACCGAAATCATGGTCGAAATGGCCCCCCATCTCGCGGAGCTAGAGTAGCTCCGGGCATTGAAGGCCGAGGTGGAGGAGCGTCACGCGGGGAGGAAAGCCTGGCTGAAGGGTGCCGCCGACCAGCTCAGGGACGAGACTTGGGCCCAGGCCGAAAAGATTAGAGGTAAATTCCCCGAATGCATCTTCCCGACTGAACCATTGATGTATTTCTCCAGCTGCGTTGTTCCCGACTGCCCAGGTGTGCCTTGACTGCACGGTTGAGCTTTTGGCTAATCTGTCGTGCAGCCCTAGAAGCAGAGTTGAAGCCCCGAACAGAGAGGGAATCCTAGCTGAAGGAGGCCGAAGAAGCCAAGGCCGAGCTTGAGAAGGTCAAGACCGACCTGACAAAGGCCAACGCCGAGCTCGAACGGGAGAAGGCCGAGTTGAAAGCGGCCACCGTCAAGCTCAGTGAGGAAAAATCTAGACTGGAGAAAACCATGGCCGAGTGGGAGGTCGACTACTTGAGTAAGTCCCTGTTCCGACGATGATCTTAGCCAATCCTTTAGTCATTCCATCTGCAGCCGTGCCTGACAAGTTTTCTTGTCGGTGGACCTGGGCAGACCTCAGAGCCAATGCCCAGGCCCAATACCGGTTTTATACAGAGGAGATAAGGGTTATCACGGAGTCACGGGAGGCCCTTGTTGGGTCCGTGAAAGGGCTCCTTGATTTGATAGATCCCAGCCCCGTGGGAACCAGCTGTAGCCGAATCCCTTAAGTAGAGGCGCGTCTTGAGGATGCACTGAGTGCCCTGAAGAGGTACTCGGATAAGCATGTCGTTGCCGGCGTGGCCCAGACCCTAGCGATGACCAATATCATCTACCCAAGGGCAGATATTGAAGCCATCGGGGAGGGGTTTGCCAAGGAGACGACGCCTGAGGAGGCATTGGAGCTGATTGCCCGGGTGAAGCCGACTGCTGAATTAATTACCCGAGACCTGGGTCTATAAGGGTAACATATTATGTAGTCGGTATGTATAAACTTTTGTGGAAAACATGTGTAAATATATGTGCAATGCCGCAAGCTTGTCACTCAGTCGTCATTAGCTTTACTTGACCATGTAGTCTACGCCGAGTTAGTCTGTCAGAACTTGATAAAAACGTTCAATGTAAGAAGCTGTACTCGGGCAAATGCGACAGTCGTGGTAAAGCTTCATAACTGGAGTAAGATAAGCTCGTATATTGTTGATAGCACACATATATACATGCAGCCCCCGACTCATTACTCGGTTGATACAAGCAGCGTAGTGAGTCAGAGAGACTGTACACATGAGAAAATGTAAAACTCAGGTATAGAAAGGACGTAGCTGTTCTATATTCCATGAGTTGCTGATGAGAACACCGTCTTCGGTGTTTAGTCAGTAGGCGCCTGGCCGCGTGAGCTCGGCTATAATGAACGGCCCTTCCTAGATTGGGGATAATTTGTGCCTGTCTTTGGTGGTTTGTATTTTCCTCAAGACGAGATCCCCAAACAAAAAGGTGCGGCCAAGGACATTGTGGTTGTGGTAGCAACGCAGGCCTTGAAGATACCTTGCCGACTGGATTGTTGCGGTGTCCCTTGCTTCTTCCAACTGATCTAGCTCGACCAGTCGGGTGTTATTTGAGTCGTCTTCTGAGTAAGCCCGGACTCGCGGAGAGCCGAACTGTAACTCTGTCGGTAGCATAGCCTCAGCACCATAGTCCAGGAAGAAAGGGGATTGCCCTGTTGCCCGACTAACCGTGGTTCTGAGGGACCATAGGACAGATGGGAGTTCTTGTACCCACCGTCCCGCGTATGGTTGTAGTCGGTCAAATATCCTAGCCTTGATGCCTTGTAAGACCATACCGTTGGCTCGTTCGACCTGCCCGTTGCTCCGTGGGTGCCACAGATGCGTAGCAAATCTTGATGCCGAAATCTTTGCAGAAGTCTTGGAATATGCCGCCCGTGAACTGAGTACCGTTGTCGGTGATGATGCGGTTAGGGACCCCGAACCGGTGTAGTATACTCATGATGAAGTCCTTTGCTCGTGCCGCTGTAATTGTTGCAATGGGTTTAGCCTCAATCCACTTGGTGAATTTATCCACTGCGACGAATAGATGTGTAAACCCTCCTGGCGCTTTCTTGAAAGGCCCGACCATGTCGAGCCCCCATACTACGAATGGCCAAGAAATTGGGATAGTTTGGAGTTCCTGGGCTGGGAGATTTGTTTGTCGTGCATAGAATTGGCAACCCTCGCACTTGTGAACAATGTCTTTGGTGTCTGTTACTGCTGTGGGCCAGAAAAATCCCTGCCGGTAAGCCTTTCTGACTAACGTCCTGGATGCAGCATGGTTGCCACATATGCCCAAGTGAATCGACTGCAGAATCTGCTTGCCCTCCTCGGTGGTGACGCAACGCATGAGGACACCGGATGCGCTCCTTCGGTACAAGTCTTTTTTGACTAGTAGGAAGCTTTTGCTTCGATGCTTGATCTGCTCAGCTTGACTGCGATCTTCTGGGAGTTCGTCGTCCAGGAGAAATTTGACAACAGGAGTCCGCCAGTCTTGACATGTGTGCAGCACTTCGTCTGTAGCCGGGGTAGGTTCACCTCCCAACTGCTCCGGCGCCGGTTTCTTCTTGACTGATGGCTCCATGAGTTGCTCGACAAAGATTCCAGTCGGAACCGCTTCTCGCTTGGATCCCATATTGGCCAGCTCGTCTGCCGCATCGTTGTATTGACACAGGACATGTGTTATCTCCAGCCCGTCGAACTTGTTTTCTAGCTTGCGAACCTCCTAACAGTATGCCGCCATGGTGTCATCGAGACAAGTCCAGTCTTTCATGACTTGGTTTACCACGAGTTGGGAATCCCCACACACAACCAGTCGACGTATGCCGAGTGATATAGCGATGCGGAGCCCGTGGATAAGTGCCTCATACTGGCGACGTTGTGGGGAGGCCGGGGAAGTGGATTTTGTAGAACGTACTTCAGTTTTTCGCCAGTGGGGGACGTCAATATGACTCCAGCCCCGGCGCCGCCGATCCGTAGAGAACCGTCGAAGTACATTGTCCAGTACTCTAGCTTTGCTGTTGATGTAGGCAGTTGAACTTCTGTCCACTCGGCCACGAAGTTGGCTAGAGCTTGTGATTTAATTGCTGTCCGTGGCTGAAAGGTGATATCGAACGCCATCAACTCGAGTGCCCATTTAGCGATTCGGCCGGTGGCCTCGCGATTATGAAGGACATCCCTGAGTGGAAACGCTGTGACCACCGTGACTTGATGTGCTTGGAAATAATGCACCAGCTTCCGGACTGTGATAAGTAGGCCATATAGCAGCTTCTGGACCTGCAGGTATCTCGTCTTCGAGTCGGGAAGCACCTCGCTGACAAAGTAAACTGGCCATTGTATTTTTTGGATGTGACCCTGTTCGGATCGCTCGACCACTAGCACCGTGCTGACTACCTGAGTAGTTGCCGCTAGATATAGCATTAGCGGTTCTTGAGGCATAGGTGACGCCAACACGGGGGGTGATGTGAGAAATTGTTTGAAGTCTTCGAAGGCTTGTTGGGCGTCCAGAGTCCATTGGAAATTGTCCGCCTTTTTGAGTAGCTTGAAGAAGGGCATACCGGCTGAGTGCCACCATGCAGCCTGTCAGCTTCTGGACGTCTTTGAGGTTAGTCGGGGGTGCCATGTCCCTGATGGCGTTGACTTTCTCCGGGTTGGCCTCGATGCCGCGATGCGAGACGATGAAGCTGAGTAACTTGCCGGATGGCACACTGAAGGCGCACTTTTCTGGGTTTAGCTTCATCTTGAATCTTCGAAGATTTTGGAAGGTTTCTTCCAGGTCAGCGATGAGGTCTTCTTTGGACTTGGTCTTGATCACTACGTCGTCGACGTAGGCTTCCACGTTGCGCCCGATCTGAGTGTGTAGACACCGCTGAATTGCCCGTTGATAGGTTGCTCCAGCGTTTTTCAAACCGAACAGCATTGTGATGTAGCAGTACGCTCCAAATAGCGTGATGAAAGATGTCTTTAAGCAGTCTTCCTCCCTCAGGCTGATTTGATGGTATCCCGAGTAGCAGTCGAGAAAGCTGAGTAGGTCGCACCCGGTCGTGGAGTCTACCACCTGATCTATCCTGGGAAGACCAAATGGGTCCTTGGGGCACGCCTTGTTGAGATCGGTGTAGTCGACGCACATGCGCCATTTACCATTTTTCTTCCGGACCAGAACTGGGTTAGCCAGCCAATCCGGGTGATAGACCTCCTTGATGAACCCGGCTGTGAGGAGCTTGGTAATCTCCTCCCGAATAGCATCCTTGCGGTCTTGAGCGAAGCGCCGTAGCCGTTGCTTGACTGGCTTGGCGTCTGTCTGCACATTTAGGGTGTGCTCGATCACCTCCCTTGGTACGCCCGGCATGTCGGACGGTTTCCATGCGAAGATATCTTTATTGGCTTGTAGGAAGGTGACGAGCGCGTCTTCCTATTTGGGGTCGAGTCCGGTCCCGACTAGAGCAGTCTTGGAGGGGTCGGAAGGGTCCAGGGGGATCTTCTTCATGTCAAAGTCCGCTGAAATTCCCGACTTCGCTGCCTTTTTTGCCGGAACTTGATCTTGCTCAACTTCAGTCGTGACAGCTTGCCGAATGATATCGCGCCCGACTGCCGCCTCTTGTAATTGAGCCAGCTCACAGCTCTGCTTGTCGCAGGTGAATTTGGCACCCGGCTTGCTTGATGTTGCTGCAGAGGGAGAGGACTCCTGCTGGCCCAGGCATCTTGAGCACCATATATGTGTAGTGCGGTATCGCCATGAATTTGGCGAGTGCCCGTCGTCCGAGTATCACGTGGTACACGGTCTCGAAGTCGGCAACCTCAAAGCAAACGTTTTCCGTGCGGAAGTTATCCTGTGTGCCGAAGGTTACTAGCAATGTGATCTGCCCGAGTGGAGTTGATGACAGGTCAGGAATTATCCTGTGGAAGGGTGCAGTACTCGGCCATAGGTCTGAATGAGGGATCTTCATCTCGTCCAAAGTCTTGGCGAATAAGATGTTGAGCGCGCTACCTCCGTCGATGAGGGTTTTCTTCAGCCTGATGTTTTTGACGACCGGGTCCAGGACGAGTGGATAACGTCTCGGGTGAGAAACCCGATCTGGGTGATTTGTGCGATTGAAGGTAATGGCCATCTCTGACCAGCGCAGGTATTGGGGGGTGTCCGTCGTAGAGACCGTGTTGATGTCACGCGTTGATAGCTTTTGTTTGCACGTGGACTCGTACGCGAGCGGCCCCCCGAAGATGTGATTGAGCTCGACTTGAGGATCTTGAAATTCATCAGCCGGACGCGAGTCTGGCTTGTCTTTATCCTTGTCGGCGCCAGACGATGAAGCCTGCTCGAAGGCAAACTTCTTGAGCATGTAGCAGTCTTTGGCCGCGTGCTTGCCCTTGGGGTGGAAGGGGCATGGCCCGCTCATGACTTTCTGGTAGTCGTTGTTCCGCTGGGGCCGCGACTGAGTACACTCCATGTTGGCCACCTCGTTGTCCGACTTCCGCTTGCGGTTGCCAGACTTGTTTTGAGATGGCTCGTTGTCGGCTTTCGCCTTTTGGTCCTTCTGTCGGGACTCCTTTTTCTCGTCGAGGGCCTCTGCGACCGCTTCAGCTGAGTCGGCGTATTTGTTGGCCATGTTGAACAGAGCCCGGACAGACGGTGGTGGTTTCTGAGTGAACTTCGCGATGAACGGGGCGTCCTTTACTCCCTTGCGGAAGGCAGCGATGATGGCCTTGTCTTTGATCATTGGGATCTTGTTGCGCTTCTCGGAGAATATCTTTATGAAATCTTGTAGAGACTCGTTCTTCTTCTGGTGTAGTTGATACAAATCATGCTCAGAAGATGGCATCTCGTAGGTTCCCTGAAAATT
Source organism: Oryza meyeriana var. granulata (assembly GCA_003991445.1). Lineage (NCBI taxonomy): Eukaryota > Viridiplantae > Streptophyta > Magnoliopsida > Poales > Poaceae > Oryza > Oryza meyeriana. The sequence goes on along the minus strand of RYFJ01004130.1, from coordinate 17,336 downwards.
AGCGATGAACTGCTCCCTGAGTTCTCCCCAGGTACCGATCGACCTCCTCGGGAGCCCTGTTAGCCATGTCCTCGCCGAGTCGGCTAGCGCGACTGGGAGGTAGTTAGCCATGGCTTTGTTATCGCCCCTAGCAGCTCGAACTGCTAGGGTGTATACGGTGAGCCAGGACTCAGGGTTTGTCTTGCCGTCATACTTTTCAATCCCAGTGGGCTTAAAGCCAGTCGGCCAATGGACGTCCTGTAACTCCCGGGTGAAAGCTGGAATGCCTTTGTCGTCATGAGGGCTCGGGCTCCGACCACAGCGGTTAAACCACTCGTGATGAAGACCAAAGCGCTCATTTTCATCCTCCAGTCGGCGGCACTCGTCTTCGTGTCGCTCGTGGCGTCGGGTGTTGATGGTGTGGTGAAGGTCGTGTTGCAGGCGCTCTCGGAGGTCTTGATTGGGCCGGCGGTCATGCTGGTGACGGCGCCGGTTGTCATTATTGGTATTGCCGAGTGACATTTGCCTGGACTCCTCGTGTGGCCGACTAGAGCCAGCCGCCCGACACTGTGCTGAAGTTGATGAGCCAGCTGCCGGAGATCCCAATCGATTAGTTGGCACCACGGTGTTGCCCGACTGCTGTTCTTGTTGTTGGCAGGCGGCGGCCGTGATCATTGCCTTGATTTTGGCGATAGTTGGGGTGGCTGGTGGTCAGGCCCGAGCTGGAGCGTGTCCAGCAAAGTTGCAGCGGCCACAACATTTTGTTGTGGCGTGACGAAAATGTTGTGATCGCCGACTTTAGTTTGGAGAATCTGCTGCTGGGCTGCTCGCCCAGCTCTGCGCAGCCCGTCGTTGCGAGCCTCGCGATCAGCTTCCTCCCGCTGTTGCAGTCGGCGCACCTCCTCCTGTTGCTCTTCTTGTAGTCGGCGCACCTCTGATGGTGGTGTTGAAGCCATGAAGATTTCGCGGGGGAGAAAAAGACTCACCAGATTGGAGTCCGAACTAGCGTTCGAACCATTATCCGACTTGGAGTCGGACTCCGAGTAATTTATCGGAGTGAGAACGACCCCGTCCTCTCTAGATCCAATCTGAAACAGCACTTGGCCATGTCCAAACTAAATCGCAGGAGATAGGGTCTGTTGCACGAGATGTAAATCCGCAGCGTTGCCGAATCTGTGCGAGAGATTGACGATCTCTCCCCTTCTCGGCCCAACCCGGGCTGGCTCAAGGCCTAGCGCAAGTCGGACGCCGAAGGAGAGAGTTGTCTCGATGCTTGACGATGTGAAGGACTGCCGCAGTAAGTCATTGAAGGAGATCGCGGCGTCCTGTGGGCCGACTGGCGCTATGTCGGCTGGTTCTTCTGCTGGCTGGATTGGATCTGTTCCGGCCAAAGCAAGGTTGCCAATCTGGTTGGCAATGAAATTGAGGCTTCCGAAGGAAATCGTGTCTCCGGGGAAGAACTTGCTGCCGTCGACTCCGTTTGTTGAATCCATCGAATTTGCTGATGAAGAATTCACCGGAGCCCCTACCTGGCACGCCAATTGTCGATGCTTTGCACCGGCAATAAAACTATAGGGCTACTCGGCGAGGGGAAACTTGGTGGATTGCAGAGGAACACAGAGAGGTTTTATACTGGTTCAGGCCCTCGATGTGAGTTAATACCCTACGTCCAGTTGAGGTGTTATTCCTCTGAGGTGTTTGGTGATCAATGATCTTGCCTTGTTGTTCTCTGCCCTCAAGGGGCGCCCTGCCTCCCTTTATATAGTAGGGGACAGGGGTACATGATAAGGATCCCAGCCAGATACAGCCAAGGGATTTCCTTCTTAGAGATAGAAACTTATCCGACTAAGACTGCTATTCCTTATCGTTCAAGGTAAGGCCTACCGGGTGCTATCTTATCTCTAATTACATAATTTGGCCCATCCTCTATCCGAGTGGCCCATATGCTTGTGGTGAGGTACCCGGGGCCCATGGCCTCCACACGATCAATGATCATCTGCCCTCATGTGGCGCCCTGCCTCCCCTTATATACTGGGGGACTAGGGTACATGATAAGGATCCTAGCCGGGTACGGCTAAAGGATTTCCTTCTTAGAGATACATCTTACCCGATCTAGACTGTACATTCCTTATTATACAAGGCAAAGCTTGCCGGGTGCTACCATATCTCTAACTGCAAGACTCGGCCCATCCTCTATCCGAGTGGCCCATATGTTTGTGATGAGGTACCCGGGGCCCATGGCCTCCACACCTTCCCACGGTTATCTCAATTGTTCCAAAGCATATACTCGTGCTTAGCTAGTGCCCAGAAGCGACTAGCCTCGTACTTTCATCGCAAGCAATTGATAGCATAACAAGTACTAAATCAGGGATGAAAGGGGCAGCAAGGTACATATTACATAACGGGCTTCATAAGCCTTTCATTCATCACAAAATATAGCAGCGGAAGTCATAGAAAAAGACATATACACAAAGATAAAACCCGTGGTGTGCCAACACCCCATAGGGCAACCGACCGGGGCAAAAGCAAAGCTGCATCTACTCACTACCCTCACTGCCCTTGGCAAGATAGTAGTAGGACACATCAATCTCGCCGGTATCCTCGCCTGAAATATAGCAACATGAGTACGAATGGTACTCCGCAAGACTTACACAATATATAATAGTACTCTGAAGGCCATGGGCCCTGGGTACCTCACAGAAAGCAATACAACCACTCGGATAGAGGGTGGGCCTGCCAAGTAATTAGGGATATAGTAGAACTTGGCTTACGTTACCTTACATGACAAGGAAAGGGATATAGTCCTAGCCGGTTAAGCTGTGCTACTAGAGGGAAATCCCTTGGTCGAGTCCAATTGGGATTCCTACCATGTAACCTTGTCTCCTCAGTATATAAGGAGAGGCAAGGAGCCCCCTAGGGCAAGAAACAACAATCTCACCAGAGAAACCTTGAAGGTAATACACAACAGCTGGAAGTAGGGTATTACCTCACCTTGAGGGTCTGAACCAGGATAACTCTTTCATGTTCCTTTGCATTCATCAAGTTTAGGTCTTACAAATAGCCCCATTGATTTGACCATGACACGTGTGGATACCACCATTGCTCACATCATATATCAACAAGGAAAGGGATTCGCGTAGGCTGGATTCGGACTGCAGGACAGTACCAACATGAGACAGCTGGCACGACTTCATACGAACGTCGATTTGGGAGTTCTAGTACTTCACGGAAATCTTATCAAGTCTACTTTCCAACGGATCCAGATTCATGCTCATATCTACTCGGAATCGTCCGCAATCATCATTTTAGTGACAAGACATTTCCTATTTAAGGTGCTGCGTCACCGTTTTTGGGCCGAAGGCCCATGTATCAACTCGGGTCCATTAGGGATGCGTCCTAGGGTTGGAGAATGACCCCAACACCCCTGTGGTCATCCTCCCATCCTATTAATACCTTTAGAGCTGCCACAAACAGATTGGGTTTTGTTAGATTAAAGTTAGCGTCGCTACTTTACCGTGTAATCCCGTGATCGGTTAGATCGCCGGTTTGCTCGTCTTCGGAACCCCACCGTTTGTTCTCTTGAGTTAAACCTTCATCTTTATTCACAAATTGAGTTGCTTGTTCATCTTGTTCTTGCTAGTTCTCGATTGCTTACAGGAACAATTACCCTCGTGGTTGGGCTGATCGTGCATCCGTCGAGATTATGAACAGCCTCTGGAGTTGGTGTAACGATTGCTAAGGTGCAACGTCCCTGGACGGTTGTAGTTGGATTGCCAATGTCGCTCCATCCAATTGACTTATCCTCTCATCAAAAGATCGGGACACCCATGTTCACATCACCCATAATCAATATAGCCGATATAGAACATCGACAGTTGGCCGCCAGGTAGGGCAATTATCAAGATCATTGTCAACAAGCCTGATGGATCTCATCATCGGAGTCGACGGCATCAAGTTCTTCCCCGGACAAGCCATTAGCTTCAGGAGCCTCGACTTCATCGCCGACAAACTCGGTAATCTTATCCTGTCTGACACGGTTTTAACCCGATCGGCTAGGGACCAGGCCGACCCAATGCCAATCGGTTAACTCAATGCTGCAGCGGTCTTCGGTGAGTTGCTGCTGTGATACCCAAGATCTACGAGTTCAGGGACAACTCTCTTTCCCGGTGTTCGACTCGGATACGGCTCTAAGCCGGTTGAGATATAGGGAGGCCATGGGCCCCGGTTGCCTCATGGGAAGCATTGAGGCCACTTGGATAGAGGATGGGCCTAATCCTATAATTAGGGATACAATAGGACTCGGTGTATGTTACCTTGCATGACAAGGGAAGGGGTATAGTCCTAGCCAGTTATGTTGTGTTCCTAAAAGGAAATCCCTTGGTTGAGTCCGACTGGGATTCCTACCTTGTAACCTTGCCATAGTATATAAGGAGAGGCAAGGAGCCCCTTGGGGTAGGAGAACAATCTCACCGGAGAAAACACCACAATCTCATCAGAGAAACTTCAAAGGCAGTACACAACAACTGGAAGTAGGGTATTACCTCACCTTGAGGGCCTGAATTAGGATAAACTTGTTTCGTGTTCCTTTGCAATCCATCAAGTTTAGGTCTCACGAGTAGCCCCATATTATTATTGCCGATACAAAGCATTGATAGTTGGCGCGCCAGGTAGGGGGTTCATTAAGATCATCTTCATCAAGCCTGATGGATCCAACCACCGGAGTTGAGGGCATCAAGTTCATTCCCAGGCAAACAATCAGCTTCGGGAGCCTCGACTTCGTCGCCGACAAATTTGGCGACCTCACCCTGATTGACTTGGATTCAATCCGATCGGCCAGGAACCGAGCTGACTTCGCGCCAATCGGCCTACTCAACGCTGCGGCTATCTTCGGTGACATGCTGCGGTGATCCCCAAGATCAGTGAGTCCAGGGACAACTCTTCCTTTCGGTGTTCAACTCGGACTCAGCCTTGAGACAACCGAAGTTAGGCTAAGGGAGGAAGAGATCGTCAATCTCCTGTCGGACTCTGCAATGCCATGGACAATTTGAATCTCACTCTGATGCGACATATCCAATCCTCTTGAGTTTGACTCGGATACGGCCTAGAGCTGCTCGAGATCGGATCAGGGAGGTTGGAGTTGTAATCACCCCCCTAAACTACTCTGACTCTGACTCACAGTCGGACAGCAGCTCGGCAAGCTTTTCTCCATCATGCAAAGTGTTCATAGTGTCCAAGGGCTCAACTCCCACACAAGACGCACGTCGACTACACGACCAGCAAGAGGAGGAAGCTCATCGACTGCACGATCAACAGGAGGAAGACGCACGTCGCCTGCAAACCAAGCGTGACGCTCGAATTGACAACTTGCACAAGGCCGGGCAGACTGCTCAGCAAGAGATCCTCCAAACCCGAGTTGGTGACCACGATTTCTTCGTGACCCCACAGCAGAACGTCGTGGCCACTGCCACAATGCTAGACACCTTACAGTTCGGGCCCGACCACTAGGCCACCCCGACTATTGTGAGGATTAAGGCAATGATCACCACTGCAGTATGACAGCAGTGACAACAATCTGGAGACACTCTCATACCGTCAAACAAGATGGCCTCAGATACAGCGGTTTCATCTGCCTCAGCATGGCGCCGAGCAGCTGGCTCCGGTCAGCACCACTCGGAGTCACATTATGTGTCACTCGGCAACCAGAACAATGATCAACAGCAATACCATCAGGAGGACCGCCGTGACAACTAGGATGCCCGAGGACGACTACGGTGGGATCTCTACCACGACATTAACACTCAACGCCGGGAACACGAAGAGGATAAGTGTCGCCGATTGGAGGATGAACATGAGCGCTTTGGCCTCCACCATGAGCGATTTCATCACCGTAGTCATAGTTGGAGCCCTCACCCAGATGAAGGAGTACCGGTTTTCACCCATAAGCTACAACAAGTCAACCGGCCATCTAGCTTCAAGTCGACTGGAATAGAGAAGTATGATGGGAGAGCAACCTGGAATCCTGGCTAACAGTTTACACCTTGGCAATCCATGTGGCTGGGGGCGATCACAAGGCCATGGCCAATTACTTGCCAGTCGCCTTAGTCGACTCGGCGAGAACATGGCTGACGGGGTTTTCTAGGTGGTCAATTGTCTCCTGGGGGGAACTCCGTGAACACTTTGTCGTAAATTTCGAAGGAACGTATGAGAGGCCGTCTTCTGAGTACGACCTATATCAGTGCCACTAGAGAAAGAACGAGTCCCTCCATGACTTCATCAAGAGGTTCTCCGTGAAGAGAAATTCAATACCCAAGATTAAGGATGAGGTTCATCACCAAGTTCACTCGGAAGCCTCCAAGCTCTATCGAAGCTCTATTCGATATGATGAACAAATACACCGACTCGGCCAACACCGTTGCTGAGGCCCTGGATGACAAGAAGGAGCCCCGATAGAAGGAGTGAAAGGACACCGACGAGATGGCCTAGACTAAGTCCAGCAACCGTAAACGCAAGTCAAACAATGTTGTGGCGGCAGTCGAGCGCAGCTGACCACGTCCCCCAAGAATAGACGAATACCAGAAGGTCATGAACGGGCCATGCCCTTTCCACCCAAAGGGGAAGTACGCAGCTGCTTCATTCTCAAGAAGTTTGCTTTTGAGCAGACATCTACGTCTGGCAACCACAAAGACAAGGACAAGCTAGACTCGGGTGCAGCTGGCGATTATCAAGATCCCCAGGCTGAGCTCAACCACATATTCGGAGGGCCATCTGCGTATGAGTCCAAGCGAAAACAAAAGCTAATGGCCCGTGATGTCAACTTGGTCTCGTCAGACACCCCCCAATACCTGCGTTGGTCAGAGATGGCAATTACCTTCAACTGCGCAGATCATCCCGACTGAGTAACACATCCAGGATACTATCCACTCGTCCTAGATCTAGTCATCAGAAGCACTAAACTAAGAAGGTTCTCATTGATGGCAGAAGCGCTCTCAACATCTTGTTTGCCAAGACGCTTGACGAGATGAAGATACCTCAATCTGAGCTGCGGCTGAGTATAGCTCCTTTCCACGGGGTAATCCCTGGCCTCTCTTCTGCTCCACTCGGATAGATCACTCTGCTAGTTACTTTTGGCACATGGGAAAATTTCTGCACTAAGAACATCTGCTTCGAGGTAGCTGACCTTGAGACCATGTATCACACTATACTTGGATGGCCTGCACTAGCCAAGTTCATGGCAGTGCCCCATTACACATACATGGTGCTCAAGACGCCAGGACCAGCAAGAGTACTTTCCTTGCGTAGCGATGTTAAGCAAGCCTTCACCTGTGACAAGGAAGCTATGAGCTGGGCCAATCTCATGAAGTAGCAGTCGGACAAAGCAATATCCAACTAGCCGCAACAACTGCAAATGAGGACTATCAAGTCCCGGTGAAGAAAGCAGCCAAGTCGGGAATTTTAGCAGACTCAGAGACGAAGAAGATCCCCCTGGACCTTTCTGACCCTGCCAAGACTGCGCTTGTCGGGACCGGACTCGACCCCAAATAGGAAGACATGCTCGTCACCTCCTCCAGGTGAACAGGGATATATTTGCTTGGAAACCTTTTGACATGCCTGGTGTACCAAGGAAGGTGATCAAGTAGTCCCTCAACATCAAGCCGGATGCCAAACCAGTCAAGCAACGACTACAGCGCTTTGCACAAGACCGCAAAGGTGCTATTAGGGAGGAGATAACCAAAGTCCTAGCAGCCGGGTTCATCAAAGAGGTCTACCACCCAGATTGGCATGCAAACCCAGTGCTGGTGAATGGCGCATGTGCATCGACTATACCGACTTAAACAAGGCGTGTCCCAAGGATCCATTTGGTCTACCCAGAATAGATCAGGTGGTTGACTCCACTACGGGATGTGAATTACTCAGTTTTCTTGACTGTTACTCGAGGTACCATCAAATCAGCCTAAAGGAGGAGGATTGTCTGAAGACTTCTTTGATCACGCCATTCGGGGCATACCACTATGTCACTATGCCATTCGGGTTGAAAAGCGCTGGTGCAACGTATCAACGTGCCATCCAGCGATGTCTTCACACTCAACTCGGGTGCAATGTATAGGCGTATGTTGATGACATGGTGATCAAGACCAAAGTCAAGGAGGACCTCATCGCTAATTTAGAAGAAACCTTTCAAAGCCTTTGGAGATTCAACATGAAGCTGAACCCGAAAAAGTGCATCTTCAGAGTATCCTCGGGAAAGCTACTCGTCTTCATCGTATCGCAACGAGGCATTGAGGCTAATCCAGAGAAAATTAACACAATCATGAACATGGCACCCCCGACTAGCAGAAGAATGTACAGAAGCTGACCGGCTGCATGGCGGTACTCAGCCAATTCGTTTCCTGACTCGGTGAACGAGGCATGCCCTTTTTCAAATTACTGAAGAAAGTTGACAATTTTCAATGGACGCCAGAAGCCCAACAAGCCTTTGAAGACTTCAAGAAGTTCCTTACATCACCACCCGTGTTGGCGTCACCAATGCCCCAGGAACCACGGTGCTGGTCGTTGAGCGGGCCGAGCTAGGACACATACAAAAAGTTCAAAGACCAGTTTACTTTGTTAGCGAAGCCCTAGGCGAATCCAAGAAAAGATATCCCCAAGTCCAGAAGCTACTATATGGCTTGCTCATAACTGTTCGGAAGTTGGTGCACTATTTTTAGTCATATCAAGTTACAATCATCACGTCGTATCCACTCAGGGACGTCCTACACAACGCGAGGCCACCGGCAGAATCGCTAAATGGGCACTCGAGTTGATGGCATTTGATATTGCTTTTCAACCTCGGACAGCAGTAAAGTCGGTAGCACTTGTCGACTTCTTAGCTGAGTGGACAGAGGTTCAGACGGCTACATCAACATACAAACTAGAATACTGGATGATGTACTTCGATAGTTCTCTAAGGATTGGCGGAGCAGGGGCTGGCGTTGTCCTGATGTCACCCACTGGAGAAAAACTGAAAGATGTCCTTCAGATACACTTTCCAGCATGTAACACCCTGAAAATTATCCCTATATAAAATATTATGCAAAAAGAATTTTTAGAAATGGAATTAAAAGTCTCAATGAGTGAAAAGAATAAAATCAGGGAAAAATATAAAGAAAAATAGGCTTGAAAATAATTTTATAAAATTCTTTGCTTAATTATTTAATTTCTAGAATTTTCTGGGAATTAATTGATTAGGGGAAGCATTTTTGGCAAAATAAATAAGCTCACAGCAGTAAAATAAAAAGAAAAAGGTTTTTAAAATCCCCTCACAGTCTTTGGGCCAATTCTCGGCCCATTACTGTGCTCTGGCGGTCGCTCTCGCCTGTGCCCGTGCCCTCGCTCTTGCCCGTACCCATGCCCGTGCCCGTGCCCGCGCCCTCGCCCTCGCCCTCGGCCGTGCCCGTGCCCGTGCCCGTGCCCGCGCCCTTGCCCTCGCCCATGCCCGTGCCCGCGCTCGCAGTCGCCGACAGGCGGGGCTCGCCTGTCAGGTCGTCGCCTACTTCCAGCCGGGTGGCACTGTAGCACCCGAGCGCCGCCGCCGCAAATCCCGCGCAATCCGTTCGCCTCGGACCCAATCTCTCCAAATCGGTTGAGGGAAAACCAAGCCCTTATCCCCCTCTACCTAATCCCTAAGTATCAGGAGCCAGATCACGCGTGGAGTGGAAACCAGAAGCCTCCCGAGTCGGTTCTCTCTCTTTCTCTCATCGCCGCCGCAAAACCCGTCGAGTCCGAGCCGGAGTCCGCCTCTACCCGCCTTAAATAGTGAGCTCGGAGCCCCTAGGGTTGTTTTTGCCCTTTAGATCGAGCTCTAGCTAGCCCTAGCCGCCTCTCCATGTCTCGTGCTTGCTCCGCCGCCATCGCCAAGCTTCGTCCACGTGCCGCCGTCGCCTCAGCTGCCGTTGGAGGTCGTCGCCACCTCGGTTAGGTTCGCAGGGTCCCGCTGAAGCCAGGCCGCCGCCTCCTAGCCCTCGGGAGCCGCCGGAACACCGCCGTCGACGAAGACCCGAAGCCCTCCGCCGCCGGCCATCTCCATAGCCGTTCTTCTCCATTTCGCCTTCGGTAACGATCGCCTTGACCTCCTTTACCATTTCCCGCTCTCGCCGTGCGTCGCCGCGCTGCCGATCGCCGTCGACCATCGGGTCCAGAGCCGCCGCCGTCGCTGTCGCCGATCCGTAGCCGATCCGATCGGGATCGACATCGGCCATCGGATCTTCTCGGTTAGTTTCCTTCCGTCCGATCATAGGGAGATCACCTTGACACGTGGTGAGATCGTAGCCGTCCGATCAAAACCCTAGAATACCAACCGTCGTTTTTCCCTCGTGGACCACGGTGGACTTGGTTCACCATGGGCCCGATGCCTCCCTCTCACTGACAGTGGGCCCCACTGGTCAGCTGAGAGCCCCCTCTCTCCTGTGACGTCATAAATGCCTTTTTCCGAATAAAATTAATTCGATTATGACGCAATAAATCAGTTAATTCTTTTAAATAGGCTATAAAATGGTTAACACTTCCAAAGATCATAACTAATTCATACGAACTCAGATTGAGGTCGTTCAAGTCTCTAATTTCTCTAAAAATCATGAACTATCCATTAAAAGTATAATATTGTACTGTTCATGTGTGTTGATGTACTGTTTTTGCTTGTTTTGTTATGCCTATAGCTACCGACATTCAGGAAGGACGCAGTTTGTCGAAGCAGGTGTCGAAGACTGTGTAGAGCTGCAAGGCAAGTCACACAAATTCCTCTTTCTCATTGAACATATTTTCCTATGATTAAAGCTATGTTTTCTTTCAACGCTGCATTATTTTGGAATGTCATCGGGACAGGGAAACCCTAACCTTTGTTTATGGCCCTTGATTTGATCACATGACTTTGACCTATGGGATAATTTGAAGCTATCTTTATTTATTGGTTAGCTAGAATAACTCTAGGACCCTGCTTAGCCTCGCCTAGCAAATAATAGAATGACTTATGGTTTGTCATAATAATTTCTATACTATTATTCAGTCACATGGAATGATGATCCCTTTACGTCGTGTCATACAAGGACAACTTAATGGTCCACTAAAACTTGATAAAAAAGGTGGGTCGTGAGCACCAGTTGTGTTTGTTGCTAGCGGTGCTCGTGACAGTTAAGGACCGGTTCGCGGACTACTTGTTGCGAAGCAACACTCATGCTAACCACAAGCTAGTATGGGCTAGCAGGAGTTTGAAGTGTGCCGAGTTCAATAGGAGGCTCCAGGGCGTGTTTGTGGCTGGTATAAGTCCACACATGGCAGTGCCAATAAGGCCATGCTTCAAGCGTCGGACCGTCTTGCGGGGAGGTATTTTATCACACCTACTGGAGACCGGAGGTTCGGCGGGAGGCTCTCCTATTGGGCGAGTTACATGAATGATCCTGTCACAATTCCTTTCTGAGATACCGTGGTGGTATTTAGGGGCACAGTGATGTGCTGTGGAGATGTGTCTCGTGGGTAAATTGGTGCATCTCTAGCCAGAGTAAAACTATTCGAATAGCAGTGCCCACGGTTAAGGGTGAGCCTAGCAATGTTTCTGTGGTTAGTCCCACACTATTTAAATCTAATGGTTGAACAGTGGAACATGTGTAGCTCCAGGTTGGAGTGGTTGGGCCTATACCGTTTTGGTGAGAGGTATAGCGTTGATTAATACTGTTATTTAATTACTGTTTTATTACTCTCTCAAATATTTTATTACTTGCTTTTATGCAAACTTGAGCCATACTATGCCGTCCTTTGTTATCCCTGCACTTGCATACTTGCTGTGTGGCTTGCGGAGTATGTCATATGCTCACCTTGCAATCAACAATCATTCAGAGGAGGACTACAGCGAAGAGGATTACCTGGAGGACTAAGAGGGAGCCCAGTCAAGTGCGTGGAGTGGGAATCGTCACGCTGTTGTTTATTTATCCGCTGCTAGAACCTTATTGTATTGAGAGGTACCATTCACCTCTATAATAAATGCTTACGCTATGTAAACAATTACTTTGATGATCAATTTTGTCATGTGTGCCTCGGTTGATTCCTGGACGAGGGTTTACACACAATAAAACTCCAGAATTTTGGATGGAAATTATGGGCGTGACAAGTTGGTATCAGAGCCACCTTGACTGTAGGAAAAGCCTTGGTACCTAAGACCCTCTAAAAAAATATTTTAAAATTAACTTTCTCTTCTCCTCTTTCTTTGCAAATTATACCTTTTGTCTTATAGTACTACGACATCATTATTGTACTGGGTTTGACCTGCCTTTTATTGTTACCCTTCAATTCCTTTGTTTTGGGACAAATTGTTTTGTTAATTTGTCAAATAGCCCTATATGCTTTTTCTCTGTAAATGGCCAATCCGGGAACCAGGTACATCTATTCGAGTGGGTGGATTCGTCAAGGAGTTACGAAGATATGCGCTTCACCATAGTGTACAATCCAGGCCCACAATATAGACAAGTCACTCAACAACCCTAATGAAAAGAAGTGCCGTGCTGTCTAAGCCTCACGATTTGCACTGTGAACGAGAGGAGTCCCATCCATGATCTTTGGAGCTGGAGGAAGAAAGTAATGAGCATGCTTGTCAAGAAGATAGCTTTGGTGGCTTTGGAGAGTTCTGTAAGCAATTTTTTGCCGTCGCCTAAGGAATGGCAGTATCGCTACCATCCCGGCGAGGGAGAAGCCCACAATGATGCAGTACAGCAGTATCAAGCACTCCGGAGCAAGACAGTGCAACTCACTCAAGCGACTGGTAGGAGTTGAGTGCCATGGATTGAGTCAAGCAGAGGTGGTGATCGCAGGTCATGACGGGAGAATGAAAATCCACAAGACTCAGGTGTAAGAACAGCTTGGATGGTGAAGGAGATGTTGGCTTGGCCCAAAGGAGAAGCATCCCCTGGAGGAGCTCGGAATCCGACACTGCAAGAAGAGAGTTGTCCCACCTCGGATTCAGTTGGTGCCAAGGCTCGTGATTCATGACAAGTTCTGTTTTACGGATAGGTTCCATCCCGGGTGGTACGCTGATGAGGAGACGACGATTCAGGAGGATCAGAAGAGCACACATTTGGAGGATCGAGGACAGTGGAGGCTGACCCCTGAAGGAGTGGGGATCAAACTCAAGACGACGAAGGCGGAAACGCCTGAAGCCAACTGAAGCCAGGAGAAACTTTTGCCCCGTTGAGAGCTTGGTCACTTAGATCAGTCCCTAGATGTTGTGTTAAGCAGTTGTGGATTAGGAAATGCTGTGTGTTGGCGAGTAGTCGAGCGTTATGTCAGGTCGTGGTGATTACTGTTTTATGTTGGATTCTTGATGGTGTGATTTAAACAAATCAATGTTAATCACTCAGTTCAGACAATAAAGTGAAAGTTCATAATATGAAATCGCTCAAGGGCAGTTTCGTTTTCTTCTCGTCTTTGCACTACAGAGGTGAAAAGACACTTGAACGGTGGTAATACCATTGATGGAACGGGGGGTGGACATAAAGCCGAGAGCAGTACCAAGTGGCGCTACACACAGCGGATGATAGACTGACCATCCAAGTCTTGCTAACCAGACACATCTGATAACAGTATGTTTAACAAGATCACAGACAAAAACCGCACCAAGCAGCAGCCCTCCTACCTCAAACAAGCTGCGGAATTTTTGCGATGAGACCTCCACATTCTTAGCACAACTAATCCTGTGGAGCAGGGTGATTGGTTGCATGCATTAGAGAAGAAAATTGGAATTCTTTTAATAGGCAAGATCAAGAGAAAGTCTCTTTGGCTTCCACAAGCTGATGGCCCTCTCTAATGGTGGGACATTTCAGAATAACAGAGTGGAACGGACAGCTATCACTTGGGCTGAGTTCGCCGCTGCTTTCAAGAAGAGATTTCTGCGGAGTCGTTGCTTTGAAGAGCGGGAGTTTTGAGCTTGAATGCAAGGGGAATCGTCGGTGACGAATTTCCTTCTGAATTTCACCGGCCTTGCCCGTTAGGCTCCAGAAATTAAGCCTGACACGACCGCAGGAAGAATTTTCTGAACGGACTAAATGATGAACTTCAGTTCAACTACCTCTGCTAGTATATGCAGAATTTTCAGAAACTGATGGACAAAGCATTCGCCAAGCGGAAAACCCACAGGAGGAGTCATAAAGAAGCACAGAATGGGAAGTTTCCGGTCACAACAATCCTCTACGGTCAGAGCACGTATTGTGGGAAAAATAACCCACCGCACGACTCCAGAAGGAGCATTCATCAGTCCCTTGTACGCAGCCAGGTTATCCCAACATTACGTGGCAAACGGGACAAACCCCTCCCTCGCAGTCAAAGTTTCAAAACTAGCATCATGAATAAGGATTGAGGGAAGCCACTAACTGCTAAATATGGGGAGTCAGGGCATGTATTCTTTCAGTGTAAGCCAAAACGCGTCAAGTCAGAGCACATCGGCGATACTTCAGCAGTTGTGTCAAGGCTAGAGTGATACAGTACTGCGGATGAGGTCAACTACAGATCGACTTGGTTATAGGTATGTTTCCCTGTTATGTCAGTTTCTGCAATCAGTTTGTTTGATTCGGGGGCTAATCATTCTGTTTATGTCAAGGAATTTTTGCAAGAAAACATGGGTTCAGATAGGAAATGGATAAGTTATTATTAACCACGGAACAAATGCATACCACAGTTTAGCTCTGTGACTTAAAATTCACAGGAACTTTTTGGTGATTAATTCTAATCATAAGAAAGATGATGTCATCCTAGCGTAATGGGTTACTCGGCACACGGATTATAGATGTGCCACAAGGACCATGAACTAACTTCTGGACGCGTAGGAAAGAAGTGATCTTCTGTCCTCAATACTATCTTCTCGCAGCCTTTTGAAATCAGGCAATCTAACTGAAATCCCTATATCGTATGGGATAACAGATGTTTTTTCCTGATTGATACTGGAGGCTGCCTAAAAGGTAAAATTGAGTTAGAATACCTAGGCACACAGGCACCGCCCCTATCCAGCAAGAGACCTATAGAGGAGGATGATTGCAGAATGAAGAAGCAAGTTGAAGAGTACTACCTTTGCCAAGGGCGTACTCAGTACAAGGACGCGCTTGGGGAGCACAGTTTTGTGGAAAGAAGATGAATTCAATGGAGTGTGTTGTCCGTGCACTCAATGAGTTATATCAGATAGTACCCTCTACCATGGATATGATCTGTTTGATCAGTTGGAAGGAGCTACAGCGTTCTCCAAGATAGATCTTTACGTCGAGGTTATCATCATTAATTGATTAGGAGAGGATCAAAAGGCTTGTCACAAACTCGGTTGGTTGATATGAATGGCATAGTCATGTCATTCAGATTAAGCTAATGCCTGAATTCTTTATGATTGATCGAATAGAAGTGTTTATCAATACTTGGATGAAGTTTGTGGTTGTTTTATGATGATATCTTGTATTTAAGATAAAGAGATACAGCACTTGATCGTTTGGATGATCCTTCGGCGACACCAGTTGTATGCCAACTGAGCAGGTGAGTTTGGCTCGGAAGTGAAGTTTTTGGACCATGTATACTGCAGAGGATTGCATGACCAACTATTGGCAGTTCAGTAACTCAAGATGGAACAGCAAACAGTTCTGAGATTCGAGCTTCTTAGGATTGGCCGGATATTACGTCGATCATGAAATTTTCAAATACAAGCCATGATTTCGTTTGCTCAGAAGGATGTAAAATTTTATGGACCAGAGTGTGAGCAATAGCTTTCAAGAGTGAGCATGACGTAACTGCAATACAGTGTTGATCATGCAGATCCAAGAAAAAAATGTCAAGTTTATTGTGATGCATTGGAAGTAATTTGGGATGTGTGTTGATCGAAGGAAGGTTGTGGCAATATGCCTATGGCGCCTACGATCATGAGAATAATTCTCGCACCCATACTGGAGTTAAGCAATGTAGTGCATGCTTGAAGATTTGGAGGACATTATCATAGGTAATAGTATTGAAGTTTTACAGTACCCAAAATTTGAAGTATATTTTAATCGCCCAGAAAAAGAAAAACTTCCCCTTTTGAATCTAAGGCATGCGATGGTGGAGCTTACAGACTATGATGTCAAAATCAATTATCATCCAGGAAGCCAATGTAGTGGCGCGATTCCCATGGGCAAAGTACTTGCATACGCCTATGGTTAGTAGGTATCGTTGGATGTTATGTGAAAGATTGGAGGTTAAATCTGAGTATATGTCAGCCAGGATGTGCAACTGGAAACACTACCTTGGTAGATCAGGTCAGTAGGTGCGAAAGAATGGCAGACATGGAATCAAGACAAAATGAAGAAAGGAAAAGCTTGGATTCTCGGAAGATGAACAAGGTTAGGTTCGGGCGAGCAATTGGTGCGGACAGGGAGAATTGGAAATGGATGATTTAGATGAACGGAACCAGTAATTCCATTCACCCATGGCAGCCAAATGATCAAGATAAGGAGAAGTTTTGGTGGTCTAGTATGCGTAGAGAGATAGCAAAGATGTGCTGTTTGTGATGTAGTTCCAGGTGTGAAAGCTAGCTCATGAGGCAACAGGATTGTATCAAACCTTAGGTCCGTGAAATGGAAGTGGGACGAAGGGGGGAATGGATTTTATACGGATTGCCAAGGACGCATCTAGGCGTGATGCCTCGGGTTGTGGTGGAAGACTATAACCAGGGCACTTATTAGCCAGTCGAAATTATTCGGAATAGTTTGGAGGCAGGTGGTACTATGGCAGAATCGTTATGTTTTGATTGGTGTCAGGCAAGATGTGTGTCGGACAGAGGAAGTCAGTTTACTAAGTTTGCAGCGACTAAGAAGAGATGGTTCCGTTAACTTCAGTACGCTTCTTTTTTTATGCCATGACGGATGGAGCAGACGAACGGGTTAATAATATCGCTAGTAAGATAGTGAGAGCTTTGTGCCATGATTTGGTGAATTGGACAAGAGCCTCATATGCTGAGTTTTCCTATAAAAAGTTACAGCAAGTAAGATGCCTTGGAGCATTTCGGACGGAAATGCGCGAAACGATTGCAAGCCTCGCTTTTGGGATCAGACGGAGACGGACAAGTATAAGGGATCTAGGGAGCGGAAGACCATAGTGAAAGATATACAGGAACACTTAAGTACACAGTCAGTCAGATAGAGTTTGGTGGATAAAGTACCGCAGTGAAATCTAGTTCAAGGAAGTGATAATGTTATTTGAGAGTCCTCTACTAGGGAGTTACAAGATCAGACAAGGGAAAGTTGGCAACTATGTGGGACCTTCAAGAGATATCTGGGACGGAAAGGAAAAGTTGCTTTCAACTTAGAGTTGCTTCATTGGGGGGTACACAG
>RYFJ01004129.1:0-51895 GCA_003991445.1 Oryza meyeriana var. granulata | reverse complement strand
GAGAGATTACTCTACGCTGGTACCGTTTGTTTATCTTTCTATTGTAGTCAGTAACCAGCGTTTAATGTTCTCTTTATTTCCAATTAATCGATACAGATATATATGTATCTTATTTTTAGTTCATTATTTCTCATGCGTTCTAAAGTTGATTATTGAGAGAGATGCTTGATAAATTGAATTGTATGTATGATTTTTGCTATTTTTATTGTAGTACCTTTTTAGCTTTGACATTTCCAGATAAGGTGGGTGTTGCTTCGATTATTTTTCAGGTTTCAGATAGAAGAGTATAATGCTTTTTCTATATGACAACACATTGTTTTTGCTGTGAAAACAGTATATTGAGATTCATTGTTAAGGTAGGTCATTTAAGCACCAGTTAGATTTAGTGCATAAGTAACGCGTTATATTTTAGTAGATATCACATTGGGTTTTTTTGAGACTTTAACGATAGGTAGTACCTAACGATTTCTATAAAACCTTTGAGGTTAGTGGTTACTCCTAGCTATTTACTTAGTTTTTGTACAGTGGTATGTCGATGGTGTCAAGAATACAGAGCACTTTATCAATTCTAGAACTATTTATATCGCTCTATGTCTATACTTTTCTAGAAGGATTACCATTATGTTGTGTTTAGCTAGAGCCACGACAACTGGGCATTGGATCATAGTACGGGGTCCATCAATACTGCCTCGCTCATGCACCAGCAGCGCAGGAGTAGAACTTATAGTATTAAGTGATTGACCATTAATTAAGAACCAGCATGAATTGAGATTAGAACTTGTTTCTGGTCGATGCAACGTGCGGCACTCATCACATTGCATATAAAAATTAGGGCATTTCAACTAAATTTTGATAAGTTGATCGTTTGTTTGTGCAAAATTTCTTAGAAGTCTGTTGCCTTTTATCCTCTGAACCACTAGGTATTGCCAAACTTTTAGCAGCAAAACTACGAATCTATTATATTCTGTTGAATTTTATTGTGTTGAGTGGTGTTTTTAGGCAACAAACCAAACAAGTCTTAATTGGGCTGTGTACAATAGTATCTTGTATCGAAGACCGTGCTTGCCTTATCCGTTTTTTTTAACAATTAAATTGTTGTTTTTGGATACATTCGTCAAGTTTATCTTTGACTATCTTTGTCTTGTGAAATGATCTTAGTTTAAACATAAATGATAGTATAGATTTTGTTTAAGCGTTTCAGGATAATCTTATAGATTATCCTGCATTGGTTGAAGTTTTTTCAGCATTTTGTACGCGAACGATACATCAAGAATGGGAAGTGCTCCACATTGGTCAATGATCTCCCAGAAACATTTGGGCAACCTCACCCACCGTTCCCTCCTTTCGCTCATTCTTCACTCCGCCCCTCCACTCTCAGCTCTTCCCCCTTTCCTTGAGCATGCCGCCCCGCTTGCACTCCTCCTCCGCTTTGTGTTCATTTGTGTTAGAGTCCACGTCGACGTCATATAGTCAGGCCTGTGGGATGGGGTGTTTGGTCGTGCTATAGCTGGCCTTATCGGCTGTCTCTGCCGCGGAGAGTAGAGTAGTGAGAGGTGATTGGAGGGCTCCTTGTGGGCGGCGTGGCACGGAGAGAAGACGCGATGAAGGCACGGACGAGAGGTGAGAAGGAGGAGAGCCTAGCCTAGATCCACTGTTCCCTCCACCCTACAATGGCTACTCCTTTCTGTAGCCCCACCACGCGTCGCCATCCTTTCCGTAACTGCTCTGCTCGTGGTGGCCATCAATGTGTTGGCAAACGAAGTAGAAGGAGGCCGGCAGCAACTGTGTGCCCGCTGTCTAGTTCGGACATCACGCTCCTAGATTAGCCGGTATTTGGCCCTATAACGATTCCGCTCTGGGCTCGTTCTGGCCGATCGTTGGAGAGGCAGGAAGGAGGCGGCGCCATCCTTTGCCTGCTCGTGGTGGCATCGATCGGCGTCGGCGAGAAGCAAGGAGTGGTGGGCTTTGTGGGTATTTGGTATGCATTTTTTTAATGTTTAATGGTGTGTTATTTTGATGTTTTATCTGTAAAAGTGAAATGTTTCAAGTTGGATTGACTATGTTTGTAAAAGTGAATGTTTCAGAGTTGATGTGGAATCTCTGTTCATATTGTGTAAATTTTAATTCTCGATGTTTTCAATCATTGGAGTGTAAATGTTTTGGAGATAGAACCAAATGTTTCATTCTTTAAATTTGATGGTGTTTACTTTTTATTCTATTTTTTAATATTGTACTCACTTCTCGAGATTTTCATCTATGCATCACAATTTTTTTTAGTATTGCACTAGTTTCTCATATGTATATCAAATATTACAATGATTGTCTTTATGTGTTCCCCTGTATTAATTTAGTGTTTCATGGTGTGACCGAATTAGTTGATTCGTTTCGTATTTGTCTAAAGTGGACGGTGATCATAGTCGGATGCCCAGATATCCTATTGGAGAACTTTAGGCTAAGCTTTTATTTTTTGCTTTTCAAGGTGCAATGCTCATGAAGAACCTATTTGTTCTATCGTTGATTTTATTATTCAGTGCATTTTCATTATAATTAAGAGCGTTTCTTGTTTTTTTACTTATAAACTATACTCTCTAAAATCTTAGCTGATTTTCGATTATTTTATTGATTTTCCATCGCTTTCAAGCTAAGTGTAGTACAGTACAGTATTACTATATTACGTAGCGTCACGCTGCGTGAACGTGGCATGAGGTGTGCGTAGTATGTGTGTCTGGTCTGCTCCTGGCATGACGATTCCGGTCAATATTGCATTGTAACGTGTGATCTCTGAATGCAATGGATGACGCTATTGCGCTTGGACTTTACAGGAGTGGATAAACAGGCAGCCTAGCTGCTATGGACTTGTAACCGACGGTCGCTTGCTACGGTCGGTCAGTTCGTTCTCCTTCCTTTTTTTTACCTGGAATATTTGACAGGGTATACTGGGTATACAGAGTAGAAGTTGCGGGTAGTATATTGTTTTAGAAAGGAAAGTTATTTTGTCCCTCTACTTATAGCTATAATTTTCTTTTAAAAAATTCTAATACGTAGATTACTTAACTATATTATACCGTTAAATTTAGCCAATTAAGTTGAAACAAAATACCATTGCTTATTTAGAACTCATATTTGCAAAATAATATATATCACACATTAATTCTATAGCTTGTTAACTTTTTTAAAACTATTTTATATTATTTAGATGACCTGCAATAATCGAAAGGACATTCCTCGAGAGACTTGAAAAAATCATCTCCATTAGAGTGTTACTGGAATTCACGATCTTTAGTTCAAATATAAATATTAAAAACCAACCGAAGTTAAACATGAATAACTAAAAATTAATTAGTATAAAAATTTTATATTAAATACATCTATTCTAGAGGAAAAGATCGAGCATTTTCATAATATTATATCAAGAAAAAGATTCAACCAAATTGTGTCCTACAGTGAAAAAGAAGACAATCCAATAGCGTCGCACAGAGAAAAAAAAGGGCAATATTGTCCCGGCCATTAAAACTAACCCAAACAAAAACGATGCGACAGTTTGCAGTATGGCAATATTTGAATCTAGGAAGCTTTGGTAAACGAAGAAGATTTAATTTAATTATTCTCTCTGTTCAAAATATATAAGTTTTAGTCCTTGCACCAACTAAGAAGATGGGTAAAAGATTTATTTGTCTCCTAGGGATATGTGAAGTGTGAACCAACAAACGGGTTAGGTGAATAATAAAGACTAGGGTAAATGGCTAGTTTTGGTGCTAAATGCCACTTTTTGGTAAGTACTAGTTTGGTTATGTTTCAGAAAAATTTAAATTTAGAATTGTTATATTTGTGACAGATGGAATAGTAATAATATTTTTTAAGTGAAACTTGCTTATGATTATAAGTATTAAGCAATACAATGTCTTCTTTCCTTTTATGGTAAGAAAAGGAATGTCCCTACAGATAAAGAAAGAACGCTACACTTAGGGTTCCTTTGAAACGTATCATAGAAATAGGAAAAAGTAGAAATAGATTGTCACATATTACGTAATACTACAGGATTTCAAAATAGATAAAAAAAAACTTAAGACAATGTATTTGGATGGTTTATATGAATTGAAATACAAGAATTTTGAAGAAAATCACACGTGGAAGAGAGAGTAGAGAGGGAAAGAGAGAGTTTTCTTAGCGAAGGAAAAAAAAAGAGGTATAAGCTCATATTAAGGGACTTTTCCTATTGAGGAATTTTTCAAAGGAAACCAAAGGAATTCAAACATAGTTTTTTTTTAACCCATAGGGCTGTTTGGAATGGAGGAATGGACCAAGAATCCTTTAAAAAACTTTCCTAAGTTTTGTCTATTAATACTTATTTATTCTTGTGCAAATAAAGGAAAATAAAATGAGCTCAAATCTAAAGGGAAAATTTCCTTTGGAAGGGAGAAAGCAACAATGAGGTTTCTTTGACATAAAATGAAATCTATATCTTGTTAGTTTAAGCAAAGTCTAAAATTCTTGTGTTCCAAACATCCATTTAAAGTTTCCTCTTTTTTTAATCACCTGTTTTACACGTGCATTTCTCTTTTTCTTTTCTACATTTTTATTCCTGTGTTTCGTTTCCTCCATCCAAACAAGGCCTAAATTCCTATGGATTGAGGACATAGAAAACAATCTTAGGAATTTTGCAATTCTAAATTACTTTGTTTCAAAAGGATGTCATAGTAAATTGTTCTAAGAAATCCTAATCCTCTAAAAATCCTAATGATTTTCGTCCAATCCAAAGAAACCCTTAGTATGCATGAAAACCGAAGTAACCTCAGTTTAGCCAAATTCAAAGAAATTAAGATAGCCACAATAGCATATAAAACCTGTATTAAAGAGCTCAAAATAGAGTGGAGTTTCAAGTAATTGAAGCGAAGGAGGGCATCTTTAGGATCTTGATATTGATAGCATGTCCTTGCATGTTTGGTGTTACAATACTAGTAATAGAAAAGGAAGATATAGATATTAACTGAGCTAACTTCTCGTTCCAAAAAACTCCATCTTTAATGGCATTACACACATATTAGATAAAGATAAAAAACTAAATAACCTCCATTAAGACTGTTGTCCTCTCACAAGTAAACTGGTACTGCTCGGCCGTTGTAGGATGGATGGATGGTGGTGACGCTTTGTCCAACCTAGAAATGATTGGTTGAATAGTCTGAGTAGATGCAATTAATGAGAGCAAGGTGAGTTGCATGCACATACACAGGGCCACAAGAATGACCGAATAGAATAAAGCAAATGGATTGAGCACAACCATTCCTGGCCACAAAAAACCTACAGTGCCAGCACCAAAATTTGAACATGTTCCAGCTCCAAAATTTGAACCTCTCTTCAGTATTGGCGGCAAAAAAGCCCTGTGCACACACTATCCCATCTATGGAATTATATAAAAGGATGCTCATTACACACAAGTGCTCCATCAACCTCAGTTCACAACGGCCATAGACTTAAACTCAATACCACCAGATGAGGGATAGAGAGGGGTTAGCTGATCTCAATGAAGATTTGATGATGGAAGATCATGCAGGTGGTAATGTCTAGCAAGATGGAAAAGTTGCAGATGATGTACAAGGAGAAGGTGGCAGCCAAGCTGTACCATTGATGCCTCCTTTCAATCTAAATATGCTACCTTTGAGCAAGAAGAACAATTATATGCAAGTTAGACTCTTATATATTCCTACATGATGTGGTTATAGAAGTACTCAAAGCATAGAAATGATTCTCCTCTTTTACATGTACTAGCAACATGCAAGACAGGTTCCACTTTGTCTTACTCCTAATGTGCTGTGAGTACATTAAAACAATGTGTGTTTAGATGATAAATAGATTATTTGCAGCGCATATGATGCTCCTAATGTGCTTTGAGTGACCAAACTCTTCATAGAGCTAGACTGAATACCAATGGTTTGATAAAACACTAAAATGGAATACAAATTAATAAAACTTTTGACCTTGTAGAGCTTCAGAATATCAGTTGTTAGCTTGGTGGCATCAAGTACTCACCAATCACATCTTGTTGTAGCTGAAGAAGATGATCTCCAAGGCATACAAGTAGCAAAAGTCCAAGAAAAATGGAGAACATGTGCATCATTTTGACTTGAACATGGATGCCTTCGTGGACCAACACAATAACCATGCATGAAATCCTATCGTACAAGATATGATTGTTTCAACAATTTATACATTGCATCTTTTATTTTATATAATCTATACAAGGAACTTACCTTTGTTGGATGATATGTTATCATTGTAGAGGAAGGAGATCATTTTCAAGGCATGGAAGATGCTCTTGGAGATATGGAGGCTGATCCGCAGGACATGGAGGCTGATCTGCACGATATGGAGGCTATTCTGCACAACATGGAGGCTGATTTGCATGAGTACAGTGTGTACGCTGGTGTTGGCTCTTTTTTTGATCAACATGGAGTCACCTAAAGCTTTGCGGTATTTCGGAGTCATCAACCATCTCAACCTAGATAAGATGGGTTTTGCAATCACAAACCGGCTAGCGGAGTCGATTTAGAGATCAAAATCAGCCTCTATGCCGATTTAGATTGATATGAGGGGAAAACCCATCTCGTGGGTGAATCAGAAGGTTTACGGGATAAACCTACAAGGATATCTCACTCTCACAACAAAGGCAGACAATTTACGGCACAAATTGATAAAGATGGATGAACTAGGTACTAGATAAAAGGTAAAGTAGAAAACATGGCTAAAAAGTAGAAAGATAGAACGATTCGATTGATCGATTGTTGGTTGTCGGGGAGAAAGATCAATTGAATTGGCATAGCCTTTAAAAAGGGTTGGTCTTGTCTCCAGAGGGCCTTCTTCAAGTCCTATTAGTCATAGAGATCAATTAAGACTAAAGAAACCCCATGTACACCTAAGGAAACACGAGAACTGCCTTAATTGGACTTAGACTCGGGCTGCCAGTCTGACCGCCTGAACAGCTGCGGTCTAACCACAGTTCACCATCCGATCTGACCGGTCACACAACGGCGGTCAAACCAGCCTTTTTGGAAAAGCTTCGGTTTGTTCCAAATTTGGCCCAAACTTGCTATAAATTTATCCTAGTGCTAAATTTGGTTGTCAACACATACCCCCTACCTTTTTGGTAAACTTGTGAGCCAAAAAGCACAGAACACATGGCCTTAGGGCGATGTCATCTATCGGCCATATAAATTTTCTAATCGTCTTGCAAATTGTTCTCTTTGTATTGTCTCAACTAAGTAAGAACATTTCCGGAACGATTCACACAACTTGGTATGGGTCTTCTCTTCTCATCTTTTCAACTGTTCCTATGACTTTCAAATATTTATCGGTCAGCCTACCATCATTAATGCATCATAGTCATTGACTAATAAATCACTTTGCTCAACCTAGGAGAGTCAACCGGTAAAGTAAATTATTCCCCAAGCCAATTGATAAATTCCACAAATGTCTTCAAGCACACTATACATAACAATTTTGGATTGATCGGTAGCTAAATATTTTAAAGCACTCCTTCTACAGTTTAGCGATGTAACTCTCTATCAAGTGTATTCAAACGCTTACTGCCGAACCCTTCGATCAACCCTCTTGCTTGGATCTCTCAATTACTCAACTAGTGGAATCCTCCAATTACTAACCTGAATTCCTAAAGCATCAACCGAATTTGAAACAACCAATTCGGCTATTTGATCACATCTAAGCCCATGCCCTCCCAGCTATGTACTGTGAGCTGCAATTTTAGCTAGACCGATGCTAGCCTCGGTTAGAATTTCTGTACTCGGTCATAATCAAGCATCGGCCTTTGTGGTATAAAAAAACTGGCTCTCCTAACATCGTATCCAGATGCTTGTTGTGTCAAATCATGGGCTAATGTATTCCCCTGCCTAGACATATAAGAAATTGTAGAAGAATTCACAGAAGTTAACATGTCTAGATACTTAACTAAGTGGCTATTAAAAGAAACAACAAATCATTAAACAATCCTAGCCACTTGATTCATGATTAATAATGAATCATCAAAATCATATGTCACACACATGGATTCTAAAAATTGCAAACATAAGCATTCGCCTCAATCATAGATTCAAAATATTCTAATAAGGCCAATGTTGCAAAAATAACCATTATGTGACATTATAGCAAAAACCAAGACATTGGCCATTCATATAAGCTGAATTATAAAGAAACAGAGTTTTCACGTGTAACACCAATAAAACATATCAACATGGTGATCCATAATAAACCATATACAATTTGGCCTTTCATAGATTTCAAACACATACAAGCCAAATCATATTTAATTAAAGCCTATATCCAATCGCCAATTCCTATCACTTTGAATTGGCCTTCGCAACATGTATTCAATAATATTGATTCAACAAGCAAAAATACGTGCGCTAGATATCAAGTAATGTCTCAATCATAGTATAAGCATAATGAACACAATCACATACTTCGTTTCGGCGTTCCACGGATGGCGGCTTAAAATTGTATTGATAGATCCTTCGCCATCCACTTCTCTCAATTTATTCACCAATATGTTTATATCTTGCCTCCCAAGCAAAATCGGCTTCTCTTAGTGCTCGATTTTGAAGGCAAGGTAAACATTGTATTAATATCCATAGCATCGTGTGGAGAAGAATCATCTCTAATGACCGGTGGCACTTCTTTCGATAAATCGGATTTACTATCACTTAGGGAAATCACCAGTTTTTCAACATTTACTGCCTTAGGCCTCCACATTGGCTTAATTTTTGTTTGAGGCTTTAATTTATATGTTACTACATCTCTACTGCCCGATAGCAAACGAACCCTAGACGACGGCGTAGAGCATGGCGGGGTCGAAGGCAGCGGCGGTGCTTTAGGTGGATAGGGGGAAGGGATCAAAACCCTAGACTCATTAGGCGGTTCTGTTCTGGCTGGGTCAAGCTGCGTCGTGCTCTCTTGTTGCATCCATCCCCATCCCTCCCCGTGTTCTTCTTTTGCTTTAGGGGTTGCAGGAGGAGACGGAAAGCAGTGCACTGCGCTAAACGCCGTTACGAGCGGGGGAGGCGGCCTCGAAACAAATCTTGCAATCGCAACGCATGATTTGGCGTGGTTCGTCCAGCTAGCTGCTGGCCGTCTGATTATTCACCTTTTTTTCCCTAAAATTTCCATGTGCCTGGTGGGATTATTCACCAAGGGCCTGTTTAGTTTTGATCTTTGATGCCAGAATTTCCATTGTTGTTTGTATGTATTTTGTTTGTTTATATATTTTTTCAGAAAGCGGGGTTATCCTTTCGAGTTTTTTAATTTTAACCGTGTTTATTAGGTGCTCGGATTGAAGCCAATATCCAGTAAATCAATATAGTTGATGCAACTCTTTCCTACCAATTTGATAGGGTACATATATGATTAAACTCACCCCAATTAAGTGCCTTTTAATTTGGCATGTAGTAACCTTAATTCGATGCCACCCCTATGTACGTGCTCAGCTTATTAATTATCTTTTAATTAGCTACTGTTTGCTATATATGAAAAACAAATTTGTCCAAACGCATGATTTTTTTTCACTTTGTTGTGTAGTTGCATTTGTTTCCTACAGTATTTCCCTAGGAAAATTACGTGGTACAAACAGAAGAGTGGTACCTAATGAAGCACCTTTAAAACAACTGTTTTCACATGAAATTTTATAAAATACCAAGGAACTTTGCACTCCAAGCCACTTTGTAAAACTTTTGCACGCTATATAGCAAGTAAAAGCCACAGGAAAGCACCAATTTTTTGTCAGACCGGTGGAAAAGTCGCCGGTCGATTTTATTAGAGCAAGACACACAACACTCAGGACATACGGAACTCTGGACAACCAAAATACTCCATCTGTTTTAAAATATAAATATTTCTAATTCATTTTGAAAAGATTAAGAAATAAATGTAAAAATGCCACATTGTCCTTCATTAATATAAGAAAGACTTACAGGCTTAAAGATGGCAGCGGGTCGGGTTCAGGGCGGGTACCCGCGGGTTTTGGACCCGATGGGGGCGGGGGCGGGTCTATTTTTCCCCCGCGGGTTTGCGGGTTCGGGGACCCGAACTGTGGTGAGGCGGGGGCGGGTTTGGTATTTGCCCCGTGGGGACCCGAAATATACAAAGCCCATGTTTCAAGGCCCACTATCGTAACCCTAGCTATTGCATCAACCTTATCGTACTTTATTGTGGCTGACTATTAAAATTAAATTGTGGGTTATTGAATATTGATCTTGTATTTAGGTTGCTATTTGAATGGTTGAATGTACTTATACAGTGAATATATTAACTCTGTCATGTTACTGTGCTGCTGAAACTCGGGTCTTGGGTCCCTCGTCAGGTTTCAGGTCCCCGTCAGGTTTGGGGGCGGGGGTGGATTTTCACCCGAATCGGGGTCGGGTGCGGGTGCGGGTTTTTTTGGCGGGTTTCGGGGGCGGGTCCGCGGATGCTGCACCCGCCCCGAACCCGACCCACTGCCATCTTTATACAGGCTGTTCGGCACAGCTGAACTAAGGGCTTATTTAAGCCGCACGTAAAATAAGAAACATCATTAGCACGTGATTAATTAAGTATTTACTATTAAAAACTTAAAAAATGGATCTATTTGCTTTTTTAGAGCTACTTTCATATAGAAAATTTTTTGCAAAAAACGCACCGTTAATCGTTTTGGAAAGCGTGCGCGCGTAAAACGAAAAAAATAAGTTGGGGGAAGTAGTGGAAACGAACACAGCTTTAGAGGGAATAGGGTGGTTGGTAGATATGGGATGGTTGGTAGGGATATAATAGGCATAATAGTATGAAAAGAACTAGAAATAACTATATTTTGATATAAAATAGTAGTATTAAAAATAGCTATATTTTAGGACAGAGAAAGTACACACTATACAACTAAAGGCATCACTTTATATAACCACTGTATGCCGTCAGTTAGGAGATCAGGCCTGCGAAAGCACCAATTGGTCTATGCTATATACACTCATGTTGTGAGTCTTATTCCTTCAAATGTTGCCCTAGCCCGTTTTGCTTAGTCTTTTTTTAAGACAATGGAGATGATTTACATCTCCAGCGTATGTCGTTGGGTACGTTGCCAATGAGTTTTGAAAATTAAAAATAGAGAAATAAGATAATGGGACAAACCCTCACTGACTCTAAAACTTGTTTAACTGATATAAGGCTTCCAAGTTTTTTCCCTTTGTTTCCAAGTTTTTCCCCTTTGTTTCACATGAAATTTCATGGAATTAATTATAAATAGGTCCCGGACTCCTTGGAAAAACAAAGAGGTTTCAAACTATCCTTTTGTAATGCTCTTTAGGTGGCTAACATGCATGGGAGTCCCTAAGAAGTTGGGGAAGTTTTGAAATTGTGCATGTATACTAGACTTTTTATATAGAGCAAAATACACTAGCGGTTCTTGTGTGGGTGTCATCTAGTCCATAAACTTGAAAATTATATTTTTAAGACCCCTAAACGTTCTAAATGTATAAGCCCAGTCCAAAATCCGACATGGCGTGCCACATGAATGCTGACATGGCACCTTTACTAACCCCACACCATCTGACAGGTGGGTCCCGTCCAAATTTTTTTTCCTTGTGTTTCTTTTTTCCTTCTCTTTTTTAATTTTCTTCTTCTTCCTCTCTTCTTCCATGGTCGGTTCAACGATGGACTTGGGCCAACAATCGTGGGCACGCACATGACGACCTCCTGCCACTACAGGTGTTGGAGGCTGCCGTGGTCGAGCGTGACGAAGCACTCTCCCTAGACATCGATCAGCGTGAAAGTAGCACCATCGCTGCATGCATCCTCTCGCTCCCCTCTTCTTCCACCGCCGCCGTCATAGGAGGAGCCAGACATCAAGATGGGGGCAATGAGGCGAGGTGGCCTGGGGCGCCGTGGTGACGGTGATAGGGTTAGCGACGGACGGCAGGGGTAGAAAGCGTGATGGGAGGGAATAAGGATGCACCGGCATCATCGTCCATGACTACAGATAAGTATATGCAATATGTTCAAAAGAATATATATTGTCGAAGAGTAGGTGAATAAAATAGGTAAAAACCTCAACTTTTATAGAAATGCAGTAACTAATTTGGGCCTTCATGCAACATGTATGAGACAAGTAGAATTGAAACGCGGTAACCATCTGGGCATACGGGACCTACCTACCCAGCAGCGTGCCATGGCACGGGTCGGCTTACCCAATAAGGAAATGGAACAGACACCAGCTAGCGGAGGTTCTGGAAGCAAACACAAATAAGCTAGTAAACGGAATTCATTAACGCCGTCAAAGGGGAAAAGACTGGCTCCTTCCACTATGCGCTGCACGCAAGTGACGCAACCGCTGCATCAGTGCTCGATCTTATCTTACTAATCTTTATTAATGACTGATTAGTCGTGGGTTAGTTTGAAACAAGAAAATTTTTCCTCTGATTCTTATAGGAATCAAGGCTACTTATAAACCTAATAATTTTATAGAATTTTCATAGGAATTAGGTCCATTTCTTTTTAACTGAATGAATGGATAGATGATAGATTTATCTGTTTTTATGACAGTATTTGAGGGTACAAATGAATAAATTGATTATTACAAAGTTAAAAACTTATTTAATTTCAAAAAATCCTAATAAAATTTTTTTTAAATCGCACAGTATAAAAAATTAGAAAGCATGGCTATGATATCCATAATCTGTAAGTGGAAAATAACATGGTAGATGTAGCTTAGTTGCTATAAAATCCCTCTAGAATTACTAGAAGTGATTGTACTCCCTATGTCCCAAATATTTGAAATCACTAAGCTGCTAGGTTGTATGGAAATTTTCATTGAATTTACGGATGTTTTATTGTGCTAGGGCTAGGTAAAGTCCTTTTGACGCTGACCGAGCACCAAACTTTTACCACGCTACCTGATTGTTCATTGTCGATCTCACCAGGTCAAGTTCACCTTTACAACCATTAACTTTTTTTTTGCAACTGGAGATATCTATGAACATGTTTCTCCACACTATAGAACATCAACAAACAATTATCACCGATGTAATCTGCACCAGGCAAGAGAATGAATAGGCTGTCCTGCCTTTCTTGTTAAATTTTAATGCTCCATTGTTCTTGTCATTTGTAATATCAATATCAATATGTCACATCATCACTAGACTGCCGTGCTTCTGCTCAACCTTGAATATGTCTAGTGATCAAAAGGGAAGGCGCAACCAGTATCATTAATAAATTCTAGGCATTTTAATCTTGTCTGTGCCCAAATCGTGTTGGACATTTAAATTTATATTCTTGATGACAAAGGTAAATTAATTTGCTAAGTGTGTTCACTTTAGTTGGATAACTGAATGTTGGTAAGGAAAATGGAAAGAAATTTGGTTTTGAGCATTGGCTGTAACTTGTCATGTGGCCATGGTAGGAAATCAAAGTGGAAATTGAGCACATAGTACAACTAGCACTTAGCCTAAGATAGGCTGTGATGTTTCTAGTTATATATGCATGAGCCAGTCTCTAGATGTCCGTTCGTGTAGGCTATAAAGAACAAGCACACCGGCTGTGATGTGGCCATGAGCGCCACCGGCTGCCTGGTTCCCCTACGGTCAATGCATTGACGATTGATGCACATTCTGCCCAAAAGGTGTTCGACAATATGCTGCTTACTTTCTTAGTCAATGTTTTACATTAAGATGATTTACTTTGCAAGCGGTCTAATCCTTTTTATGAATCTGGTTATCATCTCACTTCTATTCTTAATTTTGTTTTGTAGTTGACCTTGGTGGTTGGACATGATTCCACTGCTATATCGGAAACCACTGGTATTGTGACTTCCAATCTCTTGTCCTGTGGTCTTGCTGTTAGCAATGGTGAATTCAGAGTTCTGTCACCTTCTTTCATATGAACAAGAAAAGAAAATAATGTGGAACATTTTGAGCTCAGTAAACTTTGCAAGCCGTACGTTTGTGGCGCAAAATTTGTTCCAGCAAAAAGCATATTGATATCTTGACTTCACAAGGTTGAATAGATGGTAAGTCGGGTTCTTTTAGTGAAGCTGTGAGCTGTCTCTCTCAAATCTCCATAAAGTTAACTGTACGATAGTGATGTTGGATTTCTTCTTTGACAGCCAACTCTCAAGTCTTGTTCTCTAATTTACTTTTACTCTCAATAAAATTCAGTCCTCTGTGTTGGCTGACCCAGCTAAAATTGTATGCTAGCTTGAAAGGACCTAGCAGGAATAGGAATTCAGACTTTTTTAAGGAAGTTGGACGATACGGGCGGGCGCGCGTGCTTGCTCCACAGCCACCGCCCACCGGACAGCTGGAGCCTAGAACCCGTCGGCCGTCGCTGCTTCGGTGAGCCGGAGGAGGGGGCCGTCGGGGAGCTTGGTCCTCGGTGGGCACAGGGCACGGTGCCGGCTTCTTGTCCTTGACTCCTTGGCCTTCTTCAGTTCTTCTGCCCCAGCCGACATCACCCTCAACCAGACCGCCTACTGGTGGTGGGCAACTGAGCATTTCTTGATTTCTCATGTAGTTCGTCAATTCATAGTAGAACAACCAAAAATGACAAAATTTTCCTTATTATTTCATCACATTGATTCTTGATAGTTCTCGAGCTGTGGCCACGTAGTGACATAGTGTCTCTTCAAGTTTTTAAACCAAATATCAGCTCTGAGTTCAGAAGGTACATTTATTCAAGTTTTTAAACCAAACAATCAATATTCATTGAAAGGGAATTCATCTTGCAAGTTAAGGATGAGGACATCATCACTCATTTTCAAAAAATCAAGCATCGAAAAGTTGTCCTCTAAATTGTAAGATTTCTTATCATTTTACCATTTTGTATCCTTTATATGTTTCATGTGTTGCCACTTTGATATATTAAACAATTTCAAATTCTGATCAATTCTATGAATATATAACTTATGCCCAATTCTATGTTCTACGTGCTATATACTATACAATTTTTACTATGTGATGTTATACATACCAATTAGTAGGTTTTAGGTTGTAAAAAAAAAATTATCCTCTATTTTGAATACACAACCTCTAAATCCTAGGCCCGCCCCTGGCTAGGCTGGTATTGGATCCGGCCATATTCGATTACGACCCACCCAGAATAAACAGTTGTGGCGGTTTCTATTATCAGTGGGATCACACAAGGTGAATTTAGCCGAACCAAACACGGTTTAGATTGTAATCCCTCTATACCTCATAGCCTCTAGACAACCCTCCACCTCTTGCTTCAACATTGTAGACCATTCCTCCATTAAGTCCAGCAAAGATATCATAGAAGCACAAGCTTTTTCTATGTCATCCATCACTTTAACATAGCAACAACTTCCTCAGAGTCACCAGGCCCAGAAGAAATTCTCTCTGTCATCCAGCCTTTTATGAAACATAGCACTAGCAGTTTTTTTCATAGTCAACAGTCCTTTCTGTAACGTGGCATGAAAGTTTCTTACAGTTATATAGCTCTTTCTGGATCATATCAGAAGCTTTCTTATAGTCATCCGGTATTTTGTAGTTTGTCCACCACTAACTTCTTATTGTCCCTGAGGTTCTTCATTTTAAGCACCAACGACTACAAACTGTCGGTCTCAGTATTTGGAGCAATGTTGCACTTAGTTTAAAAACAATACAGCAATTCATTCTAACACTAATTCCAACATTATATTCTATGTCGAGAAGAAGCAGGGCAGTCTAGTGGCATATTGGTGTTGATATTACAAATGGCAAGAATAATAGAACATTAGATTCATTGGAAAAGGTACAGCGGCCTATTCATCCTCTCTTGCCTGTTGCAGATTACATTGGTGACAATTATCTGTCAATGCTCTGTAGTGTGGGGAAAACGTGATTAATGACATCTCCAGTGGCGAAATAAGCGTGAAAGATTGTAAAGGTTAACTTGATCTTGTGGATTTGACTGTGAACAGCCAAATACGTGATTAGATGCTGGACCAGTGTCAATAGAAGGACTTTACCTAGCCATAGCAATAAAATATGCATGAATGCGATAAAAATTTGCATACAGTGTGACAGCTTAGTGATTTTATTATAGTTCAATAGATGGTTCCAGATGAGAATGGCAGGGCATACACTTTCATGCCGAAATTTTGACAACATGACCCTTTTTCGAAAACTTATTTCAAGAATAGACTATACCAAAAACTTATTAAAAAATGGATCGGGGCCTCAGTGCCAGGCCTGATATGGCGTTGACGTCCAACACCTCAGTGTTGTAGGGCTTGGCATTGACCATCCTATTGTTTTTTCATGTTTAGCCGTTGTTTTATATGAGTTTGTTCAAACCCTAGATAGCAAAATTTGAGTGAAAAAAATAGCATTTTAGGTGGTTATTGTTGCGTGGAAATGGAATAGCTAGTGGCTGTGAGGTGAGGATGGTATAGGATTGCAACTTATGTGTCTTCTTCGCACATTTTAGTTCCAAATGAAATGTTACCATGGTAGTATTAAGTGCCAATAATTAGGGAGGGCACATCTATTCACGGAGATCAATTAAGGTCTAAGCAATCATCCTTATAGTCCGTTCCATCTAATTTTAAAACAACCACCTCAAGTAACTTTTGAGACCCTATCACTATGTCAACATATGATTCCCGTTCCATCGGCTTGTTCAAGTCTAGCATGTGCTTTTGCAAAATAGGTCCAGCTCCAACATCATATCTACCCTGCATAGTTTTACCCCAAAACTTCATTTATGCAGGACAGAAGCTCCTCAAAAATTAGCTTAATCAACACTATCGGCTTAATGGACATTCTCTCAAAGTGACTACGCCATTACTTAACTCTGTCACACTTCCACCAAAATACGCACATACCAACTTATCCATCTAGACAGTTCGACAAAAAAAATTAATAAATAACCCATCAGTAAATAGAATTTTTGGTAAACAACGCATGAGTAAATACAATACTACAAAATAAAACTATATTAAACATTTATTGTGTCTACACCTTACTTACTTCTAGAATGCTTTGAGCTACCTTTTATTTCAATTTTAATTATATATTCGCATAATGCACATACACCTCTCTTACAATATCTGGCTAACTAAAATCAAACTACATAACCATAATGCACTTATATACATTCAATCTATTTGACACTAATACCGTCCACATTGCCAAAAAAAATCAATTGCATATAGAATGAAACCATACATCCAATGAAATAAAAAGAACCACTTCATCGAAGCAAACTATTCTCAAATACATGCTCCCCATGGCACCACCACCATCTATTCCAATCTCAACAGAATAACCATACGATTTTAACTAGTTTTTCATCCCCCCCACCTCCCCCACCTCTAATTTCGTTGCTAGGGTTTGTCCTAGACTCAACAAATCCATAGCAAAAATTGGTAACGATAGGAGGATTTAGAGGAGGGTACCTTGCAATTCGACCTCCATATGAATTCCCACCAAAAAAACGTCGATTTGGTCAAGATTTCACGAGATTTATGGAGGGGACAAGAGAGAATCGCTGCCTGCCTCTCGAGCGAGAGGAATAAGGAAGGGACTCACTGGTCGAGCGCAACGCAGAGCTAATACCTCAGGGTTCAACACCAAGAGAGATGGCGCTGACCTCCGCCACATTGGCCCACTATCTGGCTGAGGGTGCCACTGCAGCAGGGTGGTCAGCGCCAAGCCCTACAGCACTGAGTTGTTGGACCTTAGCATCATGGCGCTGAGGTCCTGGTCTATTTTTACTATAAATTTTGGGCGCGGTCTATTTTTAAAATAAATTTTCGAAAATGGTCAATTTGTCTAGATTTTCCTGTAACTTGAACTTCACTTCTTTTACATATCAAGTTCAGTTCTTGCCACTAGGAGAAGATGGTAAGATATCAGGTTATAGATAATTTGCCATTAGGGAATTCACATGATGCATCCCCATGACATCCGGGCTAGCGGATGCGGTAAGGGTGGAGACGTTGAGGCAGTTAAGGATGGGCGCCGGTCAGCCCGTGGGTAACCCGAGGCAAATGAATATTAGTATATTTAGTTAAACTAGAGCCTATCACAGATTACCCATAGAAATGTCGGTTCTGTAGGTAGCAGCGATGGTGGCTAAGGCATCCGTGGCCTAGCAAAACACTGAAAAATTTTGATTACCTGCTGCCAATTTTGGGTTGGGAATTCGTTCTAGCTATCAAAATCACAGCATTGCAACGTCACCTTACTCGACACTTGGGTTTTGGATTTTTGGATTAGGATACGCCACATGCATTGATCCTGATTGCCCTGTTTGTCATGCTTATTGTTCAGGCTTGAGATACAACGTTCTATAGAAAAAAAAACAAATCTCTCAAATGTAGGGCCTTCTTGAAAGTGATTGTCGGGTGGATTATAGCTATAGATTGTTTAGTTGATTAACGTGATAAATTAATTTTTTAAAAAAACTCTAGTTCACAAATAACCTAGAACAAGTGGTTTAAGAAATACAGTAGAAAAATCATGTGATAATATGGGATCCGTATGCAGGGGAACAGCAACCTTTGTCGTTTGGCAGATCCATAGTACATTCACATCTAACGGTCTAGCTCTCATCTGTCCTTTTTACGTAGAAGACCTCGTCTTGCTTCTCTAGATCTGTATGTACGGCAAGGAGCAGCACTTGTGCTCAGCCGAGTGTGCCAATGGCAGTGGCAAGGGTCGCCGCCGGCGACGGCCGATGGGCAGGCTGTTGAATGGCGTTCACGTAAATCGGACGTGTCAGGACTCAAGCGCATCGTCGAGCTGCATCTCCATGATCGACCAAACATATGTGGTAATTCCTTTGCCTACTCTTTGACTTGCCATGAGCTAACGACTTGTTTTAATCCATTGATGCATGCCGACCAACAATCAGTGGCAAAACTTGATCGCAGAGTTGGGGTACCCGTCGCCTGGTTTGCTTGTGGCTGCCGGCCATTCTTCATGCGTGCTCAGAGCGGCCGCGTGAGCCCATCCTTGTCAGAGGCGGGCCTAGGATTTAGAGGTTATGTATTCAAAATAGAAGGTAAAAAAAATTATAACCTAAAGCCTACTAATTGGTATGTATAACATCACATAGTAAATTGTATAGTATATAGTAAGTAGAATATAGAATTGGGCATAAGTTGTATATTCATAGAATTGATCATAACTTGAAATTGTTTAACATATAGAATAGAAGTGCTAATTGTTCAACATATCAAAGTGGCAACACATAAAACATATAAAGGATAGAAAATGGTAAAATGATAAGAAATCTTACTATTTAGAGGACAACTTTCTGATGCTTCATTTTTTTAAAATGAGTGATGATGTCCTCATCCTTAACTTGCAAGAAGAATTCCCTTTCAATGAATGTAACTAAATAATCATTTAAGTATTGTTTGGTTTAAAAACTCGAATAAATGTACCATCTG
Organism: Oryza meyeriana var. granulata; assembly: GCA_003991445.1. Classification (NCBI taxonomy): domain Eukaryota; kingdom Viridiplantae; phylum Streptophyta; class Magnoliopsida; order Poales; family Poaceae; genus Oryza; species Oryza meyeriana. Next base: position 32,475 of record RYFJ01004129.1, on the reverse strand, counting down.
AACTCAGAGCTGATGTTTGGTTTAAAAACGTGAAGAGACACTACGTCACTATCCACTGGCCACAGCTCGAGAACTATCAAGAATCAATGTGATGAAATAATAAGGAAAATTTTGTCATTTTTGGTTGTTCTACTATGAATTGACGAACTACATGAGGAATCAAGAAATGCTCAATTGCTCACCACCAGTAGGCGGTTGAGGGTGATGTCGACTGGGGCAGAAGAACTGAAGAAGGCCAAGGAGTCAAGGACAAGAAGCCGGCCGTGCCCTGTGCCCACCGAGGACCAAGCTCCCCGGCGGCCCCCTCCTCCGCCTCACCGAAGCAGCGACGGCCGACGGGTTCAAGGCTCTAGCTGTCCGGTGGGCGGTGGCTGTGGAGCAAGTGCACGCGCCCGCCCGGCCTCCCGCGCCGCCACCGCTGCGTGCCCGGCGGCTGCCATCTTGCCGTGTGCAGTGTGCCTGCTCAGCGCCTTGGCTGCTCATAGGCCACAGCTGGAGGGCCAGGCCACAGTGGTGCGTCCTGCGGGCACCGAGCCTGCTCCCACCCACGCGGTGCGCGCCGCCGCTTAGCGCCTAGGGTTCTAGTGCCCGCCTCTGCTGGCTTGCTAGAACGGAGGGAGGAGGCCAGGAAGGAGCCAGGAGGTGGAACAAGGCCTGGTGGGGAATTTGCCTACGAATTTTTACTGTTACTAATTTAATTTTTTTTAATTTATAAAACTAATTTTTGATTTCATTATTTTGCAGAAATAGCCTCTTGCCGCCATGGGCCACGACGGTATTTAAAAACCGCCGTGGCCCAAGGCAGCGAATGGCCTCCCCGTCAGGCGGGGCTAACGGCGCGGGCCACCGTTAGCCGGGGGGGCCACGTGGCGTTGCCGCCCTGGGGGACAGCGGTGAATGCCTGCATTCGCCGCCGTCCCCCAGGGCGGCGAATGCATAGCGAACGGACCGTCCGCACAGGGATCGGACCATCTGAATCCCCTTATCGGACCGTCCGAATCCCCGGATCGGACCATTGCCCGCCAGATTGGACGGTCCGCTGCCAGATTGGACGGTCCGCTTAGGTATCGGACCGTTGCCCCTCGAATCGGACCGTTGATTAGACTGACCATTGCCCAAGATCAGACCATCCGCCTAGGGATCGGGCCATTGGAATGCACACGATCGGACCATTGCCCCCGGATTAGACCGTTGATCGGACTGACCATTGCCCCAGATGGGACCGTCCGTCTAGGGATCGGACCGTCCGAATACCCCCGATCGGACTGTTGCCCCCTCCCGATCGGACCATTGCCCAGCCCAGGCCTCGGCCCCCTAGAGCCATTTGCAAATTACCAAATTTGAAAATTTTGTTGCTAATTTTTAACCCCAAAAATTTTGAAAATTTATTTGTCAAAATTAGATTCTTAAATTCTATTTATTGTGCCATTGCATTTATTGGGTCGATGTTAAAAAAACCAAATATCATAGATTGTTCACGTCGTGAAGAAAACTTGTCAAACTGAGGGTATTTCTGGATCGCCACTCGCATTCCACTCCTCGTATGTCTGGATCGGCACTCGCAATCCACTCCTCCCCGTCTTGTGGCGCTTGTCGCAATGTGGCGCACGCGCGGCCTATATTATGCAAGTAAAGGTGGTCCGTACTCGCGCATGGTATGCGCCGAAAGTGGTTTGTCCTTTTAAAATGGTACAAACAGGACAGAGTACCGATGTAAATATTTGTGAAAGGTCAGATCTGAAGGGTGGGATCGAGCCTAGAGGGGGTGAATATGGACATGAAAAATTTAAACAAGTTATCCGAGACCTATAAATAAATAAATACAACAATAGCCCCTAGGTCATACGCCTCCTCATCCTCCTAGGCTGTGCTCGCACGTGCCCGCGCAAGTACGTCAGGCAGTCCGCCGATACCCCACGGGTGGCTCGGACTGCCTGAGCAGCAGGGGAAGCACCGGCGTCGTGCGGCTGTGTGTGCGGTGCACCTCCGAGCTGTGACGACCCGATCACGTCCTGCTCCGGAACGAGGTCGTCCTTGGTAGAGATCCAAGCAGAGTTGCTCGGGGCAGATCCCTGCCCAGTGTCCCCCAGGTGGTGGTGAGATCCGCCGCGTGGGTCTGGTAAAGAAAAGTTCGCGTCAGCCGAATAAAAAGTGCAGTTAGTTTTGGAGAATAGGTTCAAACCTGACGTACCTGACAATCCTCGCCCGATCGTGGAGCCTGCCGACCTCGATCCTCCGGCGGTACCAGAAGGACCTGCTCCCCACGACGTACTGGCCCCTACAGAACCCGCCGCTCCTGCCGATGTCCCTTCACCATGGGGACCTCGCATATGTATCTGCATCGGTGGGGCTGCATCGGAACGGCGACAAGTCAGAGCACGGACGACCGAGCGCATCGTGTTGCACATCCGGCCGAACGTGATCGTCTGCTCCTGCTGCGTGAGAGGGATACCAGCCTCGAGGCGCTGCCGCAGTAGGGCGAGCTCCGTGTGGACCTTCCTAGCATCGTCCGCCTGTTCAGCAGGACATGCGTGGTTAGTTGCGCATGGTAACTACCGTTGAAAATAGTATGAAAACCATTGACTCACCGCGCGGAAGTAGTCCTGGTTGCGGTGTGTTGGGTATGCGTCTCGCACCCCCGCGACGTGCGCCAGTGGAGCCTCGGGAGTGAACGTCACCTGTAGTCTAGTACGGGCCTGTTACCAGGAAAGGTACTACTCGTACCTGGCGGCTGTGTAGGGCTGCATCTCCGTGATGACGTCCTCCGTGGCTATGAGCCAGTCGTTGATGTACTCGATGACGGTGGGTCTCCACAACTTACCGGCGGCCTGGCCACGCCGATTTAACCTGCAGAGCACAACTGGTGACACAATGCATAACAATATGGAATATTCATTTCCACATATACCTGTGAACGTGTTGCAGTAGGCCCGAGCGTTGTGGATGGCCAAAGGTCTGTCGCATACCGAACTGCCGCATTACACGCTGCGGGCAGTGCGGTTCGACAGAAATGTCGAACAGCATCGGCGTCATCGTCAGCCAGTACTCCTGGTCCCTGTTGCAGAGGGACGACAGCCCAAGCGGCGTACGCGCGTTCACCGCCTCGGTGCTGTATGGCTCCCAGACAACGTCGTCGTCCGTGAGCCTGTCGAACTCCATGACGAAGTCTGGGTACGCCTTCTGCACCTCTATGTGAGCGTATCGACGCTACAAACAAGAAAAGAGTTCTCGTTAGTCCAAGTAACATAAAAAACCGAGACGGTTCTAACACTGAACATACCTCACGACGACACCACACCGTCCCCATCGTCGGATAGTCCTCCGGTGGGACACCCACGTACAGGGTCAACTCGTACGGACTGTGGTCCACCACGGGGCGGCCGATCGCGAACCGCTCTGCCGCTCAGAGCTGTAGGAGGAGTGGACAACCCGTGAAGACCGCTTCTAGGTCGGTCTTCCTGTAGCCGTCGCACAGACCCCTGTACATGGCGGCAAGGACTGCCGATCCCCAACTGTATTGGGGAACAGCACCGTCCTCGGCATCGGCTATCTCCCTCGCGTAAGGGATCAAGCCCTTGTTGACTGCGTGGCCATGCGAGTTGGTGAACATCACCCACCCGAACAGCCACAACAGGTACGCCTCTAGGCTCCTCTGCAGTGAGTACGCGTCGGCCTCCAGGTCTAGCTGATCAAACTGCAGTAACATATAAGGAAGTTGACACTGTAATTCTAGTACAAACTGAAGGATGAACATAAAACAACAAGAAAGTATTCTTACCGTGTAGCTCAGTACCCAAGCCTGAGGGGGGCCCGCATGCGTGTACGGGGAGATCTCGCCAACGAGGGGAAGCCCCGGAGCACGGTGAACCGGGGCGAACCGCTGCAGGATGTCGTCTCGCCACGCCTGGAGCCTGTCAACTGGGCCTACCGCATCACCGGCTAGAGGCAGCCCAAGGAGGAGGCTGACGTCCTACAGCGTGGGGGCCATCTCACCGCATGGGAGGTGGAAGGTATGCGTCTCCGGTCTCCACCGGTCCACAAGAGCTGTGATCAGCGACCGGTCGATACCCCACTTCTTCGCCGGGTTATTCGGGTCCACAGCGGCTGCTACTAGCCTACACAGCGGCAGAAGGCCTGCCTCCCGCAACCTGACAATCAAAACAAAGCAAGTTAGTAAGTTGACATATACAGCTTCACAGTACAACGTTCGTACGTACCTAGTCGTGAACCTGTCGTCCACGGGAAGGAGTCGCCTAGAAGGTCGAGGACGTAAGGTACCGAGCTCGAGGTTCTGCACCGCCGAGAGAAACGACCGATGGGACTGATCGGTGGCGTGATCCAGCAGCTCAGGCGTTTGGTAGTCCATACCTGCAAGGAAAAACAAGCGGAACGGATTAGCTCAATTAAACATAGTGCATTACAGTCAGAAAATTAGCAGACAGCAAAGTACCTTTAAAAGGCCCACACTAAAACGAAAATCAGATATCAATACATGCATATTGGTATACATTACAGGGACATTATATCAGCAACCAGCGGCTATCCTACACAACATAACCCGAAGGTGCACGAGGACGCCTGCGATGACGCTGCCTATCAGTGGTGCCTTCCCCAGTTGGCCGCCTTCCATCGGCGCTTGATCCTTCCATACAAACTTCCGCTGCACTTGGGGCCTCGGCGTCTTTCATGCACTTCTTGTAGGTATGTCCCTCCTCTCCACACCTACTGCAACGTTGAGCGCTAACGCCGGCCTCGGATTCGTCCATATCATTGCGAATCCTTCATGTCCGACGGTGGCCTGCCTTGTTCCTTGCCTTTGTCGGGTCAGGGATGTAATAAACTGGACTTGTGTCTTCAGTGAAAGTGCCGACGATGCCAAAACCAAAAATCTCGGTACTCCATGTATGCATGATTGCTTTCTTTTTAAAGTACGGGGACACATATTGGCGTTCATCAATGCCGTACTCCCCGCAAGCGGCAATGACATGAGAACAGGGCTTGTGGTACAAGCTTGGTTTCCGGCAGGAGCACGTGCATGTCCCATCTTCCTTTAGGACACACTCTTGCATTGGTTTCCTTGCGAATATGCCACACTTGGACCTGTCGGCACACAATATCTCAAATCTACGCTCTCGTGTGCCCTGCACTCGGACTCGGTGCTCTCTTGCCTTCTTGCATTTCTCCTCAAGGTACTCTGTCATTTTGGTGCCGAACCAAAGGTTTCCATCGGCCATAGATGGCCCATTCTGTCTGCACCTGTCGTGGAAGTATATCTGTATTTTATGTAGGATGAACTCCACGATGGCAACAAGGGGGAGTTGCCTCACACCACGCATGACCCAGTTGTAGACCTCTGCAAGGTTCATGGTCATTATGCCGTACCTTGCTCTACCTTCATCGTATAGCAATACCCATTTCTCCTTCGGCTCGTGCTCGATCCACTGCGAAAATCTGCTAACCGAGGCACCGGGCCTCCTTCTGAATATACCGTCATCGGTGGGAAGTGCACCTAGAGCTTCAGAGCCGTCAACACCTCTAGCTGCGGGTCTTGCAGAACTCTCGCCTCTATGTTTGGCTGTCAGCTCGTCAAGTCTCCTCCACAGCTCATTAAACTTCTTCTGTTGATTCTGGGCGCACAAACGTTTGAACATGGCCATCAGCTCCTTGTTTCTGAACTTCTTATAAAAGTTTGCGCCCATGTGACGCATGCACCATCTGCTCTTTACATCTTCCCACACCGGAGGGTATCCCTTGTCTGCGCAGCCGTTTCGCAGCTCCTCAATTGCACGCAACATTTCTGGATGACGGTCATGTATGAGACATACATCTGGCCTCATCCCCACCACCTTTTCCTTAACCAGCTTCAGAAACCAGTACCACCTCTCTGTGTTCTCGCTCTTGACGAAGGCAAAGGCCACGGGCAACACTTGGTTGTTCCCGTCTACTCCGATTGCCGTCAACATTTGCCCTCTGTATTTTCTAGTTAGGAACGTGCCGTCGATGCAGAGAATGGGCCTGCAATGAACAAATGCAAACATGCACGCCTGCAGAGAGAGGAAGGCCCGCTGAAGGACGCTCTGCCCAGGATTTGCTAACGATAGGAAACTTTTGATTTCGGCGTAGCTGCCAGGATTCCTCGCACAGATGGTTTCCAGTAGACGAGGCAAATTATTGTACGAAGCTTCAAAACTGCCGAATCTCCTTTCAATTATCTTCTGTTTGGCCCTCCATGCCTTGGCATATGTAATAGTGTACTTGTACTTCTCCTTGATGCGCTTGATAATTGACTTGGGCTCGAACCGGAGGTTCTCCACAACAGCATAATACAGCTCTGAAGCGATGAATACAAATGATATGTTCCTGTGGTACTTCTGAACACCCGGAAGATGGTAGTTGTGCTCCGTCACGATTGACACGGACCAACAGTCGTCATATTTCTTCCTGGATGCGTACATCCTCCATGGACATCCATCGCTTGAGCTTGCACATTTCACTTCGTACACTGATCTGGTGGACTTTGATACCCAGAACTCCCTTCCAAGTGACACGGCCCACATCTTCACAGCCTCTGTCAACTGTGCTTTTTCGGCGTATCTAGCACCTTGCACCACTTCATTCTGCCGATACTCCCATGCCACGGTGTGCCCCTCTGAGACAACGAGTCCGGAGAAGTCCTCGTTGTCCCATTCTGCCGGGTATATATCGTCCTCCGAAGAAGCATCATCCTCCATATGCTCAGGTTCTGAGTCTTCAATTTCCATCTTCTGTACTAGACTTGGGTGTCTCTCCCCTTCATCTGCAAACCCCCCCGGTCCCATGTCTTCTTGGCCTCCTTCCTCTCCGGCACCCTCGTCTTCTGCCTCATTTTGCTCCCCTGTTTCATCGGGCCCTTCCGCTGTACTTGGACCAGCCTGATCAATGCTGACCCTGTCATGCACTACCACTAGGATGCTCGGTGCCCATCCTCGCTGCAGTGCACTCTCCACAAAAAATACCCAGCTGGCTGTCGAATCTATTGGCATCAATTCCCACCAAAAACCTTCCACAGCCTAGCTAACCAGTGCGTACACCATAATTGCATTTACTTCAGGATCTACTCCGAATCCCTTCATTAACTAATTGTAAACTCCAGGAAAACTTCTCTCAGCTGGAGCTATAATTTCCTTTTGTGCTACGTTGAACTCCGATAAATCTACCCCATATGGTCCTTCTCTGACATTTGCTTCACCATGATATATCGCGAATACAACTCTATTTGCCATTTCTGTTGACAAAAAAGATTTTCACTACAGTTATTAATCTGTACTAATCAATATTCGTTCCATAAAAAGGCTATAGGTATGAGTCAAACCATTACCGTTTCTACATTTTACAAACTAACCCAGCGGCGCTAATAAAGTTATACGCTAGGTTTATCTAACGTGTCGAAATGACGTATACCAACGATGGCCATGGCGGAGCATATTATTTCTAAAATATCTACAATTTACTACCTGTTCTTCTAGTACGGTCAAATAAATTTAACACTAATGATGGTTATGCCAAACCGTTAATATTTTCATACTATGTCAGGTATTACACTACGCGTCTAGTACTAATTAACACTTGTCTAAAAAATTGACTACATAACAGGGGGAGAGCAAAAAATACCTGGATTCAGCTCAAAAAATCGTGAGGGCTTCGCCGCTGTATTGCTCCTCCTTTGCCTCAGCTCTATTGGACGAATGCTGGAGGCGGAAGGGGGAAATGACGCGCCGGCGAGTGTGCGAAGGGATTTTATAGAGGACGGCTAAAAACCGCCGTCCCCCAGGGGGCATTCGCCGCCGTCCCCCAGGGCGGCAACGCCACGTGGCCCCCCCGGCTAACGGCAGCCCGCGCCGTTAGCCCCGCCTGACGGGGGGGCCATTCGCCGCCCTGGGCCACGGCGGTTTTTAAATACCGCCGTGGCCCACGGCGGCAAGAGGCTATTTCTGCAAAATAACGAAATCAAAAATTAGTTTTGTAAATGAAAAAGAAAATTAAATTAGTAACAGTAAAAATTCATTTGCCTAGTGCTTCCTGGTATTGGGCCTATGCAAATGGGCCAACAACGGAGGGAGGAGGGGGCCAGGCCCAAGAACATAGGGTTGTTTGCCCCTTTGGACTGAATAAGGCCTCTTTTTTATTTTTTTTAATACACATACAAATTACATAGTATATATACCTATTTTTTTGTCAAAAAACTTAGGTATACATTTGAATACCCTTAAATTGATGTGGGCCCGCCCCTAATCCCTGCTTGTCCCCGGCGCCGACCCTTGCCACTACCAAACTGCCTACTTGGTGCACTTCGCTGACCACGAGTGCTGCTCCTTCCAATACAAATCTAGGCTAGCAAGACGGGGTCTTCAAAATGCAGAGGATACGTATCCGTTTAGAAGCATAGAGTCAATCATCCGTTTCAAAAATCCAAATAACAATAAGAGGAAAAAAAAAGATCAGGGACCGATTTTCTTGGCATTGGACACAAATATAGCTCCTTATGCAACGCAATTTTGGGTGCTGAATGGATATCATTCATCATACATAAAGTGCTAATGTTACAGAAAAGCACATGTACTTACTTAATTTCTTTGCATTGGACACAGATTTTTTAGTTTGGCATGACACTGAGAGTGCGACATTCATAGACAAGGTGCCAACTCTTCCACAAGAGCTGACACAATACAATCAGGGTGCTATTTATTACACTAATGCGATGTCGGTGTGTTCCAACGGGATTTACACTAAGACAGTGATTTTATGGGTTTTATGGGATTTACAATAAGATGGTTTTTTAATAGTTTTTTAGGTAGAGTGGTTCAGTTTTATTAGGTAAGATGTTTTTTTAGATGGGAGAAATATGGTGGTCGGGAAGAAGAAGAACGACTGTGCTATGTTTTTATGGTAGTAGAGATAAGAAGACACGTAAGAAGCCATATATAGATGACAAACAACACCCCTGGACCAAATTATAGCAGAAAAATAGAACAGGATCCATAAATAGATAGTCGCAGTCCTTAGTCGTCCAGCTTGGTAGCGCGGTTGAGAAGATACATAACGAAGCTGAACCCGAGCAAGTTGCCAGTTGTTTGAGCCAACATCATATTCCGCTGGGACCTCTTCTCATGTGCGGGGATGTGTTCGAAGAGCAGCCTTTGGAGAGGGAAAAATCAAGGAGAAGCCATGAGTGAAGTTTGTGAGATAAACATGTCAGGCAAAAAGGAGGAATCTGTATATATGTCCAAACGTGCTTTACGGGCCGGCCCAGCATGAGGCCCGCAATGGCACGGCCCGTTTATGTATGGGTTCTGTAGCGGGCCGGGCCATGCCGTGCTGGCCCACGTATCGTTCCCCGACCTAGACACGGCACGCCAAGCCATTGGGCCGTGCCGTGCTGTCACGGGCCCGGCCACGGCACATGGGCCGGGGGCGACCCGTCAGCATGGCATCGGCCCACGGTCGGCCTGCTCCCCGTGTCCCTTGGCCAGACCCCGCCCGCGCGCGCCAGCGCCGTTCAAAATTTGAACGGACGCAGCGCGGCGCGCCTGGCCTATGGGCCCCTGACCGCGCCGACGTGTCGCGGCGCGACGCATGGTGCGGCCGGCCAGGCCCCCCCCCCCACCCCACGGGAAATTTTAAAAAAGAAAAATTGAAAAAAAGAAAAAATGACTTGAAAATTTTGTAAAAATTAGAGTAGTGCTAAAAAATATGGAAAAAGGCACAAAATAATTTGAACAAAGTAGGAAAAATATGAGGGGATTTTTTAATGATATCGGAGGAGGAAATTTTCATATTTTGTAAACAAAAAAAATAGCAAGTCATGTATAATTATGTAATTAAATTTCTGCATAAATATAGGGGGGAAATGAGCAGTGACCTTTATTGAATTTGATATTACACGGCTGTCTCGTTAAAAACTCTGTCATGTAAAAACTCATTTTTGAGAAAACCATGACAAAGAAAAAAGAATACAGGTAAAGGTCAAAACTCAAAAATAAAAATGCACTACTCTAGTTCCTTATTTTCTAGGTAAACATTGTCGAACTAAGTAGCCAAATCCTAGTTCTCCGCAGTGTGTTAGGCACGTTTCTTGGCTAGCTCCCAGTCTTTGACCGCAAGTAGCATTTCTACCACCTCGCTGCGGAGATTTCTTCTCTTCTCCTCAATAATTCTTCCATAAAAACTGAAGGCCGATTCGAAAGATATCGTCGACACAGGCATCGTGAACATATCCCGTGCTAGTTCTGAGAGTACGGGATATTGGGTCTTGTGATTGTTCCACCGCCTTAGAACGTTGAGATCTTCCTGATTGATGGAGTCGCAGTCCAAGTAGATGGACAGCTCATAGGCGTCATGCGAAGCGTGTGCAGTATTTGCGGCGGCCGAACTTCCACCACCGGTGCTAGAAGAAGAAGAGGAACCACCCTAAATTCGGCCCCACTGCAATTTCTTCTTACTTGGTACAGGGACAGGTGGGGCTCTTTGCATGTGAACTCACTGAAACTTAGTTTCATACTTTCGAAACATTTCATACAATTTAGTCTTAGCATTAGAATAATAGTTAGTGTAACCAATATTCATTGCCATCCCAATAAGATTCAAAATATTGAGGAATCCCCGCATTTTACCCCTAGGATCAAGAATAAATACAAAAGCATACAAGTATGGGATGTCCCTCCAGTATTTAAGATATTTCTGTTTCATATGAAATACTACAAGTCCTAGTAGTTGGTCATCTTTATATTCTCGCAATAAAGTGGCAATGTCAAAAATCTTATGCAAAATTAAATTAGCAGATGGATAGTAAATACTAGACAAAGTAACAGTTGCATCATAAAATGTTTTAAGAAAGTAATAAAACTTTCTACAACATGCCAAGATTATTTTATCAGAAGCGGTTGCCCGTCACTAGTAACAACATTCTTGAATTGCAAAAAAAAATAGTTAGTGTTTCTTTATAAGGTAAAACATGACTTAACATCAGATATGTTGAGTTCCATTGATGTTCCGTATCCGTTTGGAATTTACGTGGACGCTTGTCCGAAGCGATATAGAATCGCTTGAAGGTCATAAGTCAAGGATTAGAACCATTAAGCCATGTTATGGCTTCGCGGATAAAATCAAGATATGCACTTACTCTCTTAAACCCAGATTTAACTATAAGATTGATAACATGGCATGCACTACGTTGATGTAAAAAAATAATTCAGCATAAATAGAGAATAAAGGTTATAGAATTTCCATTGCTCTGGAATTTACAGGTGCATTATCTAGAGTTACTGCAAATATTTTATTTGTGAGGCCAAATTCCTCACAAACTCTAGAAATTTTTTTAGCAGTATGTGAAACATCAATTAATTTTAAGGCTATTACTCTTTTTCGTAGTTCCCAGTTATTATCAACATAATAAGCAACTATACTAATATAGTCCTATTTAGCCCTACCACTCTAAATATCAGAGGTGATACTAACAGAAAAGGTGCATATAGCAAACAATTGTTTAATAGTGTCCCGGCCTTGGTTATAAACATTCACCAAGTCCCGGGTTGTGGTCTGTCTACTAACATATTGAAACCTAGGATTATAAGCAGTTTTAATGTAAGTCTAAAATGCAGAAAACTCACCAAAGTTTAAGGGTAGATCCTGTCTAGCAATTAAACGAGTAAGGGAATCTCGTGCTACCTGAAGATCGTACTCCAATGTATGTACCGTACCGTCAGGATTTAGTACTAGTTGCTACTGTCATAGCTGGTAACCTTGCTTCTTTGCACACACCTCAGCATGCCGCCTCATATGTCCTGTTCCACCAGAAGATTTTTCAGTTAGTTTAGTTTTACAAATTCTACATTTCGCGTAAGTTACCTCCCTTCCGTCTGTGCCGGTCTCCTTAATCTCATCAAAATGTTGCCAGATGGAGGAAGTTATTGATCTCTTTAAGCTAGTTGCCGTCGATACGCTCCTACTCACAGTTCCTGATCCTTCCGAAGCCGTATGTACTTCTTCAGGCTGTCCTTACGGTGTAGGAGCCAACCCGGAGTCGTCTTGATCGACGTTTGGGTACGATATCGGCACGTAGCTCGGGTCGAAGTCGCTCAGTTGGAACGATAGGTAGTTCGGATCCATTCTAAAATATAAATAGAGAAAATTAATTCATATACCGAATAAATAGTACGAACAAAGAACAAAATTTAGAAATTTTTTTATCTTGCAGAAGCAGTGGAGCTATGCGGATGTGGAGCAGTGGTGTCTTCCCCAATTTTTTAATTTTTAGACAAAATTTATCTAAATAAAAAATTTAGAGTACAAGAGAGCACAAGATGAGACATTGAGAGCTTTGGATGAGCCAGGAAGTTGAGGGTGGCTGCCCTATTTATAGGAAAAAATTTCATATTTTTTTGGATTTTTTTGTCCTCCAACGACTAAATTCGAAATATAGCCGTTATTTAGTAGCTATTAGGACACGTGTCGCCGTCTCATTGGACCACCGCGGGGAATCTAGCTGTTGGGGCGGTGGGCCGCCGGCCGGCCTAGAGAGCCGTTGCGCCGCTCCCCTCATGCCCATAGCAATTCGGCCATGCTAGGCTGTACCCGTGCCGTGCTGTGCCGGCCCGTTACAGTACGCAGGCCGTACCGTACCAGCCCACCATGCCGCCCCTTGGCCCAGGCACAGCACAGGTACACAGGCCATACCAACACGACCTAGAGTGAACCGTGCCTGGGCCGGTCTGACGGGGCACGGCCCACCGGGACATATATAGGAATCGGATTCTAGTCAATGCCTTAGAACCAAAGCACCCGTGTCAAACATTTCATCAGAATCCAGAGAGCTTCCTTCAGCGGTACTACGAACAGCGGGGTTTGTTGGTGGCCGAGAGGTTTCTTCCGCGGTATGGCGAACAGCAGGGTTTGGAGGTGCAGTAGTGCTGGAAAGCTGATGCTACAGTTGCGTATACGAGTAAAGAGAGGGATATATCAGGTGGCGATGCAACTAGTAATTAATAAACCCATGCAACGATTGTATGCAGGCACGGTACTGGTAATCAACTGAAGTGTGCATCTAAAAATAGGTTGTAAGCACCAGTTTGATCATAGCTATATATGTTTTGGCTATCCCATTTTGGCTAGTGAAGATGAGCCCTACGTTCTCCCTTTCCTTTTTGGGAAAACGAGCCCACGAGAGCTTGGTTGTCTCTCGGACGGCCGATGCGATTCATTTTCGTTATTCTACCAGTATTTTATTTTTAAATCTAAACAGTAGTGACTTTTATCTAAAAATACCGGAAATTTTTATGAACAACAACCTAATTTTCTACTCATAAACTCTATCCACAAATACAAAATTTTTTACTCATAAACTTCATTCACAAATAACAAACTTGTGCTCATAAACTTTATGAATAAATTGCAAATAGTTTACCCAAAAACTTTATGCATCAATAACAAACTTTATAATTATAATGAGTATAAACTTTGTGCATATGTATTCGAAACATATTAAAAAAATTTAAAAAGGAAAAATCTATATACTTTCTATTGGACCTAAACAGAAAATTAGAAAAGGAAGCACGGATATGTAGGATTGGGCTAGCGTGCACCGTGCGAGCTTGACGGAGAACTCACCCGTGTGGCGCGCGCGTCTCCGTTCCTGGTGGGATCAGCGACGCTAAGCCGGTGCTAGAAATAGGAAGGAGGCGGAATCGCACGGGCCTCTTCCCTCCCGTACACGACGCCCTCGCGCTCACCCACCACCGCGCGCCAGGAACACGACAGCGCCGAGTCAAGACCACCAGCCCCGACCGCACGGCCGCGCACCCCGTGTAGCGCCCTTGTTCCGCCGTCCATGCCGCCCGGCGTACACCGAGTCCGACCCGCCTAAGCCCTGCTCCGAGCGGGGAAGGTGAGGAGAAACATTTCCCTCACCACGGCGAGGTCCTATGGATCACCATGCCCGCCGATTGCTCCTCTGTGGCGACGCATTTGCCGGCAAACCGGGCTCCGCCGGTGCCTGCCTTGTCGACGTTGGCTCGGGGAAGCAGCGCCTGAAATCTCTAGCCGCCACTCCTGGCCTTCCCAGTCCCCGAGCGTGCAGATTCAGCCGCCGCCGTTGCTAGAGTCCAGCGCGGAGGAGTCCGGCGCCCCTCTGGGTCGCCGCCGACCTCCCGCCGCCGCCATGCCACGGAACCCGTAGAGCTCGCCGCCTAGCCGACGCGCCTGACCGTTCCGCCCTCGACGCGTGCCGCCGTCAGCCTCGCCGCTCCCAGGACCTCGCGCGGAGGATTCCGGTGGTTTCGCCGGGCTTCTCCCGCCTGAGAGAGAGACGAGCAGGAGAGGAAGAGGGACGAGAGAGGAGAGTAAAAGAAAGGGGGAAGAAGAGAGACTAACGACCGGGCCCCACGTTAATGAGTTTTGGTTAAAAAACTAATGAAGATCATTAAAGTTAATGATGAGTTTAAACCGTGCCAGTGACAAGTGGGCCGGATGGTTAAGGAAAACTAATTAAAAACCAAATCAAACTATGGGGCCACTGACAGGTAGACCCCACATGCTAAAAACCTGTTAAAATCCTATTAAAGCTCCAGTGACACTGCCATGGGGCCCACGACACTTGATCCGGCCTGGCTGGTCAACTTGTTGACCTGGGTCCCACCTGTCAATGACTGGGGTTTCCCACAAAGAAAATAATGTTTGGAATAATAATTAGGGGTCTGACCCCACCTGTCAGTCTTAGGAATCTTTTACTCTCGAAAATGAATAAAATTGGACACAGTGCACTTGATTATTTCAAAGAAGAAAAATCCGCTTTAATTTTTGAAAATCCATAACTAATTCAAATCAATTCCAAATTGAGTGGAACTTATCTTTAAAATTTTGTAAATTCAATACCTACAATGTGGGGAATGAGATAAAAATGGCCACAAAATATGCTATGCACAATTTGCTAAATAAACCAAATCAGTTAGTTAATAACCATTCTAAAAATTGCCTTCAGCTAAGTTTTAGCCAAATAACAATGATCATGACCCTAAAACATGATGATACACTTTTGAACCCTGAAAACATGATAAATGAATTATCCCTAAATTCAAATTGTCATTAAGACACAAATAAGATGTCAAAACACTCTTAATTATATATGAGACTAATTCATTGACACTTATATATCTCTAAAGTCATGAAATAGTGCTCTACATGACTCTTGGTCTCGAAGAATCTAGATAAAATGCAATTGCCCATTAAAGCATATGCTTGGTAGCGACGTTGGCGGTGGAGCTGTTGGCAGCGTAGTCGTTGACACTTGAGAAAACGGCGGCGAAGTTAGGGCTACGCCCGGCCCCCCAACCTTGGGGCCGCTGGATGGGCGAGTTGGGTCTGGATTCCTTGTCGGCTCCGCCATTGGCTGTTTCACAACCCTCTTGGAGCTGGGTTCGTCGGTGGAGGGGTCGGCAGAGCGTTTCCTAAAGCCCCTAGCCGACTGGCTAGGGGGTTGAGATATGAGACCTTGACGGTCCAACAATCCAAAAGACGATGTTGATATTCTCAACAGACACGGCATGCTAATTAACAAAATGTAAAGGAACATAGTTTATCTCTGGTGGCGGTTTCTTCACATTGAACGACGACGGGAATTCCTTTGGATCGGAGTTGATCTTCATGCCGCTGGTGAAGAACTTGAACACTCTGTTGTAGGTGTAATGGAACGACACCGCCTCGGGGGATTCCTGGGTGGGGTCGTCCTTCCCCAAGTACTTGAAACTCGGGTGAACAAGGTCCTTGAGAGGCTGGATCCGCCGGACAACAAAATTCCGGGCAACCCAGACCCCGGTCAGTCCGCCTTTCCTCAGGTCTTCAAGGTGCTTTAATAGCGTGCGCACCTGCTTCATGTCGTCGCCGTTGGGGAGCGCAGACCAGCTGTCGAGCACCTTAGGGGCGTGGCCAATGAAGGAAGGAAGAGAAGGGGGCAGGATTGGAGCAGTAGAACCACTCCTGATGCCACCTCTTGAGAGTGGTCTTGAGGGGTAGGAAGAGGTAGCTCTTCTTCAGCTTGTTGCGGAGCTGAAGGCTGGCAACCCCAACCCCCTGGGGCCTCTGCTTGCTCGGCTAGGGTTTGAGGTGGTAGAAAAATCGGAAGAGATCAAAGTAGGGAAGGACTCCGAGAAAAGTTTCACAGAGATTGATGAAAATGGCGATTTGGAGGATGGAGTTGGGATTAAGGTGAACCAACTCAATCTTATATTAATCGAGGAGGCTGCCGAAGAAGCTACAAGAGGGAAGTGCAAACCCACGGCGAAAAACGATTCGAAGACGACCACCTCATGTGTCTCCGGCATGGGGAATGGCTCACGAACGGCTGCGCACCAAACGATGAGCTCCTTTGACGGTAGCACCCCTTCCATCACCAGCTCCTCCAGCCTCGATTCCGAGGAGATCGAGGTTTGCCACTCTCCGGTCGACAACGGCGCGGATTCAAAAGATGAAGACATCTCTGGATCTAGGGTTTGGGAAGGTGGTGGAAGTGGAAAGATGAGCTAGGAAATGCGAAAAGGTTGCTGGAACTGGATCTGGAGGCTAGTGCATGGAAACCCTAGAAGGCTTGAAGGCGAAAGGGCGCTGGAGCTTCGGACATGAAGGGGGCGCAAGAGTCAGGAAAGCCAAGGGACGTGCGAATAGAGGAAGAAGGGAATCTTTTCCCTCTCTCCGGATTATAAAGGGCCATGTTCAGCGTGTGGGCTTTAGCTTGCATATTCGGTCGTGGGCAGTAAAATAAAAGATTTTTTAAATGGCACATCTATTGGGCCGAGCGCTGGCCACATTAAAATCATGACGCAGGTGTTGTTTTATAAGAATCTTATTAAATAATCAGATACGCTTCATGCTAAGCCGACTGCCGTATGTATTGCACTCGGGTGTCTTGATTATTTTATGGTATTGAGGTATGTCCTCATAAGGATCGACAACTGGTCTCTAATAAAATCAGGATGTAGATATCTCTCAAGTAAACCTCATGACGCATTGGGTCTGAGTCCATAAGTGAATAAAGGCTTACAAGATTAGCCCAATTGTCATGAGTAAATTTTCGGTCATAATTGGCTAAAAAATTATTTTTCTAAGTAATTATCACTCAGGAAAGGCTGCAAAGTTATAAGTTTCGGACTTTACGTTTAGTTGCTTCACAACTAAGCATAGTGTCGGAAGCTCCACCTAATAGGTGCACCTATTCGGTGCACACTATTTAATATTTTTAATGAAGCCCTTCATAGCCTCATTGCCAGCTAAAGCAGACTTAGGAAGAAAAGCACTCAGGAGATGAGCACTCAGGAAAATAGCACTTGGGAATTTCTTCACCGTGGAGGAAGAGCATTTAGCTGCAAGCTATGATAGTTTCAGGGACTACTGTTGTCGGCGAAATGGGACTGGGGGTCCCGCATTCTGTGGGGACGCGTGGATCCCCGGCCACGTCAGAGATCCTCCAGGCCCACATTCTGCAGAAGAGACGGCCGGCTACGGTTGACGTCCTGCTGAGTGCCCGGGGCCCGAGCACCGCCCGGACCTAGGCGGCATCTCGCTCGGCCCCGGGGCGCCATCTGCATCGGCCTCGGCCCCGGGGCTGCGTCGCCATCGACCCCGGGCCTCGCTCCCGGGCGCCATCTCGCCACCGGCCCCGGGCCTCGCCCCCGGGGCGCCATCATGTTCCCCCGGACCCGGGCGCCGATCCCCCGGTCCCGGGTGCCGATGCCCGGGCTCGAGGCCGACTGCCGACTGCCCGGGTGCCGATCCTCCCGGTCCCGGGTGCCGATCGCCTCGGCCCTAGGGCCGATTCACTCGAAGAACCCGACGAACCAACTTGCCAACTACTCACATTAATGGCAAGGCGACGGGGCACGTCGCCCCTGTCGCCTGCTTTGCCACGTGTGGGCGTCCCGTGATGGCCCCCCGTGGACACCCGACTGTGCTGTCAGAAGCCTTTTGACTTCGGTGGTGAGAGCAAGCAGCAGACGACCAGACGACCCGTCACATCCTCGCGTCTCGGCGACTCGGCCGCCTGCAACAGACCTACTCCGGCAAGGGCACAGCAGGCGGGCGTGAGCGACTGGACGTTCCTCCAACTCCGGCGTGGGCGTCGCAAGCGGACGTGGCAACAGGAGAACTCACCAGGAACCCACTCTCTCCGTGTATTGGCACTGTGGACTCCCCTTCGCTGATAAAAGAAGGATCCAGGCCAATGGAAAGGGGGGGCGGAGATTGAGCCCGGTTCTTCTTCTTCTTCCTCGGCTCCGAGCCCCTGGGGGAAGACTTAGCTCCCGAGCTGCTCCCGTTCGCTCCCGGCTAGCTCCTGAGCGCCCTGAGTCTCCTTGTAACAGCAAATGCATTCATCTCCATATAGCATACACACAGGAGTAGGGTATTACGCCTCCGAGCGGCCCGAACCTGTCTAAATCCTCCTGTCTTCTTTGTGTGCCTTCTTCCTTTCGATCCATCCATCGAACCATCTATCATCCACCGGACGCCGCATTCGCCTGAGAACAACTCCCCTGGCCAAATCTCAAAGGGGGGTCTCCAGACCTCCCGCCGTCGAGGTTCCATCCTTCGACAACTGTGGAGGACATGGGTCCCGGGTACCTAACAGGAGGAAAATACGACCATCCGAATAGGAGATGAGCCAGCCCATGTAATTACAGATAGAATAGAAGTCGGCTTTATATTACCTTGGATGACAAGAAAATGGGTAAAGTCCTAACTGAATACTCAATGTACAGATAAGGAAACCCAAGATTATGCCCGACTGGATTTCCTACACTGTAATCCTTGCACCCCGTTATATATAAGGGGGGTAGGAAATCCCTTCAGGGGATAATTGATACACAAGCGAAAGCAATCTAACACAATAAGAGTAGGGTATTACCTTACACCGAGGGTCTGAACTTGTATAAATCATCTTATCTTTCGAATCCATCTAGTTTTAGGTCCAAACGTAGCCCTATATTATTATTGCCGATATAAAACATCGACATTGAGCAAAATTTATTTTCTACCTTCCATTTTGGTGCTAAATCATGGAACAATTGATAGTTGCTTTTGCATCAAATGTGATGATTTTGGAGCATTTAGGACCAAATGTAGCAGCCAAAACATAAGGGAAACAGGCAGAATTTTATCAATGCAGTAATTTGTTTGGCAGTGATTTCTGAATGTGTAAAAATGAGTAGAACAAAAACATTAAATAATAGCTAGCTTGGGATGAAATTTGCATGTCAATGTTCAATTAAGCTAAACATTAAAACTTGTGATGAAATTTGCAAGTCAATGTTCAGTTAAGCTAACAAGTCCATAAACCTTGTCTTCGATCAGTGCGATGTTGACCAAGCCAGACAAGAACGGCGAGGCACATTTGGTGCTGTGCCGTGTCCTGATGGGTTGCCCAGAGGCCGTCCCTGCCGGTTGTTCGCAATTTCACCCCAGCAGCGATGACTACGACAGCGCCGTCGACAACATGAAGAATTCACGGTGGTACGTCGACATCTGCAGCAGATGGAAGGTTCGTCTCTTATCTTAATTGCTCAATGGGGCTGTTTCCATTTGGCACGTCGTAATAGTGAAATTATGGTTTTTAGGATTATTGGGTCAGTGTCACAGCCTAATTTTTTGGAAATTAATTAATAATGAATTTTCTATAATTTATATTAAATTATGAAGTAAATTAATTAAGTAAAGTAAAAATAGGAAATAAAAATTTCTTTAATAAATTATAGTTGAATTCATTTTTAATAAAAATCTATGTGTCTAATTACACTCTCTGAAATTTTCTCGGATTTTTTGGAGCTCTAGAATTAATTTTAATATTACAAAGATCATTCAGCAATTATTTAAATAAATTATTTTCCCCAATCTCGGGTCGGGCCCAATCCCCTTGCATCTTTTTTCTGTCCGGACTCGGGCTGTCGTTTTCAAATCCCTAATTCCCTAAAAAGTCTGACTTCGGAAAATCCCCAGAACTCCAAGTCCGAGAATCCTGGATATAGCCAGCTCCTTTTCAAATAGCCTTTTCCTATTAAATTAAATCTCCTTTGTTTCCAAAAAATCCAATTCCTTTGAAATAAATCCAAATTCCCAAATATTCTAAGTTTTGCCCAATTTTGATCCACATAAAATATCCCCGAGTTTCTGATTCTCAAAAATATTCCAAATAATCTAATTTTTGCCCAATTTTGATCTCCATAGAATATTCTCCACTTTTCAATTCCCAAAATATTCGTATATTTTGGATGGTCCAAAATTCCTTTTATTCTTATATTTCCTAAGTTTCCCAAAAATTCCAATTTTTCAAATTTGAAGTTTTTTGGGGGGGAAAATCCATGTTTTCCTTTTCCTCTTTTTCCTTATTTTTCTTTTTCCCTTTTCTCTTTCCTTCTTTTCTTTTTCCTCCTTCCTTTTTTTTGCCTTCCTCCTCTCTTCTTCTTCCTTCTTCTTCCTCCTTTCTCTCTCTCTCTTCTTCAGCGTCGGCCTGAGCCCGAGCCTCTCCTCCACCCCGGCCGGCCCAGCCTGTGCTGCGCCACGCCGCCCTCGGCCCACCGTCGCCACCCTGACCCGGTCCAGCCCGTGCCGCCGCCCCAACCCGGCCAGGCCTTTGCCGTCCCCCGCGCAACCGCCGCCGCAGAAATCGGCGCGGCGCTGCCACTCCGCCGCCTACGTCCTAGCCGCCTTCCCCTATAAATTGCGCAGCTCCTCTCCCTCCTTGCGCCCTAATTTTGCCGCCGCCACCGCCCTGCCGTCCTTGCCCCTCCGCTGCCGACGCTCCGCGAATCCCACCAACGCCACTACTCTGCTTCCTTCCGCCGCACTCGGAGCCGTCGTCGCCGTCGTCATCTTCGCCTGCCGTCGGTGAGCGCCGCCGCCGCAATCCCCCTCGCCTTGCTCTTCTTCCCCACATCTGGCGTTGTCTTTTCCCTTGCCGCCCCTCGTCGGTGGGACGCCGTCTCGAGGCCGGCCTGTCTTCAGTGGCCTCGGCATCTCCTCCCTCTCCCTTAACTGGCGTCGCCCTCCGTCGCCGTCGCCGTCGACTCGTCACCGGCGCTCCGCCTCCTCTCCACCGGTCGTCGTCGCCGTCATCGTCGGACATCGTCCTCGCGCCGGCGTCGCGCCGCACGGTGTCATGCCATGGTGCAGGTGCTCGCTCTCCCGGCCGTGTGCCGCTGCCAAGCGGGACCCACTGGCACGGTCTCCCCCTTGTGACCGACACGCGGGCCCGTCGGCAGTCCCTCTCCTGAGAATGACAATGGGTCCCACGTGCAGATCCTGAGCCCTCTCATCTGTTGGATCACCCTCGATTCATCCGAACCATCCGTTCCTCATAAAATACCAAATGAATCTAGGCCATCCGATCTCTTGAGATTAATCCCAGCCGTCGGATCTCAATCCATTCCGTGGCCATGTCAGCCCTAGGGATCCACGTCATCATCCACCTCATCACCACCTCAGCCTCCTCTGTCCACGTGGCATCCACCTCGGTCGGTTCACCGAAGCCATCCATCCCTCGGTCCATAGACCTGGTCTACTTGGGCCAAGTCACTGACGGTGGCCCCATCTCCTTTATCCATTCAAAAATAATCCTTTTAATTCAAACTTCGAGGGAATATTCCTCGAGAATATTCCTTTTCAATTTCTCTTCAGTTTTTCTTTGAATTCGACCTTCCAAAGGTGATATGTATGTGGGATAACTATGCATTCACCTATAATTAATTAATGGTTAATGGCTATATTTTCACGACGGTTGGTCATACTTGGTTAATTAATTGGTCAACTAAAACTTGACTAAGTGGTGGGTTGTGAGTACATAGATTATTATTGATGCTAGTGGTGCTCAGACACTTAAGGACCAGTTTGCGAGCTATCTTTGCGAATCAATACTCGTACTAACCAGCTTGTGGGTAATGGCGGGAGCTGAAGTGTGACATGTTTAACCGGAGGCACCACGGCGTGTTCTGGTAGTCGTCAAAGTCCATGGTTCGGGCATTGGGCTGTCTCCCTGCCTAGGAACCTCATCAAATCTACCAGAGACAGGTGGCTCAGCCGGTGGCTCTCTTGTTATCCGGGTTACATGGATGATCCTGTCACAACTTCTTTCCGAGGCACCGTCGTGGTATTGAGGCGCATGGCAACATGTTGTGGGGTTGTGTCTTGTGGGTAAATTGGTACACCTCTGGCCTAGCAATGTTTTTCGTGATTAGTCCTACACTATTCATTAATGGTAATAATTTGATGGTAACTTGATAACTTCATGTTTGGAGGGTTTGGTCCTGAACTGCATTGGAATGTTGTTCAGTGATTGGTTTAATGTTGATAATAATTAAACTATACTGTTTTTGAAATGTTTTTAAATACAAATGTTTTAAATGTTGCTTATGCAAAAGAGCCATACTATGTCTTCTTTGGAATCCTGTTGCATTACATTGCATTCTTGTGTGCCTTATTGAGTACGGTGGGTAGCAGTCAGTCTTACAATATTACCATCATCAGAGTGAAGATTTGCGAGGAAGGAGAAGGTTTTTGGTGTTTGGCTTATACCCCAGTTAAGCTGCATGTGGACTTGGTGCTGAAGCTTCACTAGGTTTTTTTCGTTTTGTAGCAGTTTTCTTCTGTGTGAGGACTTAGTGCCTCTTTTATAAGTATTTATCGTTATTTTGTTTTGGTTATGTTTATCAAATTGTCGATTTATGTACCTCGGCTGATTCCTGGACGAGAATTTAATGCACAAATTAACTTTGGAAATTTGTAGTGAATTTTCGGGCGTGACAGTCAGCATCAAAGGTGAAGAGGCCTTCACCAGCAGCTACTCATGACATGTTCCCTATGCTTCTGACGGAGATCTAGCGGTTCGTTCCATCTCCAAACTTGCAAACTTTGCAAAGTACTTACAACTGCTTCAAGGTAAATTGGTACTTAGCATTTCATTTCTAGATAGACAGACTAATTAGAATCTTGAGCTAGCTTTAAAGTTCTGTTGATCTGATCGGTGAATTTAGTCTTACATTTAGTTTACTCAAAACCGGCTATGTGGAGATTGAGTAGACCTCGGCTATCGTCAAGACGTGAACTCAAAACACGGGATAGAATCCTACCCCGATATCCTGGATATCTTACTCTAAATAGGTTAGGAAACCTAGTTGTACTTGGCTAGGTTACCTATCGTGTAACCCTGCCCCTCAACCTATATAAGATGGCAAGGGTCCCTAGATCAACGCAACGAGGCAACCAACAGAGAAACCCTAGCAACAAACAAATACAGAAGCAATACAATCTGCCAAATAGAAGTAGGGTATTACTTCTCATCAAGAGCATAAACCTATCTAAATCTCCTTGTTTTGTGTCACCATCGAGCTCTCGGTTCGGCGCATAGCGTCGTTCTCATTATTGCGGTAACAAACACGTGGCGTGCCAAGTAGAGGACAAAGCGTCAAGATCCATGTCACCGAGTTCGATGGCAGCAGTCGCTGGCACCACCTCCACCCCCAGCCAGGTTCTTCGCTTCGGGAGCCTGGACTTCATTGCCAATGACTTCGGTGAGCTTACCCTCTCCGCCTTGGCCACGGATCGATCGGAGGAGAATTACAGCATCATCCCACCTAGATTCCTATTCAGATTGAAGAACGCAGCCACCATCCAACAAGCAGTACGGCAAGATTTGAATCTCCGACACCCACTCGGACCATTGGATTCCATCACGACTTACCAGCAAGCGACATCCTAATCCTTTTGTGGGGATCGTTAAGAGGAGTGTCCACACGCCCCACGATCACGTAACCACCCAGGAAGTTCAGTTACGCATAGAATGATACAAAAACAATATTTTGATTAATTATACAAACCGACAAGGTTCTATTACAACACTGGACTCAACTAACACACGCACCCACACAACAGGCCTATGGCCATACACTTACAACCAAAAGACGCAACTCTACACCACAGGAACGACCTGAGAGTAGAATCGACCTAGAAGTCGTAGCCTTCGTCTTCATCCCAATCTAGCGGGTCACGGCTCCCTTGACTTCACTTGTAGCTTCACACTGACCGGCTAGAGCCAAAACATGCAAGACCGAGTACACAAGTACTCAACAAGATATGCAAAGGAAACTTATACTAATGCAGGATATAACAAGAAATGGAACTAGTTTAACTCTAAACCTTATTAGTAATTCACAAACATCCCATTTCATAAACAACTTTATGTTTGAAGAGTTTATTATCTCATGTCATCCATTCATCAAGTTTAAACATTCCTTCAAGTCTACTTATGCCGATAATCTGAATTCACCCATAGATATATCTCCTTTAACTGGGAGCATGGCATACTCGAATACCAAACAACTCTATAGCGTCTGCCTAGCTTTACCCGCATGATACCCACAGCTAGCCAGGTTGAAGATCACAAAGCGTAACATTGTTCCAAGCTCATCTCTGTTCTGCCCAGCAGGTTAAAGGATGAGTTGAATGTTGGCCCCAACTTGGCCTTCGCGGGGGTGTGCACCAACCCATCACCCCGTCCACCTATTATTGTATGACCGAGAGGTACACGCAGTCCTCTAAGCCCACAAAGGGTCCCGCAATACCCACACTCACACATATTCAAATCATCTCATACCTCTCTGTGGCCATTACACACATTAAGGCCTAAAAAATGCCAATACATCGAAAGGCTGCAGAAGTTCAACTCACTGGAGCAGCATACGCTAGGTCTAAACACCTCGATCGTGCGGATGGGCGCTAACTATGTCACTTATATTGGCACAAGGGGGTTATGCACTAATAATTAAACAAAAAATATACGTGTTTAATGTCATGCATGTAGTATTACTAGATTCGTATTCGATAATATTTTCATATGATGTTAATTTTGTGGTGGTTGATGATATATTATAAAAGAAATTAATGGTCAAAGTATAATGTTGGAGACCATGAAGAAGCCTAATACGCCTTCTATTTTCAAACGGAGGGAGTATATAATAAATAATCTAAAGAAAATATCCAAAATTGGTCAAAAAACCTTTTGGTGGGAAAATTTTGAAATCGGCGCCAATATTACCACAGGCGGGCAGGTTCCAAATTTGGCCATCTGTGAAATGCATCTTCATAGGCATGCCACACTACCGAGCTACCTGCAAAAAGTGTTTTCACAGGTGGCTGGTGTGTTGCCTGCCTGTGAAGAAGCATTTTCACCGGCGGCTGGTTGTGTCGACTACCAGTGAAGATGCCTTTACGCAAGTGGCCTGCGTAGCCTGGTCGCCTACGAAAATGCATTTACGCAGGCTGCTCGCAACTCGCCTGTGGAAATGCTCCATTTCCACATGCCTTTAGTTACAGGCGGAGCGCCCGGCTGCCTGCAAAAACCTATTTTGGTCGCTTGCAAAAAATTTCGTAGTAGTACCCCAATATGGATAAGGTGCATGGGCGGATAAGGAAACCAATCCACGCCAATGAAGGACTATGTACTCTAACTCGGTTACAACTAAAACCGCTCACCCCATATAATCCCATCCTCCAAGTTCTACTTGGAGAAGAGGGCACTTTTCAAGTATAAATACAAGGTATCCTAGGAGGGCATCGAATCTCAAGCCAGCACACGCCACATCGAGTAGACATCTAGGATAATCCCATAAGTCCTAGGAGGGCATCGAATCTCAAGCCAACTCACGCCACATCGAGATGCCATCTAGGGTAATCCTAGAAGGTAGCCACTGATAATCCCACCGGGATCACATCTTGTCAAGTTAGTAGAATATGTTAGAATTAGGGTTTTCTCTTCGCCCCACTTTAAACTTGGTATGTCCACAGATCAATACATATAAACATGATGTAGGGTTGTTACCTATATTGGGGACATGCACCTTTATTAAAAAAAACCCTTGTCTCTCTCTTAGCTATATCTCCATTTGCATTCTCATATTGGCTGAACCCCATATACATGAATAGCTTAGTCAGAACTTTCTTCATCGACAGTTGGGGTGCGCTTGCATTCTGTGGTGGGTGTACTCTTTTCGCCCATGTCTACTGGTAGTCAACTAAGGGGACAGGATCAAACAAATTCGATTTTATTTTCTGCTACAATTTTGGTCCAATGGTTTGGTTCGCTAGCTTGTCTTTGACTCCTAGTTAAGACTGTAAGAGCACTCTGATCATGTCATGTTTTGTGGACGAGCGTTCTATTAGTGTGACATATGTCATATGTTTTTCTATAAGAGCACTTTATTTATGATTTCCATGTGCGTAAATAAATGCACTTTTGAGAGCGCTAAGAATCTGTGTCAAAGAGCACTTTGTTTATGTACTATATACTGCGCATTGGAACGTATCACGAAGACCGTGCAGACTCACTGTTTGGACTGGAACAGTGGTTAACAATTCAATTTTGGAAGATTAAAGCAACTAACCTGTGTATGTCTCAATTTGCTTGCAATGTATACATATGTTTTGTATCAGGATCAAGTTGTAAAAAAAGGAAATTCTTATGCGTTCCTTAAATTTCACTTAATCTCTTTGGTACCTTCAACTTTTCTCTCTTCCCATGTGTTTCTGAGTTTTTTATCCCTTATTACTCTCTCCATCTTTAAATATATGACGTTGGTTAGTTTAATTTTGAACTAACAACATCAAACAAAAAAACCATGGAGGGAATACTAATTATTAGTTTTTCTTGTAATGATTTTAGTGCACTTGGCTCATGCCTCTAAGTGAGAAGCCAGCTACCGTCCCGATTGAAATCTTGAAAGAGCTATTGTTTTGAGTATGAAAAAAATATTTTGACAGGGAGCAAAATTAGCCAAATTACTCAATTTTAGAAACTCAACTAGGTTCCATAAGGCAAAATTGAATTTTCGTACAAATTACAACCAAAACATTTTTGTGATATAGATCAGAGTATGAATTGGAGTATTATATATATAGAGAAATATCACTCTACCTTACAAATGGTACAGGGTAAGCATCTCAGAAGTAGCACTATTCCTTCGTCAGATGTAGCACTATTCGGTGATGGGCATGAACGCATTCAGCTTGTCCAACAAAAGAGCCATGTTATGCCTAGGCAACCTTCAAAACAGCTTCTAGACTGAGATGAACAGCTGCACGTAAAATGAGGTAGAATCATTAGATGATTAAAGTATTAACTATTATAAACCTAAAACATAAATTTATTTGATTTTTTACGAAACTTCAAAGGTTTTAAAAAACACAATGTTTATCAGTTCCAGGAAAATGTGCTCACAGAAAACGAGAAAGTATCTAAGCCTATAAGCCAATTCAAACGGTGCGATAATAAGTTCTTTGATTCTTTCACACTGTGACATCCTGTTGATGGCAGTTACTGTTTCCATTTCTGTCTTATGGAATGATATGACCAGCTGCAGCCTTTCAGGTACAAGCAATACTACTGACCATCTGATCTTTTGCTACCAAGGTAAAATAGGGCAGGCACAAGCCACCGCAATATCGGACTGTCCGATCCTGGTGGGGGCAACGGTCCGATCGGGGATATTCGGACGGTCCGTTATTGTGGCGGACGGTCCGATCAAAGTGGGGGCAACGGTCCGATAAGGGCATTCGGACGGTCCGGTCATTATGCAGACGGTCCGATCTTGTGGTGTCAGACGGTCCGATTGGGCGCCGGACGGTCCGATCTGTGTGGGGGCAGTGGTCCGATCGTAGGGGGCAACAGTCCGATCTGGGATATTCGGACTGTCCGATCACTGGGCGGACGGTCCGACCTTCGACATTCGGACGGTCCGATCCAAAGGCGGACGGTCCGATCTTTTGCAACTTTCAGTTCGGTTAAACGTGCCGATCCGGGGGGCATTCGGCTTAAATTCAGCGGATATGGCGACAGTCTGATCCATTTGCGGACGGTCCGATATTGTGGAGTCGGACAGTCCGATATGGAGGCGGACGGTCCGATCCTGGTGGGGACTCGCCCTATCGGCCGATGGCCGATATAGATAGCGCACTTATATGTCGGCTGGAGCCGATGATGGCATAAAATAGACAGTAAACCATGTAGCTGAATAGATAACAGTGTAAATGAACAAACTAGCCGATTATTGATGTGACGTGTATCGGCCGGAAAGCCGATAACGGTATAATGTGCCAAAAACGTGAACAATGTGATCGGCTTTAATTAATAGAATACAAGGAATTAAAATAGTGAGCCAATCAATCGTTTCATCGGCCGATAGCCGATGTGGACTGTAGCACTTATACATCAACTAGAAGCCGATGAGGGCATAAACCGATGGCCGAAAGGGATACTCGAATATCGCCATGAACAAATAAATAAATAAACATTAATTATGATAAATGAATGGATTGGCTATTCAAATAAAGATACCTTATCGGCTAAGCTCTCCGATAAAACATCGCATAGGCATCCACCGACTTATTAAGAGTAAGGTTATTACCACCAGTCTAGTAGATCGGACCCAACCGTTGCAGCACAGACCGATGATGATAACAAGACCTCGATGAGCCGATAGATCTGATGCGATCGTGATGTAGAATATGATAACTTATCGGCTATACATTCCGACAAGACGCTTGTATAAAACCGATCAACTTATCAGGGGTAATTTATCACACGATTTAATAGGTCGGACCGAACCTATGCAGCACAAACCGATGATAAACTACGCCCAATAAGCCGATAAATCTATGCACTCGTGATGTGATATACCTAATCGGCCTATGAGATCAAACTAAACTGATGCAGCCATAAACAGAATAGACATATCGTGGTAAGCTGATCAAACTAAACTGATGCAGCCATAAACAGAATAGACATATCGTGGTAAGCCGTCCACCGTGAATCGACTAGAATATCGGACTCAACCGAGGAAGTCCTAGCCGATGCGGTGGCCAGGGTGACGAGACTTACCCTTTCGCAGGAGGTCGAACTTAATCGATGTAGCCCAGCTCGAGAAGCAGGAACCTGTCGAAAGGTTGGCGATGCGCCGACAGTTGTATTGATCGCCTGGATAATTTACAATGTACCCGGGCATACATATTTATACCCTGAGTTGACACAAGTCCTTACTGGACACGACACACGATTTCCTAATTACAGAAGGAAAGAACTAACAAGATCCTACTAAACAGGAGATCAGGTTTTCCTAAAGATAAAAACTAATACACCTAAATAACAGACACGGCAATAACTGCCAAATTGCGGTCTTCACGATCCTCCTCAACTCAATCTCTCCGGCCAATCTCCACCGTTCATCCGTGATTCCCTTTCAACTGAATCTGATAAAAAGACCATGCCAAATTTTGGCGTTAACACATGCCCCCCAATTTCGGAGTTTGTTTATCAAACTTCGAAATTCTCCTGTTTTGGGCTTCAGATTCTTCTCATACTGAGGCGGCCCAAAGTAGCCCACTTTCCTTAAATGTTTGAAACAGTGCCAACGGCCTCGATTCCTGCCCGGTCATCATCTCTCTATAAACCGCTTCGCCTTCCTAGCCCCTTTCTGTATGCTTTCACATCACCATAACTCCTCTTGTCCCCCTTGAGACCTCGACGAAGCTCCGGTGAACCAGGCGACAATCGGCAGCGATTCTTCTTCTTCAACCTCCGGTCTCCGTCCATCTTCTCCTCTCAATGGCTTCCGCGACCGCCGTCCCAGAGGTAACCTCCTTGTCCGAGCACCTTTTCTACCACGTAACTCCGATTGAATCTGCCGAAATCACCTCTTGTTCTTCATGTTCTTGTTTACTGTAGCACTTAGAGACCAGATTCTGATTTCGCCGTAACCTCTTTCTGTCTTCTCGTGTTCTTGTGCACCTTAGAAACAGATCTGATTCCGGCTCGCCGACTACCCAAACTATTTCTATCATGGCCCCATGGTAGCCGAAGATCTTACAGACTTCATCATTGCCGAAACCAACGCATTCCATTCAGAACTCTCCATGTTAATCAGTAATTGGACCAACAGCTTCAGATCATGGCCGAGCAAGCTCCCTGGATGGAGGAATTGGATATATCGGGTATCAGCTGCGAGAAGAGAACTCTCTGGGAGGAATCAAACATCGGTCATTGCATCAATCTCTCTCTAACCGAGATGGAAAAGAATGATTCTCTGCTTTCATCGGCTTCATACTTCTGGTCCGATGCCCCTCAACGCCTT
Source organism: Oryza meyeriana var. granulata (assembly GCA_003991445.1). NCBI lineage: Eukaryota > Viridiplantae > Streptophyta > Magnoliopsida > Poales > Poaceae > Oryza > Oryza meyeriana. Next base: position 2,290 of record RYFJ01004129.1, on the reverse strand, counting down.
CATGTTCGGCCACGGGCCGATGACCCCCACCTTGATGGATGTAACTATGCTCACATGCCTCGACACGACAAGTTACATTAACCCCTTCAGACTCCGATTCAAGCCTTCTCATCGTCTTTAGACGAAGAACATCGAAGCGGCTGGTCAAGTAACAATATCATCCACAACAAGGGAACCGGACCAGTCGATGACGGGACATGTTGCTTTCACTGAAATCTATGGTTAGAAAGATTTGTCTTCGGCGGCACAACTCTCGGCCCGACGACCAACATGCAATGTCTAGCAGAGTGCTTAGCCGATCGGAAACCAGTCCCCTTGGGGCAATATCTCCTTGGAGCAACTTATCAATTGCTACATCAGGTGGCAATCAAGCTATCGGCCGGCCAGCCCGTCGGCCATATGGGAGGTCCTTGGTGGTTTGTTCAGTTATGGCTCAATGTCTACACCTCCAAGGCCTTTTCTGGGACTTCTTTCCTTGATCAATCTTTTCCAGCCGATTACATAGAAGACCAGAATCCCATCTACCGCCGATGCATGTCCATGGGTGAAGCTGCATCGGCTTTCTCTGGTGGCAAGATGACGATGCATCGTCATTCGAGATGCCTTCCAACTTCAATCCACTCAATGCCCTGGAAGACGATACGTCGAAGGCCTAGTATTCTATCGGCCATTACCCCTTGTGTGCTGCCGACTGGCTTCTCCCTGGGCCGATCGCAACCATCATATGAATTCTACCATCCATCGGTCGGCTCCCATCAGCTTGGACTTGGTCAGCTCCCAATCGGCCTATTTTTCATCGATAAACTTCAGGCCCGGGGCAACATCAACAGCGCCTTGCAGTATGATCGGATGGCGGACTTAACAGAATCTATACCTCTGGGCGCCGCCACCAGGGTGATCGCATGCACCGCAAATACGAAGCTTTTTGCCCGATGGTGATCAGAGTGGAAGAGACACCTATCCAGCTTTAGCGGCCATCTCATTATTGTTCCCGCATCGACGCCTGAGAGTACATCGAATCCGATGGAAGACGGTAACCACCCATAACAGGCTTATCACCATCTCGACCATGTCTCATAATCTTAACTTTGCAGGCCGTCAACGTTTGAGGCCGCCAGCACAACAGCGCCAGTTGTGGTCGGCCGATCTGTATCAACGCCTGCATCCGCCAATCCGAACCTAGGCATGGAGCCATTTAGTCGCTGGTACCTGTAGTGTCATGCGTGCATGGATCACGCCTGGTGCCGCGTGCGCTCCCAAGAGTGCTGAGCTCTCTTTCCTCTAGGGTGTTAAGGTCCGCCTCCGCATCATCAGCTGCATAGGCGGTGTGAATGTTGCCTCCGGTTCGCAGGGGCCATGGAAGTTTGAGCCTAGATGAAACCCGTAGAGAGAAGCTCGCGCGCACGATTTCGCCGCAGGCTGACTTAAGTCCAGATCGCTGATGGGAAAGGCGCCGCACGCGAAATGAGGGGTAGCTGGATATAACAGCGAGTATTTCTCATATCGATGGGTTGGCCGCATCAGCCTGTGACCCCAGGGGAGAACACACATCGGACGATAGCGATCTAAACCTGCGGTAATGGGATTCACGGTCGGATGCTTAGCGCCATCGATTCTGAATTATTAAGCATCTTTCGAGGTCGGGCTTGGGGAGTGATTGCGTTGGAGGCCATCTGAAATTGACACGATGCACTGTATTTTGTGTCCCATAATATGGATGAATTGTTGACTTTGGTATTGGTTTCAGGCTGAGTCCACTCGTGGACATCGCCTCATCCGGGAAGTTATGCAATTTGGGTATTGCTGACTTGGTCCTTCCTACTCGCTAAATATACTGCGACGCCGATAGATGAGGTTCGAAAATGCTCCGAATTGAATGACGATGCAGACCAGAACAAGGATCTGTCGGCTGTACGTGATTGACGTATGATAGCCTTTAATGCAATCACAATGACACTACTGGAACGACGGGATAGTGCTGCAAGACGCATCTACTGCAGACTCCACGCTGAAGCAGATCTCGAGCAAGCTTCAGATTATGCCACCTGACTGACTAGCCGCTCTGCACTCGTTGCTCTGCCACAGAGATATTGGTCTAGGTAATTCTTTATCAGGGGCCCTATGTGTTGTCTTCACTGCCTCATCGATATCTTACCAATGCAAGTCTGATCTCTTTGTTCCTGTCGGATCTCTTAAGGCTTCGCATCTAGGCAAGCTTACTGTATGAAGGCGGAAGAGCATACTGCGATTATCCGCTTGGTCTCGTTCGGGGATTCAGGCGATTAAGAGT
>RYFJ01004128.1:0-55229 GCA_003991445.1 Oryza meyeriana var. granulata | reverse complement strand
TTTTGCTGGATTTGCTATTTTCATTTGTTGTTTTGCATAGTTGTCTTATATAGTTTCTATAGTTGGTTGGGTTATTGTTGATTATTGGTTCTTATATATTTTATTGGTGATATCTTTAGTGTTTGATTTGGCCCAAATGTTTTTTATGCAATCTTAGATTGTGAGATGGTTTGGGTTACTCGAGTTACACGAATTGGAGTGATTTATGTTATGTGAGGCTAGTAGTTTTTTGTTTTTAATCTCATCTGGGTGTTTTCTGAAAATTTTTTCTTGTGATCCTATCACGGTGCTTGGTTTACTTTGATTTTTTGTGTGACATTGGAACTATGTATCTGTCGTCATTTTTAGCTTAGGTTGTGCTGCTTGTTTAATTTTGCATTTCTATTCTTTCATTCAACTATTTAGGTTTGTATCGTGGCGTTGATGTATCTATAGTATAGCATGCTCTATGAGTTATTTGGACCTTAAATTTTAAGTCGTAAAGTCTGCTTCTGGAATGTTGGGTTTTATGTATTTGGTATGTGTTGATGTTTAGGTAAGTATTAGTTAAGAAATATGTGTATTTGCTGTGGGTTGTTTTCTATGCCTAGAAAAGTTACAGAAGCTTATAACTTTTGGAGTGGCCAAAGGCAATTTACTGAGTATTTTTCTGTACTATCACTGAAATGTTGCTCCGCAAAGTTAGAGTTAAATTAGAAAATATCATCGTGTCTCCCGTCCTTCTCATTGGTTCCTCTTATAGAAGTGAAAGTGTTCTGTAAATATATGATTGTTGGTGACGGTGAGTTCGAATCCTAGATGCGCCATGGCGATAGCGCTTTTGCGGGAGACTGCTTCTCATTGTGATTGCTTAGGTCAGAGTAACAAGATTAGGGAGACAAGACCGCAAGAGGGGATATTGTTGATGTCTTCAGGCCAAACAACGCACTTTGGTGATAATGTTTGTTTCTGTTCTCCTTCTTAGCTCATCCAACAAAATAGATTTGTTTCCCTCCGAACAGCAGACAGCCTTATCAATCCACAAATGTGAACCATGTGGCTGTTCATGATGGAAGAGCGCTAAGGTCACCTATTGCTAGCATTGCTTCACCTATTGCTAGCATTGCTTCATGGATGGATGGCTGGGATTGGGTAAGGTAAAGTTTGCCGTTCCAGGGACCAAGGCAGAGGATATGCTAGCTTCCCCAAGCTACCATGACCGTCACTAGCCAGTGCATGGATGGTCCAAGACAACCCTAGGCTGCAAATAGTCAACCAGCTAGCAGGGTATGCTTGAGAAGGAAACATTGGTATGCAGTTCACCAACATTACAATCAAACAAACAAGGCATAGGCCCATAGGGTTGATACTTGTGCTGCATAAGCTTCCCAGTGCCTCCTTGACCTATAGGCTATAGGTTCACCAAAACATGTTGATATTTGGTTCTTCTTTTTTGAGTTGAATATGTATACTCTAAAAATAGGATGCCTTGGTTCAAACACTTCGTGGTGTTCCAATATAGACATGGACACTTAAGGTCTTTTAATTGCCTTGAATGATCACTTCAATATATTTGTTGCTCATCTGGTAGCATTTCCTCCCATGTGAATACATGTGTGATGGTTTTGGTTGTCAGCACCTAGGCCAAGGGGGTGCCCATTCGGCCTGCTTACTTAGTATAGAAGACATGTTATTAATGCTGTCTGGATCGTGGGCAGGCGCCTTCCCCCCCTCCCCCCCAACTTGGAGCGGATCCAAGGGGTTGTGGGGAGGTCCATGTGTCCGTCATCCATTGAGAGAGACTCTTGAGGCTTGGACATCTGGGACTCAGAGGGGCTTGTGGACCCAGGTTTAAAGTCCGTCCCCACCGAGCAGCCTAGAGCCTACCACGCGTCCCCTGAGCTAGAAAAGAGATTGTGCTAGCTGGACGTCCAGGAACCAGGTCATGGCATGTTTCTAAACTTGGTCAACTTCTTCGGGCTGCCCGAAGACCACCATGTGTACCCTAACTAGCCAGGTCAAATGGAGCAAGTAGGTTACTCCTTCCCGGTAGCCGCCAAGTGGCGGTACCCGAGGGGGAGGTCTGGATCCTACACTCTAGGTGTCCAATGGCGAGCACCCCGACCACCCTAGGATGGCTAGGTGGTGGCCTCGCACATTGAAGACTTGTTGATAGGTGTCCAATCAGACACCACATTGCCCTCGAGAGTGATGCGCAGGATACAAAGCCCGTCCATCGCATTTACTAAAAATTCCTGCAGTTTTTCTCCCAGCATTAATGCTAAGAGATACGGCATATCCTAGACGATCTCTCTCTCTCCAGTGAAGCATACCTGGAGTCCGTGAGAGAGAATGAAGACCAGAGGTGGGTCCGGCATGGAGTCCCACAAGACGTGTGCTTCTACAGTGTTTTTAGCATTGAGTTCCAAGGAATTAGCTTAGGTCATGATGATGTACAGTATTTGTATCTCTCCTCGAGCAGTGAACAGTGAAAGCTGTAGTTCCGCTGCACTGTCATTCTGCTACTGTTGTTTTGTTTGAAGGTTGCTTCTTAGGGTTTGCCCGAAGTTGCAACTTATAAAGGTATAATTTGTTCTAAGGATTGCAATGATGCATCTCCGTTGACCGTGGGTACTATGAAGGTTTACTGGGACTGTTATCGGCATAGCAGTTCTGCGGGAGTTGGTTCACGCCAATCTCCTACAATGCATCCTCTCTGGTGTTACTGTAGGTGGTATCAGAGTATAGGTTTGGTTTTAGGAACGAAACCCCTTCTATCATCGGATGCCCTTAAGGACAATATATTCAAATGCAAAGACTATTTGCAAAAACTTTCTACTCCCTTCTCTTTCTCTAGTGTGCAAAAATCATTTTCTATTCTTCTCCCCCTCAAAATAGAAGCTAGATACTACCCCCATTCTCGCTTGAAGGCATATGGAGTTTCCGTCCGAAGCAGGTTATGCTGGTGGAAAGCAAGAAAGGAATGACCACAAGATCGTCGCAGGCTCATTAGGAGTTTTGTGAAGATAGTCCGTGAGTGTGTTATGTCCAGCAGTCTGTTCTTGCCAGGTCTGTTATAAACTTGGACTTGGCCACATCTAATTTGGTCTTCCAGTTTGTGAAAAGGTTTTCTGTGGATAGATTTATTTTCTTCTTTCTTCTCTCCTCTCTTGAACAAGAATTCTTCCTCTTACCTTGACCTTTCTGGGGTTAGACCCGTCGTACCCATCGTCACACTCATGCTCCTAATCGATTTAGATATGAGGAGAACCTAGCTCACACAGTCAACCATGACCACAAAGATGTAACACCCTGAAATTATCCCTATATAAAATATTGTGCAAAAAGAATTTTTAGAAATGGAATTAAAAGTCTCAATGAGTGAAAAGAATAAAATCAGGGAAAAATCTGAAGAAAAATGGGCTTGAAAATAATTTTATAAAATTCTTTGCTTAATTATTTAATTTCTGGAATTTTCTGGGAATTAATTGATTAGGGGAAGTAATTTCGGCAAAATAAATAAGCTCACAGTAGTGAAATAAAAAGAGAAAGGTTTTTAAAATCCCCTTCGCAGGCCCTGGCCAGATCCTCGGCCCGTTCTTGTGCCCGCGCCCTCTCCAGTGCCCGTGCCCGCCCTCGCCAGTGCCCGTGCCGCGCCCTTCTGCCGTGCCCGTGCCCCGCCCGTGACCCGTGCCGCGCCCGCGGCCCGTCGTCAGGTCGTCGTCTTCCTCGCGCCGAAGGCGCTGGTAGCACCCGAGAGCCGCCGCCGCGAATCTCGCAAATCCGTTCGCCCCGGACCCGTTCTCTCCAAATCGGTTGAGGGAAAACCGAGTCCTTATCCTCCTCTACCTAATCCCCAAGAGATCCGGAGCTGAATCGTGCGTGGAACGGAGCCCCGAAGCCCCCCGAGTCGGTCCTCTCTCTCTCTCTCGTCGCCGCGCTAAAATCCGCCGCATCCGAGCCGGAGTCCTCTTCTCTACGCCTTTTAAATAGCGAGCCTGGAACCCTAGGGTCGCGTTTTCGCTATTGGATCGAGCTCGAGCTAGCCCTAGCCACCTCCCCGCGCCTTGCGCTTGCTCCGCCGCCGCCGCCAGGCTTCGGTTGCGCGCCGCCGTCGCCTCAGCCGCCGTCGGAGTTCACCGACGCCTCGGTTAGGTTCGCAGGGTCCCGCTGAAGCCAGGCCGCCGCCTCGTAACCCTCGGAAGCCGCCGGAGCACCACGTCGACGAAGACCCGAAGCCCTTCTCCGCCGCAAGCTCGTCGCCGGCCGTCTCCGTCGCCGTCCTTCGCCGTTTCGCCCTCGGTAATGATCGCCTCGACCTCCTTTACCTTTTCCCGCTCTCCTAGTGCGTCGTCGCGCCGCCGATCGCCGTCGACCATCGGATCCTGTGCCGCCGCCGTCGCCGCCGTCGCTGTAGCCGCCGTGGTCGCCGTGTGTGCGCCAGCTCGCCGCCACCTCAGCGCCGTAGCCGATCCGTAGCCGATCCGATCGGGATCGATGCCAGCCGATGGATCTCCTCGGTTAGATCCCACCCGTCCGATCCAAACCCTAGAGATTCCCAGCCCCTCGTGGACCACGGTGGACTCGTTCCATGGACCCGATGCCTCCCTTGCTCTGACAGTGGGCCCCGCTGGTCAGCCGAGAGTCCCCTCTCTCCTGTGACGTCTTAAATACCTTTTCCGGAATAAAATTAATTCAATGATGACACAATAAATCAGTTAATTCTGTTGCATAGGCTATAAAGGGTTAAAACTTCTAAAAATCATAATCAATTCATACGAACTCGGATTGAGGTCGTTCAGTCTCTAATTTCTCTAAAAATCATGAACTATCCATTAAAATATAATATTGTACTGCTCATGTGTGTTGATGTACTATTTTGCTTGTGTTGTTATTTGCCTATAGCTACCGAACGTTCAGGAAGTGACGCAGTTTGGTCGAAGCAGGTGTCGAAGACTGTGTGGAGCTGCAAGGCAAGTCACACAGACTCCTCTTTCTCATTGAACATATTGTTCCTATGATTAAAGCTATGTTTTCTTTCAACGCTGCATTTATTTTGGAATGTCATCAGGACGGGAAACCCTACTTTGTTTATGGCCCTTTTGATTTGATCACATGACATTGTACCTATGGGATATTTTGGACTAGCTACCTTTATTATTGGTTAGCTAGAATAACTCTAGGACCCTGCTTAGCCATGCCTAGCAATTAATAGAATAACTTATGAGTTGTCATAATAATTTCTATACGTATTTCTTCAGTCACATGAAATGATGATCACCTTTACGACATGGTCGTACAGGACAACTTAATGGTTCACTAAAACTTGAATAAAAGTGGGTCGCGAGCCAACCAGGGTTTGTGTTTGTTTGCTAGCGGTGCTCGTGACAGTTAAGGACCGGTTCGTGGACTACTTGTTGCGAAGCACATTCGTGCTAACCACAAGCTAGTATGGGCTGAGCAGGAGTTTGAAGTGTGCCGAGTTCAATAGGAGGCACCAGGGCGGTGTTTGTGGCTGGTATAAGTCCACACATGCGTGCCAATAAGGCCATGCTTCGGGCGTCGGACCATCTTGCGGGGGGGTATTGATCACCCCTACCGGAGACCGGAGGTTCGACGGGAGGCTCTCCTATTGGGCGAGTTACATGAATGATCCTGTCACAATTCCTTACCGAGATACCGTGGTGGTATTGAGGGGCACAGTGATGTGCTGTGGAGTTGTGTCTCGTGGGTAAATTGGTACATCTCTGGCCAGAGTAAAACTATTCGGATAGCCGTGCCCACGGTTAAGGGCGAGCCTAGCAATGTTTCTGTGATTAGTCCCACACTACTTAAATTTAATGGTTGAACAGTGGAACATGTGTGTAGCTCCAGGTTGGAGTGGTTGGGCTATACCGTTTTTGGTGAGCGGTATAGCGTGGATTAATACTGTTATTTAATTACTATTTTATTACTCTCTCAAATGTTTTATTAAATGCTTTTATGCAATTATGAGCCATACTATGCCCTCCTTTGTTATCCCGTGCACTTGCATATTTGCTGTGTGGCTTGCGGAGTATGTCATATGCTCACCTTGCAATCAACAATCATTCAGAGGAGGTCTACAGCGAAGAGGACTACCTGGAGGACTAAGAGGGAGCCCAGTCAAGTGCGTGGAGTGGGAATCGTCACGCTGTTGTTTATTTATCCGCTGCTAGAACCTTATTGTACTGAGAGGTACCATTCACCTCTGTAATAAATGCTTACGCTATGTAACCAATTACTTTGATTATCAATTTTGTCATGTGTGCCTCGGTTGATTCCTGGACGAGGGTTTACACACAATAAAACTCCAGAATTTTGGATGGAAATTCTGGGCGTGACAAAAGAGAACCAGAATGCTGACCAAGTAGCTAATAATGGGCATGAAGCCGCCAACGAACCAGTTAATCAAAGTGCAATAGAAAACCAACTAGAGTTACCTCCACCTCCACCACTTCCCATGAACCTCCAACAGCTTATGGCTATGCAAACTCAGATCCTACAAGGAATGGCATAAACCTTAGCCAGGTTACAATAAGGACAAGTGCTACCACAACAACCCCAACCTATTCAACACAATGGAAGATCCAAGCTGATAGACTTTCTAAGATCTCGATCACTAGAATTCTCCCACACTGTCGATGCAGTCGAGGCAGACGATTGGATTTAGGATGTGGAAAGAAAGTTAAACCTGGTATAGTGCACCCCACTATAGAAAACACTATTTGTGGCTCATCAGTTAAGAGGACCAATGCAGAATGGTGGGAAAATTATTATGTTGTATATGGAGATGATGCAACCATCGAATGGAAAGAATTCAGGGAAGTTTTTCGAACAGCATACGTCCCTAAGAGTATAACTAACATGAAAAAGGAGGAATTCAATAACCTCAAGCAAGGACATGATAGTATCAACGAGTACCTGAGTCACGTCCATAAGTTGGCTCAATATGCTCTTGAAGAAGTGAATACCAACAAAAAGAAAATATGAAAATTCCTAAAAGGAATGAATGTTGAACTGAGACTCCAACTTGTGGCAAAGGAGTTCCCCACATTTTAGCATATGATCAATAAGGCCTTACTGGTAGAAGAGGCTAACAAGGAAATAGTGGATATAAGGAAACGAAAAGCCTCACAGTTGGCTTTTCAACAAAATGACGGATCACATCGGAGAACCAACTCACCTAGACAATTTAACCGAGACACAACCCCATATGCCCCTTCTACTAGTTTCAACCCTCCCAGAACTATCCCCAAACTGACACAACCACCAACCGGTACTAGTAGTGGTAATAGTGGAGGAAATAACTTCACGACACCCACCTTATAGACTAGAAACTTGGCCGAAGTTGAGTGTTACAACTGCCATCAGATCAGACATTATTCTTGACAATGCCCCTAGGCCAAGGCAATACCAGGCTAGTGCAGTCCAACGTGGTAAGTAACAGAGCACCTACGTTTGGTCCCAAGAGCATCAATTCACAAAGTAGTGGATTAGTGTCACAGACCTCGCCTGCTTTTAGAAAACCTCGTCTAAACCATATAGATGCGGAAGAAGTTCAAGAAGCTCTAGTCAATGAGACCACAGATGGAGGAGCAGAGAATCAGGATCCACCAAAGCAGGCATATCTGCAGGATGACATGGCATATTAAGCAATAAATTGACATGGATACGTGAAGACCACGATACTTTTTCCAAGACCTGAAGGATGAAGTTCGAAATACTAAGCCATGGAGAATTGACGAAGACCTAGCCAGCTTAGGTTGCCCAAGTTCTCTCTAGTACCCCTAGTTGTTCCCCTTATTTCGAATCCGATTTTTTTATAGGGGGGTAGGCTTGTAACGCCCCGATTTTTTGGGCTGTTGAAAACTATTTTAATAAAAACCCTAATTTCAAAATCTTGGTTCTTTGTGTGTGAATTAAGAACTAAGTGTCAAAGATCTTAACTAACCCTCCTTGTGACCCCAAAAAATCCCCAATAAAACATTCCTATCCAAATCCAAATATCGGAATTCGAATTTCCTTCCGAAGCCTGCCATCAAAATTTAATCTTAATTCCAATTAAAAATTCTATCAAAATTCCTTGCTCCCAAAACTCAAACTTCCATCAAAAACCCCTCTTCCAAATCCCTGGTCCAATTTTCAAAATTTTGAATTCAAATCTCAATTGAATTCCCTCTCTATTCCCTCCCTTGAATAACTTCAAAATTCAAACCTGTTTCAAAAATGTCCAAGTTCTAGTCTTAAAACCTTGTTTGAAATCTCTAGAATTTGATGAACTCAAACATCAAATTCTAATAATATGGCGACCAAAGAAAGAGGGTTGTTGTTGGTTCTGTGGACAATTTGGATATTATGCAACAAACTTTACCGAAGGCATCAGCAAGGAGCAAGAAAAACTATCTTCTGACAACAACCAGAAGAATAATGAAGCCCAAGATACTTCCAAAGATTAAGGCATGTAGTCGTTGCGGAGCGATAGGACACTACGTTGATAACTGCGTTACCCGATGCCCCTACTGCAATGAAGACCATCCAATAGGAGAATGCCACACCACCAAGATCACCTGCTTCCTCTGTGAAGGGACAGATCATGTGCCCCACAACTATCACCTGAGCCCGTTGCTAACCAAGATGGCGGAAGTTCAACGCGCATCCCTTTGTTTCACCTATCAGCTCTTGACTTCTAGAAGCCACGACGACCCTAGATCGTGTATATGGGAGTAGGATGTTTGTTTGTCGATCATTATTTAAGTTGATCTAATTTTGATATCTCGGTTGCTCAACCGAATATCTAGGACGAGATTCCTTTAAGGGGATAGGTTTGTAACACCCTGAAAATTTTAATAATAAAAATCAGTAAATTTTTGTACTTTTTAAAAACTTTTACATCATGCTAGATGTTATAGTGGTCATTGCTTTCTAAGACCATAAATTACCACAATGGAATTTAAATTAAGTTGAGAAATGTAATTTACAAAAAAACGATTTATTATTAACTTCATAAACCTTGTTGGCGAAACGGGACTGGGGGTCCCCACAGTCGCAGGGACGCGTGGGTCTTTGGCCACGTCTGCTCCTCCGGGCCTGAATTCCGCTCCGTCAAACGGGCGGCTACAGCCTTCTTCCACTTAAGTAAAGGGGGGCCAAGAACGTCCCGGTCCCGGGGCTGCAAGCTCCGTGCCCGGCCCCGGGTCCCGACCCCCGTCCCGGGAAGCTCCGTTCCCGGGCCCGGGGCCACGAGCCCCGGTCCCGGGTGCCGGCCGCCCCGGTCCCGGGTACCGGTTGCCCCAGACCCAGGTGCCGATTGCCCGGGCGCCGGTCCTCCCGGTCCCGGGCACCGATCTTCCCGGTCCCGAGTCCCGGGGTGGTCGGCTACCCCCGGGGTGATCGGCATCGGCTTCCCCCGGTGGCATCGGCTTCTCCCGAGTAAGGCGATCGGCATCGGCCTCTCCTGAATCGGCTTCTTCAGTGTCTGGAGAGCGTGGATGGCACGAGGAACCCTCTCCCCTGGGCATGAGGATGACTCGGACGGACCGGCTCTCCAACCACCCGTGGGCCCGCACCCTGCGCAGTCAGAACCTTTTTGACTGCGCAGGGCTCAGTTCGCTATGCATCTGCTGCGCAGTCAGAGCTTTTTGACTTCGGTGGCGAGGGCGTGCGCCGAAGTCAAGGAGTCACTTCGGCAGTGTGCTCCATCACATCCCGTCGCGTCCTCACGACTCCACCGCCCGCTGCATACCAACTCCGGCGTGGGTTCAGTAGGCGGACGCGTCCAGGACATGGGAGCAGCAGGCGGCAGCAGGCGGACGTGATCGACTGGACGTCTTCCAACTCCGATGTGGGCGTCGCAGGCGGGGAGGAGGACCGGAGAACTCACCAGAAGCTCTCTCTCTCTCTGGTGCAGGCACTGTGGGCTCCCCTGCATTATAAAGAAGAACCCTCTGTCTAGTACCGAAGGGGAGAGACACTCTCGCCGCAGTCCGCCTTCCTCGGCACCAAGCTCCTGAGCTCGCCGGGAACACCCTGTAAACACTCAAACCATATTCACCGCCTCATAGCATACACACAGGAGTAGGGTATTACGCTTCCGAGCGGCCCGAACCTGTCTAAATCCTCCTGTCCCTTGTGTGCAATCCATTCTCGCATTGTTCGATCTTTCTTCCACCGGACGCCTCGTACGCCTGAGAACTACTCCCCTGGCCGAATCTCAAAGGGGGTCTCTAGACTTCCCGCCGTCGAGGTTCCATCCTCCGACAGCTGGCGCGCCAGGTAGGGGGAGTTTCCTTTTCAGGTGACACGCCGACGTCCCCAAGACCAGCGCACTCCATGGCAGGAGGCCACCGTCCGCGGGACTCCGACCAGGAGTCCGACGACTTCACCCCGCCGGGTGGCGTAAGCCCGGTGGTAAGCCCCCTGCGCTCCCCGTCTTCCAGGAGACGCGTCGCACAACCCAGGCGGGCTGAGCTCGCTCCTCGGCGGCCTGGCAGTGCGGCGTCGGCTCTTTCTCTCTCGGAAGGAACCGGCAAGTGCCCGCCGGGTCTGCCACGGCCTCATCCTTGAGGCGGAGCGGAGCGCGCCGCTCCACGGCACGCCGCAACCTCGACTTCCAGCCAGCATCGCCACAGGGAGCTCTCCTGGCGCGGAAGCCTCCTGTGCCACCCCCCGGCTTTTAACGGGAGCGGGGGCCGGAGAGGCGCTGGCTCAACGAAGTCCACCGATCTCGTAGGCGCGGCCATCGCCAGGTCGCTGCCCACAGCAGCGTAGGGGCCAGGAGTGCCGACCGCGCAACGTCTAGCGCGGGCCGGCCCCCCGCCCGAGTCAAGCAGAGCCCGGAGCACGGCGCAACACGCCCACGACTCTGGCAGACTCGCGGCCACGGCGACCTCCGTGACCGGCTGAACCGGGGGCGGTCCGACGAGGACGCCCGGGTCACCATGGAGCGACAGCGCGAGCGGCGGGCGGACGCCGCCACGCGTTCCGAGGTCCAGGCCTCCAGCTCCAACCTACTGACGGGAAACCGTCATCTGTTACCCGAGCCCGCCCTGTACGGCTCGGGTTGCCTGGCGCTCTCCCCAGGCCTCCGGCAGGTTCGCTGGCCGGACAGGTTCCGGCCCAGCTTGCCGGAGAAGTATGACGGCTCCGTGAACCCCACGGAGTTCCTGCAAATATATACTACTGCCATCCGGGCGGCCGGTGGCGATGATCGAGTGATGGCGAACTACTTCCCCGTCGCTCTCAAGGCCCAGGCGCGCTCTTGGGTGATGAACCTCCCCGAGGGATCAGTCTACTCGTGGGAGGACCTCTGCCACCAGTTCGTGGCCAACTTCCAGGGCACCTTTCCGCGCCCTGGGACCGAGGCGGACCTCCATGCCCTACGCCAGGGCAGGGACGAGACGCTGAGGCACTTCCTACAGCGCTTCAGCCAGGTTCGCAATACAATCTCCCACATCGCTCCTCACACGGTTATCCATGCCTTTTGCTCGGGTGTGCGCGACAGGCGCATGCTCGAAAAGATGGGCACCCGCGACGTCCAGACTATGGCTGAGCTATTCAAGCTCGCCGATCTCTGCGCCCGCAAGGAGGAGGCCCGGGCGTGGAACGAGCCACGCCCCGGGGCCCCTGACGAGGACCCCGAAGAATACGGCGAGTCCTCGCGCTCCGCAGCGCGTCGGGACAGGAGGAAGCGACAAAAGGAGAAGGCGGCCGCCGACGGCTTCGCCTTGACTGCTGAGGGCGCCCCACGGTCCGACGATGTCCGCGGGGACAACATCACCGACGAGCGGCCAAGGGCCGCACGCGCGCCGCCTTCGACGGCAGCGACCTAGAAGTGGTGCGCCGTCCACGAGACGGATTCGCACGATCTCACGGAGTGCCGCGCCGTCCAGAGTTTGGCCAAGCAGGTCAAGTACTTCCGGCAGGAGCCTTAGCCGGCCAAGCCCGGTTCGGATGGTCCGGCCCCGACTCGGACAGTCCGAACGCACGGATTGGGATAATCCGACCCCTGGCCGGACGGTCTGGCCGAGGGCAACGGATAGGCCGACCAAACGTCCCAGCTCAGGGAAGCCCGAACCTAGGCCGCCTTGCCAAAACGAGTGCGAGCCTCGGACGTGGCACCCGGGATAGCCAAGCCGGAGAGATCATCCCGATTCGTCCCACCTTCCCGGGAAGCGTCGACTGTATCGGTACTAGTCCTTTGGTTGGCTATTGGTTTAATGAAAGTCTCTCCTCTCCTCCTTTATTAGAGACAGTCTTCCCCTTTCCTTGGTCATAGGGTACGACTGCCCGGACTCCATCGGACGCGATGGCGAGTCCGGGCGGCTCGTCCCGACTCAGTCCGGGGCCCCCGGGCCCCGGACGCACATAGGGTACGACTGCCCGGACTCCATCGGACGCGATGGCGAGTCCGGGCGGCTCGTCCCGACTCAGTCCGGGGCCCTCGGGCCCCGGACGCACATAGGGTACGACTGCCCGGGCCTCATCGGACGCGATGGCGAGTCCGGGCGGCTCGTCCCGACTCGGCCCGGGGCCTCCGAGTCCCGGTGTGATAATCCGGACCACGCCGCCCTGTCAAGCGCAAGTCCGGGCAGACCGCTCCCGATCGAGGATCTTCTCCCGGTGTCAAGAGCTCGCACCCTCGCAAGGGAAGCTGAGCCCGAACACGGCCCCTAACAGGCCAGGACCAGAGAGCATCCTCACTGCAGCGGGGCTCGTGCCCGCTCCCCGCGCCGTGGCCTCAGGTCATGACGCGTGGGTCGATGGTTGGGCACGCAGCAATAATATTCCGCAGGCAGCAAGTGTGGTGCCCGTCGTAAAGCGCCCCGCGTCCGGCAAACATATGGCCTGGACTTACCTCCCGGGACTGACTCTGAGGAAGCCCAACCCGGGGCAGCATCGCCAAGGCGAATGCCCGCCTAGGAACGTGGCACTCGGAATGACCCCCACGGGGCGCGAGTACCCGGACAGCATCGCCTCAGCAAGGGCGGGTCCGGGGAAGCCGTCCCAATATGGTCCATGTCCTTACTCGGGCCTCTGTGCCCGGGCACGTAACGACCATACATATCAAGTCGCATTACCGCCCGGGGCCTAAGGGTCCCGGGCACATACTTGAGCCGAGGCACGGATTCCCGAATCCGCGCCCCGGGCCTGACACCGAGGAGCCGAACCAGGGCGGCATCGCCAAGGCGAGCGCAAGCCTAGGACGCGACACCCGGGATAGGGCGCGATAGCCCGGACAGCACCGCCCCGGCGAGAATGCACCCGGAGGGTCGTCTCACATCCCATATTCAAGCCCGGGCCTCCGGAACCCAGCTTATATCAAAAATGTATTTCAGTCCGGGGCCCTGGGTCCCGGACACGTATGCGCATGACAACCAGGGCCCCCGGTCCCAAGCGCATGCCGGACTCGGGCCCGCGAGGGTAGCGTGCCCGAGCTCCATTCTCGGAACAACACAATAAGCCAAGGTACGAAAAGTGTAAACATGATCATATACATATGCAAACATCTCTCTTTGTGCAAGACAGGCAAAACCGGAGGCAAGCACGAGCGAGGCCCGGAAACGCCGTCGCACGGGGAGAGGTCGCTCGCCTCCTTCGGACCGGACCCCGGGCGACGATAGAAGAAGGCCGCTCGGGGGCATGGAGGACCCCTGGGCCCCGAAGGCCCCCGCGTATGGCGTCAGAAAGAAACCGGCGCCTTCCTCAACCTCTTTGTCGGGCGTCAGCTCTACAAGGGGATCGCCGCGGTCGAGGAACCCTGCCTCCGGGGCAGCGGACTCGGCCACGGCCTCCCGCGACTCCCTCGCGAACCTACCGCGACTTCCTCGCGAACCTCCCGCGACTTCCTCGAACTCGCACCCCCAGGACGCGAGCCCAGCCTCTTGGGCCCGAACGCGTTCTCCCCGGGAGAGTGTTTCGTTCTCCCACGCCTCCATCTCGGGCCAGGCGCGGGAGAACTCGTCGGCGGCAGATTTGGTGGCGCCCTCCAATCGGACGACGCACCTCTCTGCGGTCGCGGCCTCCAGCCAGCAGGTCGCCGCAAAGACCTCGGTGGCAACCCTACAGGCGGCGAGCTGCCGTATCACCATCGCGGTCGCTGCCCGCCCGCTCTCGATATCTGCCCGGACCCGGGCGGACTCCCGCCGCCCCCGTCGGGCTGCCGCCTGCACTTGCCGGCGGGCGATCGTCATCTGCTCCAACGCAGAGTGTAGCGTCGCGTGTCCGCACGCCGCTCATGTTCGCCAAGCAGCAAAAAGGTAACGGGGTCCGCTCCCCCCTCGCGGGAGACGGGGGCCCTGGCTTTCCCTTCCTTCTTCTTCGACTGCAACGATGGGAGTCCGGATGGTCTGATCCCTCGGTGGACGGACCGATCACAGGGGTTCGGACTGTCCGATCCGTAGGCAGATGGTCCGAGACCGGCCCCCTGATCCCGGGCGCGTACTCCCTGGGAGCCTCGCGACGACCGGCCACACGTCGGTCCCGGGGCACATTTGCGGGCCACGTTACCCCGGCTTCCCGATCCTCCTCGACAGCGGGGACATCAGCAGGTTTCACGACGGCCGCTCCGGTGTGACCGCCGCGACCCCCATGCTCGCCACCGCACTTGGCGACGGCGCGGGCGATCGTGGCTGTCCTCCGCCAAACCAGCCTCCTCCCGTGGCCTTGCCGCGCTTCCGGTGTAGGTGGCGCTCGGGGGCATGGAGGGCCCCCGGGCCCCCAAGACAGCCAGAGGCGGTGCCGGAAGGGAACTGGTGTCTACATCGAATTCGTCGGACATCGGCTTCACAAGGCGCTCGCCGCAGTCTAGGAACCCAGCCTCCGTGGCAGTGGTCTCGGCCATAGCTTTCCGCGGCGCCTCGCGAACCAGCAAGGCTTCCCCGACACTTCCTTCCATGTTTTCAGCTCCACCAGCTCAAGACGGACAGGGAGGACCCAGCGTCCCCTCGTTTCTTCAAAGACGTGGCCCTGTTCCTGCCCAAAGTGGACTCCGGCCGAGCAACAGGGCCAGGGGCCACTGTTGGCGAAACGGGACTGGGGGTCCCCACAGTCGCAGGGACGCGTGGGTCTTTGGCCACGTCTGCTCCTCCGGGCCTGAATTCCGCTCCGGCAAACGGGCGGCTACAGCCTTCTTCCACTTAAGTAAAGGGGGGCCAAGAACGTCCCGGTCCCGGGGCTGCAAGCTCCGTGCCCAGGCCCGGGTCCCGACCCCCGTCCCAGGAAGCTCCGTTCCCGGGCCCGGGGCCACGAGCCCCGGTCCTGGGTGCCGGCCGCCCCGGTCCCGGGTACCGGTCGCCCCGGACCCAGGTGCCGATTGCCCGGGCGCCGGTCCTCCCGGTCCCGGGCACCGATCTTCCCGGTCCCGAGTCCCGGGGTGGTCGGCTACCCCCAGGGTGATCGGCATCGGCTTCCCCCGGTGGCATCGGCTTCTCCCGAGTAAGGCGATCGGCATCGGCCTCTCCTGAATCGGCTTCTTCAGTGTCTGGAGAGCGTGGATGGCACGAGGAACCCTCTCCCCTGGGCATGAGGATGACTCGGACGGACCAGCTCTCCAACCACCCGTGGGCCCGCACCCTGCGCAGTCAGAACCTTTTTGACTGCGCAGGGCTCAGTTCGCTATGCATCTGCTGCGCAGTCAGAGCTTTTTGACTTCGGTGGCGAGGGCGTGCGCCGAAGTCAAGGAGTCACTTCGGCAGTGTGCTCCATCACATCCCGTCGCGTCCTCACGACTCCACCGCCCGCTGCATACCAACTCCGGCATGGGTTCGGTAGGCGGACGCGTCCAGGACATGGGAGCAGCAGGCGGCAGCAGGCGGACGTGATCGACTGGACGTCTTCCAACTCCGGTGTGGGCGTCGCAGGCGGGGAGGAGGACCGGAGAACTCACCAGAAGCTCTCTCTCTCTCTGGTGCAGGCACTGTGGGCTCCCCTGCATTATAAAGAAGAACCCTCTGTCTAGTACCGAAGGGGAGAGACACTCTCGCCGCAGTCCGCCTTCCTCGGCACCAAGCTCCTGAGCTCGCCGGGAACACCCTGTAAACACTCAAACCATATTCACCGCCTCATAGCATACACACAGGAGTAGGGTATTACGCTTCCGAGCGGCCCGAACCTGTCTAAATCCTCCTGTCCCTTGTGTGCAATCCATTCTCGCATTGTTCGATCTTTCTTCCACCGGACGCCTCGTACGCCTGAGAACTACTCCCCTGGCCGAATAATCAAAGGGGGTCTCTAGACTTCCCGCCGTCGAGGTTCCATCCTCCGACAAACCTACATGAGAGAAACCCAGATAAAAGACAAGTTAATTATCAAATTGTAAAATATAAAATACAAGTCAAGTACCTGGATCTATATTGGGAGCTTAAAACACCTTTCCAATAAAATGGCAACCCAGATAAAGTTCAATTGGGAATTTCCAAACAATATATTTGAATTCACAAAATCAAATTTCAAACTGAAGCATCGCATTTTTAGTCTCACAATTCAGATATCAGCTGTCACTTTGTTGCAGTGTAGCCCAGTTCTTCTCCCTAACAAAATCTCCCCCAATTCTCTCTATTCCTCCTCTCTCTGTTCTTTCCTTTCATTGAAACACTGTTCATGGGCCGCCAGGGGTTCGACCGAGTCCTCGCCCAAGCCGAACACCCAGCAGCCGAGTTTTTACTGTTACTAATTTAATTTTTTTTTAATTTACAAAACTAATTTTTGATTTCGTTTATTTGCAAAAGTAACCTCTTACCGCCGTGGGGCAGGGCGGTGTTTAAAAACCACCATAGCCCAGGGCGACGAAATTTAATGGCCCTGAGCCCACAGCGCCGTGACGGCGGCCCACGGCATCGGCCACACGGCGGCGAATGGCCCGGGCCGCCCGTGCCTCTTGCCGCCGCCCCGCGCGCCGTGCCAGTGCCCGTCCCGCGCCCGCGCCCGCGCCCGTCCCGCGCGCCCGTGCCCGCGCCCGTGCGCCCGTGCGCTGCTACCCCGTGGCCGGCGCAGCCGTGCCCGCGTTCGTGCCCGCGCCCAGCCTAGCCTGTCAGCGGGAGCGCTCTGACGCGCGGGCCCCAAGCGCACGGAGAGAGACGCGGGAGACGAGCGGGGCGCGGGCGCGGACGCGGGGACGGGCGCGGGCAACGGGCACGGGCACAGGCACGGACGCGCGGGGAGGAAGAGGCACGGGCACCCCGGCCGACTGACGCCGTGGGCCGCCGTCACAGCCTGGTGACGCCGAGGTGGGCCCAGGCCATTCGCCGCCCTGGGCCACGGCGGTTTTTAAAAACCACCCTGGCCCACGGCGGCAAGAGGTTACTTCTGCAAATAAACGAAATCAAAAATTAGTTTTGTAAAATTAAAAAAAAAATTAAATTAGTAACAGTAAAAATTCCCCAGCAGCCACTGCCTGCCGTGTGCTGTTCGCATGCGCCGACCCAGCCTGCTCAGCCCAGCCCAGCCCAGCCGCAGCCACCCGCGCCCATGCATCTGCGCCGTCCGTCGTGTGGCGTAGCACAATCTCTGGGTTCGTTGGAGATACATCGCATCACGCCAGCTGTTCGACGTTTTGCCTGACAGAGTTGCCGTCCTGTCGCATTGCCATTTCCGTGCAAACTCGCCCGGCGCTCCGCCTTTCCTCTTCCGTGCATCCTCGGGACCCTGCGTCCTCTCGTGTCGCGTCCGCTCTAGCTGCCGCGCCACGCCTCCCGCCTCGTCCCATCACCAACCGAGCCGCCGTCGCATCGTCTTTTCTCTTCCGTGCAACCTCAGCCGCCGCCCACCGATTCCCACACTCCAGCTCGTCGCCGAGACCAACGAAGCCAGGGGAGGAGCACCTCGGGACCCCGCGCTCCCGTGGCGTCGCATCCACCAGCCACCGTCGCATCGGCTGCCGCCACCGAGGCCGTCGTCCCATCTCATCGATCTGCTGCCACCGCCAGTGCGCCATCGCCCTCGTTGCCCTTGTGACGAAGCCCATCCATCAGCGCCGCAACCAAGGAGAGCCAGAGAAGAAAATCACCTCGGGACCTAGCGCTGCACCGTCGCGTCGCCGCCTCGGATCGAGCAGACCGGCCGCGCCGTATCGTCATGTCCACCGCACCACGTCGTGTCACCACCCCCCCTCAACCTGGCGACGCCGATCGCATCGCTCCATCACGTCACCACCAGCTCGGTCGCAGCCACGGTCCGCAACCACTTCCATGCCCTGGCCTATCCGCGGCCGCCACGCCTCCTCCTAGCGCAGCTAGACCTCACTGCCGTCGAATCAACCTCTTCTAGCCTGCACCGGCCTCGCTACACCTAGCTGCAGACTGCCAGCCAGACCGCCGCCTTGGCCACCGCGTTCTCACTTATCCGCTCGCCATCCATGGCCTCCAGCCCAAGTCAAGCCTCGCATATATATAGGGCTCTAGAGAGCTTGCCGCCGCTGCACCCAATTCTCCTCCATTCCACGAAAACGACTTCGAGTTCGCCGTGCCGCCGTGCCGTGGGTGATCGAACACCTGCGGGGCATGCTCCGAGCCGCAGCTATAAGCCACCACAGCCGGAGTAAAACACCGAGGCCCGTGTCCCCGGAGTCCAGAAGTCCGAGGACGTCAAGAAGGGAGAACAGGACGCCGTATCGAAGCCAATCATTTCGTCGAGCAGCTCGTGTGCGTGCCGGCGTCGTACCCTGCATCACCCCCATCGCCATGTTCTGCTTCACCCCGCCGCCGCGGCGAACCGTCGAACCCCATCGTCTCGAGGAATCTCGGTAAGCCCTCGCGCCGGGAATCTCCTCTAGTCCCCTAGTAGCTATTTCCCTCCCCAATTGCATCGATTAGAGGCCGTAGCCAAACCGTCCCGAGCTCGATTGTGCCACCATGGAGGTCACCGTGACCAGCCCAACCTAGAGCTTCTCCTAGCCATCTCATTAGTAAAATCAAATCCATAGACACCGTAGATAGTTTTGCGTAGCTCATACTGACCAGAGACTAACTCCATCCCCCTATCACGTCGGCGCCCGAGCTCGGCCATGGCCCGCCTCGTCGTGCCACCCGCCCGTGTTGCCACCGCGCCCCTCCGCCACTGGCGGAAGGTCGCCGGAGTCCCGCGGCCCTCCAGCAGCCGCCGTCGAGCCGCCATCGCCTCGCGCTGGCCGCGCCCAGCTGTGCTCCTCGCTGCCTCTCGCTCTAGCGAGAGGTTGGAGACAACCTCTCCTCTCAGACACTGACAGGCCGAGCCTATGCATTTGACAATTGTTCGAATCAATTCAAATTTGAATATTTGTTTAGCTATATCTCGGTCATCCTAATTCTATATCGAGTGAAACTTGAACCTAAATTCATCTAAATTCAAGACCTTTCCAATTATATATGATTCATAATTTAATCAAATATTTTTTATATTTATAAATAATTAATTATCAAATAATTAAATAATAGTTAACATGAAAATGTGATAATAAATAAATTGTACATGTGCAGTAAACTAAATATACTTATGTTTGTCTCTATCATGATTTATCATAATTAAAACCATATAAACCGAAAGAATTTTTTAAAATTAATTCAAGCATAGGAAATACTAAAGTGCCATTAATATTCTAGGTCCCTAGATAATTAAATCCATGAATTATAAAATATCCCCATAATCTTTTGGCCTAATAATTTGTAATTAAAATCTGAATACACATAGATCATTCCTAACCTTGCATGAAAAGGTGAAATAATAACAGAGCTAAATATATTTGAATTACTTAAAATTAATCTAATTTAATGAAATGCCACATTGAATAGAATAACCATACAAATTCCTAAGAGCATCTTCATCAATAGTTCCTATTTTAGAGCTATCAAAGATTAAATGGGGGTTGTCCCTATTTCCTTTAGACCCCTAAAATGCCCTGAACTCCAACATCAACCCTCATTTCTCATTTCTGAGCTTCTATTTCTTTTTCTGTTGTATTTCACCGTAGACTATATATATATGCCTATATATATGCCTAGTTTAATACTATAATTGAAATATAAATATTTATAACACATAGAATTCATCCATATACTTCCAAGGAGCAGTATAGCAGAGATAGAGAGCAAGCAGAGACACGGTGCAGACACAAAGAGACAGAGAGCAAGCAGAGACGCTGCGCGGCGGGGCGGCGTAGGCGTCGGGGCAGCGGGGCAGCACAAGCGGCCCAAGCGGTGGGGCAATGCAGGCGTCGGGGAGGCGGGGCGGTGCGACGCAGGCGTCGGGGCGGCGGGCCGGCGCAGGCGGCGAGGCTGGGTAGGCGCCGGCGGCCAGCCGGCGGTCAATCTAGCACGGAGGAATTGTTGATCTCCTTCTTCCTCCAGACAGTGACTCACAGGAATTGTCATAGGCACCAAAAATAACGACGATTGGGGCTGTGGTATAGAGCCCCCATGATTGGGGGCTTGGTGGAAAGATTTAAGGGCCTCTCCATTTTGGGGGCCCTAGCAGGGTCTCTGCTAAACATAGTTTTTTTTGTCTCACCACCCAAAAACTGTTTGGGGGCTATGTTTAGGGTCCTTGCTAGAGATGCTCTAATGCTTAGTAAATGATCAAACCCTAAAATATTTAGAACTCATATACATAGTACATCCCAATTCAAGATGTATAATAAATCCATAATCTATTCTTCCACATATTAGACTAAGGATTTATTTGACAAATATGGAAATCAGGATAAATGCTAATGTCATCACATAATTTTGAAGCAACTATTAATTTGAGATCAGTTATTTAATCACACCATGTGATAATACTTGAACTAGAATAAGAAAAATGGTAAGTTAACCTATAGAGCATGGTTGATACATTTGATCTGTAATATTAAAGTTCTCTAATACCATGAGATCACTCAAATAATAAGTCTTTTGATAAAAAATAATAACGGTAGTACTATAAATGATTTACTGTGATGTTTTGGTTAATCCTAAACCATTACTTAGCAAGATCAATGCCTAGTCTTGCCATTGGAACATTATGATTAGATTATCCTTTAAGCCATTGCAAAACCTATAGCGCATGACCATTTATTTGCACGGAAGCCAGTTTAATTAGTCATAGTACTCCCATAGTCCTATAGCTAAACCAAAGCATAGGTTATTAAGATGGGTATTTTCATTGTACTCTTAGTTCCTAAATTAAGCCACCAATGGCAACTAGAAATAGTAAGCCTTAGCCCCTAAGCTTGCTTGCCTCCTAAGTTACTTAACCATTAAGAACCTTAGGTCCTAAGCTTCCTTGCCCTATAATTTGCTTGCATGGTAAGTAACATAGAGCCCAAGCCACCCCAAGTTCTCTTGCCTATATAAGAAGTTGAACCTCCATAGTTGCAACCCCCTTAGCCCTTGGAATCCATTAGCAAGCAAGACCATGTGAGCAGCCCCTAGGTTTGCTCTCCATCTATCATTTCGATTGATTTCTTTTGGCTATTGGTTGAATACCAATTTTCTTGCGTCTTTTAGTATCCACATTTTGGTTAGTCACGTGGCAACATGTGTAGCTTCCAAGAGGTGAAGGCTGATCCATATTTGTTATCAAGAATAAAGACTATCTTGAGCAGGCAAGTCATCACTCCCCTCCACTTTGAACATGTTGATCCCAATTACAAAATTTTTTTGTTTACAAATAAAATTTGCATGCTATAGTGGAATATCCTACTTGTTATTATGCCTTCCTTTGAAAGTTGATGACCATATTCCCTCGTGCCCTTTTATACAATGAGTCCCGAGTCAGTTATGAAAAATGCTTAGTTATGCTTTATTTGATGCATGCTACTCTCATGATTTATCAAATGCTATATGCTTGGGCAATTACCTTAGAGAAGGTGATTGAAATTCGGCATGTGGAGACATGAGAACCACATTGCTATGTCATTGATGGAAATGATTTATGAAATAAAACTAAACCAAATGTTTTGGACCGGGGCGGCTGGTTGGATTGGGAGGTTTCCGAGAAAAGTTCGTGCTGCCCTAGTCAATTAAGGACCGAGCCATGAAGCTATGCTTGAAACAAACAGAGTATGACCGTACATCTCGCATGGGTATAGACCTAGCAAAGTAGTTAGCTAAGCAGAGGCGGAACCCAAGCCGTGGTGGATCTTGAAAGAGAAGAAGATGAAGACAACGGACATAATTTATGGAGCGGGTATGCTAGAACTCCTCTCACTACTAGAAACCACGTACACCCAGAGTGCATGAGGTCCAAAGTTCATGGAGCGGATACTGGCAAAGCGAGGTTAACGAAATGCTTTGCCATGACAGGTCTCATTCATTGGGACTAGGCTCATTCATTGGGCAAAGTCATGGAGTGCGGGTATGGCGTACATCCACGAATAGTCGTGCTCGCGATTAAAGGAGCACCGGTGTCAACGTTTTATATTGGCAATAATGAATATGGGGCTATGCGTTAGACCTAAAGCTAGATGGATTCAAAAGACAAGACGATTTATACAGGTTCAGGCCCTCAATATGAGTTAATACCCTACTACTGCTGTGGTGTATTGCTTTCACTGGTGTGTTGGTTATCCCCCAAGAGGGATCCGTACCCCCCTTATATATGACAAGGGGCAAGGGTTATAGGGTAGGAAGCCCAGTCGGATATGACGCAGAGTTCCTCATAGTACATGGTTAGCACTTTATCCCTTTCCTTGTGAAAGGTAACATAAAGACGAGTCCTACTCTATCTCTAATTACATGGACCGGCCCACCTCCTATTCGGGTGGCCGTATTTGCCTCCTGTTAGGGTACCCAAGACCCATGTCCTTCACAACCGGGACATGTGATACACTTAGCTAGACTTCTAATTCTTAACTTGATGGGTTTTGAGAATCGCATTTAGTCTTGAGCTGGTGGATCAACTTCTTAAGAGGCAAGAAGGGGTAGACCCCAGAAAATCATGATGAGACAGTGGTGGGAAGCTATCCCTAATAATCAGGGTTGTGGACAAAACCTCCATTGATAATGAACTATGGGACTTAAAACTTGATCAGTTGATACTAGGTCATAGGCTTGTGAAACTATTTATAAAGTCGGCTTTATGCAAAGGAACCTTGCCACTCCTTGATATACCCTATGCATTACTACATATTGTGTGGTGGCTTATTGAGTACATTTGTATTCATTATTGCTCTCTATATAATTTTAGCAGAGTGACTGAAGAGAAGCCCTTGTTGGTACTCTTGCATACTTAACAGGATGATCGGAGTTTTGTTCCATATCTAGGTCTCGTTTCCCTAGTCTACTGCTTGTGGCATGCCAACTGGGTCTATTATTATGTTGGTTTTTGCTGTAGTTCTCTGATAGGTGATGGTCTAACAGGCTTCATTGTAAGTAAATATTCCTCTAGCCTTATTTCATTGTGATATCTTGTGAATCAGCAATGTATGTGTGTACCAACTCTTGATCCAGGGATGGGTACTGATAAACACAGAAGGTTGCCAATTTTCAAAATCGGGGCTGACATAAACCCCCAGCCTTCCCTCCTTCTTCCTCACTGCCGTGCCGCCTCATTGGAGCTTGTGATGTCAAATCAAACTCGAGCCATCACAAGCCACCGCCACAATTTTCCCCTTCTCCGGTAAGCTCCCTTCCACCATTCCTTCTTCCTTTCAAAATTCATTGCCCATAGCTAGCTCCTAGCCACCATACGCGCAAAAAAAAAACCCTTCCCTGCGATCGCGCTCCACTATCACCGATGACTTCGTTCCGCCGCCGCACTCTGCCTCCCGCCATCGACGGCCATTGTGTACCCTCTTCCCCATCCGAGATGTTCACTGCCTTCATCATCTCCTCCACTATCCGCCGCCGTGCTCCGCCTAGTTCGGCACGCCACCGCTCACTGGCACCACTCGGCTGTCGTGAGCCATCGGCTCTCGGTTAGCCTCCCATCCCGAATCAGCCACCCCTAACCCCTCTCCTCCTCAGGCTGTCAGCCTTGGGCCGACTAGTAGGCCAGCCCAGCCATCCCTTTGGTTGCCTCAGGTCGTCATCGCCACCTCTCCTCGCTAGGCAGGTTTCCCTTTCCTTGGGTTGTAGCCCCTGGACCAACCCACCAGGCTGAGGTCCATCGGCCTCTCCCTCTCCTCCCTTGGTGCACTGAGTCCACCATGGACCCCAAAGACCCGTGAACTCTCCTTTTCCACCGACACTGGGCCCCATCTATTAGCAGGGAATATTCTTGGGAGTATTCCTTTTCTAAATTTAAATGAATCCTATTCTTTTCCAGAAAATCCTTTAAACTTCAAAATTTCATATATCCCTATTGTAACTCCGATTGACCCCGTTCAAGTCTCCAAATTTTTCTAAAATTGAGATCTACCTAGTGGCACAATTAGTTATTGATAATAATACTTTATTTTTAGGGTTTTGTGTGCTTTTCTCTCGTTTCACACAAAATCGACATTGTGGAGAAAACGTTGGACGTCGGATTTCGTGAAGATTCGGAGACAAAGACCTGAGGCAAGTCACCCTTTGATCGTATTTCTCCTAGCTTGCAACTGTTTTGTTTGCAAAATTGCATTGTTAGTGTGCACGTTAATTTGATTGGCCTTGGTTTGCGCGACAAACCAACGGACGTACCTATTAGAGGCATAACCTTAGTAGGACCTTGATAACCCTATCACTTGTAGCTCCACCTCAGTGATACCTTGGCATCCGTGCTCTATGAGCATGGGTATCGATGGTCACACTCAAATCGCACTTGTGTGTCGATATGAAAAAGTAGTTTTCTAAACATTTTGAAAACTCGACACACGATGTCGGCATGTTTGCAAATGGAAAGTGGATTGCGAAAAGTCACGATGCAAAGTGATCACCTTGGTGGAGATACTTTGTGTTCGCATATAAGGACCGATTCCTTGAGGAATTGCACAGATCATAATACAGTGCAACCACATGGGTGGAATGGGATGCCCTAGACAAGTAATTAGTGGACACAAGGTAAGTTCGGTTGTCATTGGATGTGGAGTTGCCGGGGTGGCAATGTGAGATGCACCCACGGGACCCTGAGTATAGGGAGTATGGGACTTGCCCAGTACTTGGTTTGGGCCTGTCTAGTTGGCAACAGGCTATCCTGGAGATACTTTGGAAAGGCCTTGTCGTGAACCTCCCCCACTTGGCCAGTGAGAGAGTAAGCTCGCGTCATATGGGTAAACCGTGCACCTCTATAGAGATTAACACTACTCGAACAGCCGTGCCCATGATTATGGGTAGATGTGAAGTGATTCATCTAGAGTAGATTTGTTTGCCATTGCTCTATGAAAGTGGCTTATGGATGAGAACCGTTAACAGAATTGGCCTTAGTGGTTGACGGATGACCTGAGTGGTCTGAAACGGGGTTGTGTGACGTGGGATGTCAAGTGGCTTCATAGATTAGGCTTCCGAGCGGAAGCAGTGTGCTTGAGACATAAATGGCTCCGTGAGTCGGAGTTGAGATATGCAACGGCTGATGTGCTAGAAATGACAAAAGTGGAAATAAACTAATAGATGAGGAGGAAGTGGAAAACTGCTCAAGGGCAGGCACTTTGAACTGGTGTCGTGGTCAGATAACTGGTATGGGAATAGGCTTGACTGGTAACTTTAATCAACAAAAATTTGTTTCGTCCGCTTGAGTTGTTGCAAAGCAATTCACAGACAGGATCGAGGCGAGAGCCTCTTTCCAGCTACATCCTGATCAACCCACACTTAGAGTTTTAAAAACATTTCTAAAGAAAAGTTTGCAAAATAAACCTAGTCTTCCTATGAAGCCTGCATACTCACATTTTCCAGTGGCTTGCTATCTACGTAAGTACTCAATTGTTGTTTTTCCTCCCTAGGAAGATGAAGCTGAAGCTTTGGGTTTCCTTCCTAGACCTAAGCCATTGATTGCAGATTGGGTTCTAGCTGCATTCTCGTTCCGCTACTGTTGTTTTGTTTAAAGGTTGCTTCCTAGTGTTTGCAATGATGCATCTCCATTGACCATTGGTACCAACAAGGTTTCCTGGGACTAGTACCGGCATCGCGGTTCCACGGGAGTTGGTTCACGCCAATCTACTACGGTGCATCCTCTCTGGTGTCACTATAGGTGTGCCAGGGCCGGGTGTGATAGAGTGCCATCCTTGCGTTTGAGTTTATGAGCCCCTAAGCATGTCACTTGTCCTTCTGCCGCTTTCGGTCTTCCTGCTACTTGGCTCAGGGGAAAACCTTTTGAAGCTGCTATGCGACTACATGGCCAAGTTGAAAAGATGGAGTTTGGTGTTGCAGAGAAGTACGGCATTGACAAGATCTGTCTCAATGATCATCACAATCGTAGTGAATGACAAAATGATCCTGCTCGTCATTGCGCAAGCGTCATTCTTCTTCTTATGGTCGCCTCCAGCCGCTCGAATTGCCAAAGTGTAGACCATGAGCCAAGACTCAGTGTCGGTCTTGTCACCATACTTCTCGATCCCAGTCGGCTTGAAGCTAGTTGGCCAGTCGACTTGGTGTAGCTCGAACATGAAGACTGAAACTCCATCTTCCAAGTGGCTTCTGTGATCTAGGGACCAACAAGGCGGACTCTGGCTCCCACGATTGAAATGATCGTGGTGGAGACTGAACCGGCCGTGCTCGTCTTCTAGTCGGCGTCATTTGTCTCCTTCACATTCATGACGGAAAGCTGGAATGTCATGACAGAGATCGTGGTGTGGTCGGTACCTGATATCCCTATCGAGCTAGCTGTAGTCGTCGTGATGGCCTCGTTGGTTGTTGTTGTGGTCTATTTGTGATCCACATGGCGGCTGCTTAGACAGTCTCCAACTGGATGTGCCCCCAGGCACTTGCTTGCAGACCTCAAGGTGATGGCGTCGGGCCTCGACTTGCTTGAAGAAAGAAACAGGGTCCTAGAGTCCTCTTGGTTGTATTGCACCGCTGCAGTTGCTACCATCGCCTTGATCTTCATGATTGTTAGTGTTGCCGCGTGGTCAGGATCCAACTACAGCCTATCGAGTATTGTTGCTGTGGCGACGATGTTCTACTGAGGAGTAATGAACACGTCGTGGTCGCCCATCCTGGTCTAGAGGATGTCCTTTTGTGCTTGCCATCCGACCTCGTGCAGTTGACGGTTTTGTACATCCCATTCGGCTTGTCGGTGTTTGTATTCTTCCTTCTTTTGCTCACGCAATTGGTGAGCTTTCTCTTCCTGTTGCCCGCGTACTCGATAGGCTTCCTGACTTGGACTCAGATTTCCTTTGATGCCATCTTCGGGAGGTGAGAAGCTTTCAGTACTACTCCCCAATTGAAGAGTTGATGTCCCTGACTTCCTTAGGTCCAAGCCCAACTGGCACATGGCCATATCTGATTCGAACTCTAGAAGATCGGATTGCCTCCAAGTTCTCAGATCGAGCATGCCACTTATGGATGGTGTGGAAGACCGGAAAATCTTCTTCGCATGCGTGCCGGCAACGCTCGGTCTTGTCGGGCAGAACTGCTAATTGGCCGACGACAACAAATCTAATAAGCGTGCGCTTTTGCGACGATCATTTCAACTAATTTTTCATTTTGGCTCGACTAACTTTCTGTTTGTTTATTACACATGTAAATGCAGCTGGATCAGGTATGTAGTAGGGTAGAATATATAATAGGTGGGACCCAAGTAATTAGTACATGAGAATAATTCTATTAAGTTTTAAAAATATTCAACTTAATGTTAAAACTTTCAACTCAAATTTTGAAACTTTTGACTTAAATTTTGAAACTTTCAACTCAAATTTAATTTTGACTCAAAATTTGAAACTTTCAACTTAGATTTTCAAACTTTCTACTGAAATTATTTTCTAGGAAATTCGGAACCATTTTTTGAAAAGAAAAATAAAATCATCAATATTTGAGACATAAAGCTCTCTCTCTAGCTACTCATAAGATTAGTATTTGGATTGGTCAATAGGAAAAGAAAAGCTAACATGGTGTGAACCTTAATTACGGAGATAGTGTCCCGGTGGTGTGGGTTCCGAGTCGGACATGCACCGACGCTGCGAAACAGTCGTTGCGAATGCACGCAAGCATACTAGGATTGCCCGTGGAAGATGGCTATGGCGTTGGCGAGGTCGAGTGAGGAGTTGACAATCTCATCTCCCCTAGATCTGATCCCGACTAGCGCTAGGTCGTACCAAAGTCGAACCCTAGGGGGTGAATTGCCTCGGGACTTGTAGATCGAGGTCATCGCCAAAGTATGTTGTTGAAAATTGCCGCAACGTTGCCGAGGTCAACCGGCTTGTGGTTGATTGGGTCTTCCTTTGATTGGTTCGTCTCCGACTCGGAAAGAGAGAGATTGCCGTAGGCGTTGGGGAGAAAATTGAGGCTCCCGAAGCGGAAGGCTTGCCTAGGAGCGAAGGTGATGCCGGCAACTTCGGAGATTGGATTCATCGAGCTTGTTGACGATGATCTCGGTGCTTCCCCCTACCTAGCGTGCTAGTTGTTGATGTTTTGTATTGACAATGAAGATGTAGGGGCTATATGTCGGACCTAAAACTAGATGGATTCGAAAGACAAGAAGATTTAGATAGGTTCAGGCCCCCGATGAGAAGTAATACCCTACTCCTGTTTGTTGTTGATTGCTTTTGCTTGTGTATGAGTTGTTCCCCCAAGGGGGCTCTCTGCCCGCCTTATATAGGTCGAGGGGCGAGGGATACAAGGTAGAAAACCTAGCCGGATATGGCCTAGGGTTCCCTTATCTATACATAGAGTATTCGGCTAGGATTTTATCCCTTTTCTTGTCGTACAAGGTAACATGATGCCGAGTTTCACTCTATCTCTAATTACATGGGCCGGCCCACCTCCTACCTGGGTGGCCGTATTTGCCTCCTATAAGGGTACCCAAGACCCATGTCCTCCACATCTACGTCGATATCATGGCCGCAGGAAACGTGAGAGAACACTGGTACCCGGGGACCTTGTCCTAAGAAAGGTACAGTCTCAAGTGTGTCACAACAAGTTGTCACACAAATGGGAGGGCCCATACACAGTTGTTTCCATCTCTCGATCTGGCACAGTGAGGATAGCGATGGAGGATGGCAGAGTGCTGCACAACATATGGAACATTGCATAGCTACGCAAATTCAACCCATGACTGCTGCTCGCGAGAACATGGACACCCCCCAAGAACCCCCCGGGAATAAGTTGTAAGTACCTTAGCCCCTGCTTGTTGTCCTTTTGGTACCAACATATCAAGATTTTTCAATCCTGATACCTTGTAGGGGGCTAGGGGATATGCAAACATTCAATAAAGATCTTTTCTTTATTTTTTCAGTTGCTTTTTCTATTTAGGGGGTTGTGCCGTTTGTTAAGTGCTGTACGAATTGTAGGTGAAGGACTTGGTGGCTGAGGGCTAATTGGGTGCAAAGTGTGATAGCCTTGCGAATCGTCGCGAGAGGGACCGAACCCTGAGGGCGTGCCAGCTGTCATTTGTGCTTGGGTCGAGCTTTGCGCCCCCAGCCACAATATGCATCTTGGCCACTTTAGTTGCTTTTGTGTTCCCAAACCAAATCGCAGTGCAAGGGTCATCGAGAGGCCCTAGGAAGAGCCTCTTCTTAATGCCCTAACACCTACCCGTCCCCGTACCACGTTGAAGCAAACGGCAAGTACCCCTCGCCTTGCCGCATCTAATCTTGAGATCGAGTTGTGCAGGAAAGCTGGGATGAGCCCAAAGAGCCCACCGCATTCGTCTAAGTCCCCCGTTCAGCGTGGATTGGTCGAGCGTGCCCGGGGGCTAATTCAAGATCAAGATGATAAGGTAACACGATTTCGACATAATTATACATAACATACTGTTAGTATTGTCCCATGAGGTGCCAAGAGGGCAAAAGACAAGTTACATAAAATTATTAGGGGTCATCCCCCAGAATGGCTGGAGTTGCGTTGTCCTCGACGCCTGTGTCGCCGGCCACCTATAGGTCGGTGGCCACCGCGGCCACAGGCATTATCAGTGGTAGGCTAGGGTTGATGTCTAGGTTGGGCTCGATCATGCACCAACTCCCGGATGGTGTTGGCGGCCAACTCACTCGCTGCCTGGATGCCCTCCTCCACTGGCTTCAAGCGGAAGTTGGGATCACGGCTGACGAAGCACGCAAAGATGTACTTCGCCGCTGCAGCCACAAACTTGGCTTCCGCTCGGGACTTCTCCTCCAATGACACCAGCATCTTCTCCAGTGCCTCCATCATCCGCCCGAACGCCATAGCGTACTGCTCTGGCATCTCCTCCCTTGGGTCATTGAGTTCAACTCCGAACAGCTCTAGGTCTGCCCAGGGCACGGAGATGATAGTATCGCATGGTGCTAACATTGGAGGCAGCCGTCCTTTGCAGCTCGGCACGAGTGGCCCTGGCCATGGCCAGCTCCTCTAGCTGGGCAGCGCTGGTCCAACGCTGGTGGCTGGCCTCTGCCAAGCTAAGCTGCAGGCGGCTCTCCAATGCCTGCCACATAGTCCCTAAGCCACTGGTTCTCCCAGTGCTAGCTAGCTTCTTGTTGCACCATTGCCTCGACCAGCGGGGAGGACAGTAGAGAGGTGAACCTGACGATCACCTGCGGGAGCTCACCTGGGCAAGAAGGCGCCATCCCTATTCTGGCTTCAGCCACCCCCTCTCAAGCCGCCATGAGGACGGGCAAATGAGGTGGCCACGGCTGCGGCGGTAGACTCCGTGGCGGGTGAAATGTAGGCTATGGGGATGGCTTGCATGGCACTCGCCGGTGCAGACCCAGGGGCTGATGCTGGTGCAGTAGCAGAGGCAGGCGACATGGAGACAGATGAAGACAGCACTGGAGGACTAGAGCACCGAAGTCAATAAGAAGACTAACTCAAAACTGCATAGAAGGAAATTTCTGATGATGAAGATGAGGAAGGAAAAATATATTACCAGATTCACCCCCGCTTGACTTCTATGGCGGCGGGCTTAAAAGCCTCCTTCCACTTCTGGCTAGGTGGCGGTGAAGCAAGCGGCAGAAGTGATCAGGAGTTGGCCTCGCCATCTCTTGGTGCCGCCACAGCGGTTGTCACCACTGTACTCTCGTTGGTGACCATGGGTAGGCATGGTGCGGCAGGGCTGATGGATGAAACCCTACCCACCATTTTGGCGACAGTGGTGGGTGGGGAAGGCATTGAGGAGAATGTAGTGGAAAGGCTGCCACCAAAAGGTGGACTGGCCCTAGGAGGGGAGCCCGTCCTTTGGTGTAGCTTCTTGCAAGCCGACGAGGGAGTCGGATCCACGGCGGGCCTCTTGCCACCACGTGTTTGGCGGCGGTGCTGGTCGGCGATGGCCTGGCAGTAGGAGTTGAGCTCTCCGTCCCGACTGGGTGGGCCAAGACGGACTATAGGGCACTGAGATGGTAGTGTCGACCAGGGACTCTCGAATGGACAATGGTGTGTAATGTCTCTAGGGAGTGGGTCCCATGGCGTCGAAGCTCGGCCGCTCCTGTGGGAGTAGTTTCTAGCACCAGTGGTCAAGCAAGAAGACTATGGAGATGAACAGAAGGAATCCTAAAAACCTTATCCGAACAATGGCGGCCCTTTGCGTGGTCGGTAGGTCGTAGAGGGGATGGATGCTTGGTGGCAGCGCGGTCACGTCCAGTGCCGCTGGCATCAGCATGCTTACCTAGGTGTGGTCTAGATCCTCATCCCCAATATAGTACGCCACTAGGCATGACCGGCTGTGAACGAGGCTGATCTAGCACTAAAGCACAACCGCCATGACCATGGGGCCTATTAGGCCACCGCTCTGGAGGCTGTCGATGACCTCGACAACCTCGGCGACCCCGGGGATCTCCCCGGTGAGGTCCTCCTAGGAGTCCTGCGAGACAATCGGTGCCTCCGGGAGCTCGAGGCTCTCGTAGACATCATTGACTGCCATGTACAGCCAGTTTTCCCACCACCTCTCCTACTTGGAGTTGATGGGGGCATGGATGTACTGTTGGCAGCGCTATCGTGGAGGCAGAAGTAGCAACAGCCTGTGTGTGGCGGGGTTTGTGGCTGCCTCAGCACGAAGATCCACTAGAAGACTGCCATGCATGAAACCACCCCCACAAACATCTCGTAGAGGTGGCCGAACATGGCGAGGGTGACTATGGAGTTCGGCATCAAGTGGAGCAGGCGGATCTGGTAGTATGCCAGAACCTCCAGGAGGAAGTCGGAGAAAGGGGGAGAGGGCCCTGTGATGACGAATGGCGTGAAGACAATGATCTCCCCCGGCCATGGTTGCGGTTGGTCGTCGCCATCGTAGAGACAGAGTCGACGTGGTCTGTTCGGTTGCCCCACGCGGTGGAGCTCCTTGACCTTACAGCCGTAGCACCTGGAAGCAGGAAGGTCGGCCATTGCTAGGAGGCAAGGAAGCTAGGGTTTGAGGAGCGCAAAGGGCCAAGGGTTTTTCCAAGTGAGAGCGAGGAGAAAAGACGAATGGTGAAGGTAGGAGCACTTATAGATGACCTCATGACCCCTTAAATATCTCAAAAAAGCACTAATGATGGCACGTGCGACACACTATGCGACGGTTTGCCTTCTGTGTGATGGTAGGGCATCAACCATGACTATACGATTAGATCACAGGCGACGAGTTCCCAGAAACTTGACCATCGCGTGCACCCGTGGAATAGCCCCTCGCCCTGCTGTAGGCCCGGGGGCTACTATCACTGCCCAGGCCAAGGGGGTGCCCATTCGGCTTGCTTGCTTAGCACAGAAGGCAAGTTATAATGTTGCACGGATCGTGGGCCGGTGCCCCCCTCCCCCAACTTGGAGCGGATCCAAGGGGTTGCGGGGAGGTCCACGTGTCCATCATCCATGTAGAGAGACACTCGAGGCTTGGACATGCGGGACTAAGAGGGGTCTATGGACCCAGGTTTAAAGTCCATCCACACTGAGCAACCCGAAGCCTGCCACGCGTCCCCTAAGCTAGAAAAGGGATTGCGCTAGCTGGATGTCCGGGAACCAGATCGTGACATGTTTCTAAACTTGGTCCACCGCTTCGGGTTGCCGGACACCACCATGTGTACCCTAACTAGCTAGGTCAAGTGGAGCAGGCAGGTCACTCTTTCCAGGGACCCAGCAAGTGGCAGTAGCCAAGGAGGAGGTTGGATCCTGCACTCCAGGTGTCCAATAGCGAGCACCCCGACCTCTCTAGGGTGGCCAATGGTGGCCTCGCACATTGAAGACAGGTGGATAGGTGTCCAAATAGATACCACGTTGCCCTCGGGAGCGATGCGCAGGCTGTAGAGCCCGTCCATCGCATTTATCAACCGGCACTGAAAACATCAGTATCCATTTTTTTTTATTGAACCGACATAGAAACTAAGCCACCAAGATCGCTCGAGCCATGAGCGCACTTGGTCCGCTCGGCTCCTCAATTCTTTAAGTTGCGGCAGATCGAGGTCTCGACCACTCCATCCCCTCGGCTCCCTCTCCTCTGCCTGTCTCCCTTCTCTAGCTGGTCGGCGAGCAGCCCCTTGGCTCATCTCCCTCTCCCTCTCCCTCTCCTTCTCTATGACACCCTAAAATTATCTAAATATTTAAATCCTGTGGAAAATACATTTTTAGAATTTATTAAAATGGCAAGTAATGAGTTAGTAAAAATCTATGAAAATTTTCAACAAAAAAATGGCCCAGCTAAAATTTTATTAAATACTTTACTTAATCCTTTAGCTCCTAGAATTTTCTAGGAATTAATTGAGCAAGTGAAGTATTTTTAATAAATAAAAGAGCATTTTAGCAATTAATTAAATGGGAAATCCTTTAGACATCCCCTCTAAGCCGTTGGGCCAAATTCAGCCCAACTCTTCTCTCCCTCCCGCACGGCCTGCTCGGCCTCACTCTCTCCCCGCGCGTGCCTGCGGCCCGGCCCATCTTGTCGCGCCGGCCTGCTAGCCGTTCCCTACGCCTGCTCCCCCTGACAGGTTGGGCCACCTGTTAGTATCGTCCCCAAGCTTGGGATGGAGGCGCTGTTCCTCTCCAATTCGGCCGTCGCAAATCCCGTGGAAATCCCGTCGATCCGCACACGTTTTCCCCAAATTAGTTGAGGGGAAATCTTCCCCTTATACTCCTTCACCGAACCCCTCAAGAACCGGACCGAATCCCCTATGGATTGGACGCAGACTCGAGCTCGGATAAGCACCGTCGCCTGTTTAGGGTTGTGCCGCTACAATCCCACCATATCCAGGGCGGATTCTTCCTCCCTAGGCTATAAATAGCTAGCCCGAGACCCCACCGACGAACCTTAACCCTAGCCGCCCTCGTCGCGCCGTGCTTAGCCGTCGTTCGTGAGGATCTAGCTCCGCCGCCACGCCACCGTAATTCGGTCGCTGCTCCCCGCTATTCTAGCCGTCGCTGGTGATCGCCGTCACCACCTTCAGGATCGCCTAGACAAGGAGACCCCTGGCCACCCCTTCGCCATCACTGAGGACCGCCGGAGTGCCGCCTTCGCCGACAACCCAAGGGGCCTTGCCTCTTGGAGCTTGCCACCGGCTGTTTCCCGCTGTCGATCACCGTTGTATTCACTTCGGTGAGCTTCGCCGCGACTCCCTCTACCTTGCTGTGCCAATCGCCCCCGCCGTAGAACGCCGGTGACCATTGGTCCCTGTGCCGCCGCCGGCTTGCCCACATGGCGGCCGTGTCATCGCCCTGTCAGCGTGACCTTAGCCGTCCTGGCAACGTGGCCGCCTAGTCAGTCACTGCCGCTCGGATTCGATCGGATTCAATTTTGGCCGTCGGATCTAAACCCAGATCAATCCTAGCCATCCGTTCCCATGTGCCGTCTTGGTGAACCCGGTCCATAGTGAACCCACCTCCCCTCTCTCTCTCTGCCATGTTGGGGCCGCATGTCAGCGCCGTCAGTTCTCTCTCTCCCCCTAAGGCTGACGTCATAAATCCTTTAATAATTTTTGTAACACATATAATAGTTTTAAACTTTGAAAATTCATAACTAATTCATAACTTCGTTTGGGGTGATTCAACTTGCAAATTCTTTAAAATTCCGGATGAAGCAGGATTCTTCAAGGAGAGTTCCAAGGCTTTTGCAGAGCAGCAAGGCAAGTCACACAGATCCTAAGTCCCTTTGAGATGTTGAACCCATGGTTTAAAGCTATATTTCATTCTAATATGCATTTGTTTTGCAATGTCATCGGGAGGGAAAACCCTATTCCTTGTTATGGCCCGTTTGCTTTGATTACTTTACCTGTTATTTATACCTATGGGTTAATGTGACTAGCTAGCTTTAATTATTTGTTAGCTAGAATAACTTTAGCACTATGCTTAGCCATGCTTAGAAACTATAGTGGAATTTATCGGCTATCACTTAAATGCTAATAATGACATCTATGACATGAAATAATGGCAATCAAGTTCACGACCAAGGTTGTGTGTGGTTAATTAATTTGGTCAACTAAAACTTGGCTAATAACATTTAAAGACCGGTTCGTGGACTTGTTGCGAAGAAATACCCATACTAATCACAAGCTAGAATGGGTAATGGCGAGATTTGAAGTGTGACGCGTTCAATAGAAGGCACCAAGGCGTGTTTGTGGCTGTCGTAAGTCCACACATGGCAATTGGGAAGGCACTTGAGGGAAGGCACTTGATCACCCCTATCGGAGACCAGAGGCTTGACGGGAGGCACTCCTATTATGCGAGTTACACGGATGGTCCTGTCACAACTCCTTTCTGAGGTATCGTGGTGGTATTGAGGCACACAGCAAAGTGTTGTGGGGTTGTGTCTTGTGGGTAAATTGGTACACCTCTAACCAGAGTAAAATTGTTCAAATAATCGTGTCCACGGTTATGGGCGGCCTAGCAATGTTTTTCGCAATTAGTCCCACTTATATTAAACTAGTCATTAATTGGATTAGCTCCAGGTTGGGAGTGGTTGGGCCCATACTACCTTGGAGGGTTGTGCGGTGGTGATTAATATTGTTTAATGACCACTTATTTTTTTACTGTCTTAAATATTCTTATTAAATGATATTTATGCAAATAAGCCCTATTATATCTTTCTTTGTATACTTATGCACTTGCATCTTTGCTGTGTGGCTTGCGAAGTATTCCGTGTACTTATCTTGCAATCAACAATTATCAGAGGAGTACTATAGCGATAAAGGTTTCTTGGAGGACTAGGCGGGACCTTGGTCAAGTGCCTGTGGAGTGGAGTCGTCATGCTCGTCGCTAGTTTATTTCCGCTACTAAGACGTTTATTTATTATAGAGGTTCCATTCGTCTCTGTAATAATTATACTCGTTATTTGTAAGACAATTTCTTTGATTATCAACTATGTTGTTTATGTGTCTCGGTTGATTCCTGGACGAGGATTTGCATACAATAAAATCATCTGAATTTTGGATGGAAATTTTGGGTATGACATCCTCCGCCTCTCTCCCTTCTCTCGCCGGCCGGTGAGTAACAGAAACCTCTACCTCACCCTGACACAGTGGCCACTGGATCTTGCCGCTTCAAGCCCACTGCAGCGGAAGAGGCAGCTGGGGGCCGGCGAGCTGCAGGTGCCGCCGTGACCTTCTTCTCCTCACGCCCGTACCTCCCGGGAGCCAGATCCGGCTGCTCAGAGGTTGGGGGCCGCTGGATCCGGCCGCTTCCGACCTCACCGTCCTGCACTCGGGGAGATAACGGTGGTGGCAGCCCGAGGGAGACAATGGCGGCATCGGCGCCGCGGCTCCGCTGGGAGTACGGTGGTGATGTTGGTTGTTCCAGTGATGTTGATGATGTTCGCTCTTGTTCTTGATCTATCAATGTTCTAGTGTTCTTGCTCCGTAATGTGGATGGGATTAAAGGGCATGGATGTGTATGAATCTCGCGGGCTGCTCGAAGCATCGGCTCGATTAATCGAGCCGATTCGTCGAGCGGGCTTCCTTTTATTTTGACTGGGGGAATACATCAGTTTCGGTTGAGAAACCAGCATTGATAAGACTTTTCAACCGGCACTAATTTGAGCCTGCAGTTAAATTGTCGTAATTTTATCAACTCATTTGATACCCCAAATAAATCAGTCAAACTGAATAAAATCTAGAATAAAACCATAACAGTTAGCCTTCTTGTGAATTTCACCACAGTAAAACCCCAACTCCCCAGATTGTGTATTTTGCCAGATTGATCATCATGACTTCCTTTATTTACAGTAATTTTCCCCAAATTTTTACCCCACTTGAACTTGCCCAAAACGGATGGTCAAACATGCTAAGTGATTCGAAATCTGGACTTTATCTCTCTCATTTTCACCTCTTTATCTCTACCCTAGATAACTAGAAGCAGATTGGCTGCAACATGCCCTACATTTATCCATCAGAAAACACTAAATCAGGTTTCACCCTGCAATCCTTCCATATTTTGTTCTTATAAAGTTGACACAAGTCAGACTTGTCGCTCTCTCACTTCCAGTTTCACAAAAATCTACAGTGTTTTAATTATTAAGCTTGATTTACTTTTTCCTGGCAAAGAAAAAAGTATGTATTTTCATGATGAACACCAGCAAAAGATCTGCTTTCCTACATCTCATTGTAGAATACACACCAGACATGGTGGAGCGCAAGCAGGCCAGAAGGGTTAGCTATCACCTGCTTGATAACCAGTTCATGGTCAATGATGATCACAGATTTGTACCCGGCGAGCTCAAGGGGTATGGATGCCGGAACCTCACTTTGTGATCAGGGAGTGTGCCTGGCCCTGCAGGAGTTCAAGGCATAGATTTGAGGAGATTACGCTAGCTGAGTGTACACAGAAGCTTGGTTCCCGGTTTCTCCTAACCCTACAAGATCACTCAAATTAACAGGCTGCACTCTGATTCTAGCTGTTGTGAGATATGTGCATGTGTTGTGAAAATAGGATGAATTTCAACTACGTTGTGGTGCCTAAGTTCTTTAGCTGCCTTTCATTTGCACTTCAGTATATATCCGAGAAAACTGCGGTTGCCCATTTGGGAGTATTTCCTCCCATGCGATGGTTTGGGGGCAACAATTCATCATCAGCAATCTTTGTACTGTTGATATAAAGGTTGTACCATATCTTCATTGTAACACAGCTAGTACTTTATTTGATATGATCGGGAATGTGGGTGTGGTAATATGAGCAGAATTTAATCAATTATCTTACTTGTAATTTGATGTATGTTAAATAGTAACCAACTTCAGTTTTGAAGGTAAGATTATCCCCAAGACATCGTAGAGCAATGGGAATCATATTGTGATTAGAAACAGAAACGAACTACTGATAATCGCAAACAATTAGCTCGGCTGAGTCACCATTGTTGAGGGCGCTGATAAGGATCGCCATCATATGGTGAGATTGCTGGCATGAGGAGCTTCAGGAAATGGTCATCAGAGAAGAGGAACTGCCTTGCGCATTTCATTCTATAGAGGATCTGTTTCCACATTCTTGGTACCTCTAAATCCTATAGCTCGCTCATTGCCACATGAGAGCTCTGAGTATAAGGAGTTGTCCAAAGATAAGAAGGCCTATGTGAAGCCATAGATGGTACAGTGACCACAGAGATGAACATGTACATTTTACACAATATTGTATTGCCTTTTATCATATATTTTATTCGTTGAAGAGATTTATTCTAACCACATGTGTTGCTTTCCTTTATTAGATTTTTACTTACTTGGTAATGTTCTTCAAGATGGAAGAATAATACTATAAACTTAAATGGCTGGAATTTTTCTAGTAATCAGGTTCTTTGAATTTTCTTGTGTGCTGAGCTGCATTACATGTTTACAACACCATTGCAGTTAAACATGGAGAAGAGCACTTGTCTGAAGTTTATTTCAGCATCAACAAAGCGGTGATGGTCTGATGTGTTGCTCAGTGGGAAGTGGTTGCTATACCTGCTAAGCGGAGAACTGAATAGAGGAGGCAGGAGATCGAGATTAGTGACAGGGGCTATGATTGGCAGTATGTGGTATAAAATTCCATGCAAATCAAATATGCTGCAATAGGAGATTCATTCCTGACGCCTCCTATCCTTAGCATGAACTGGTTTCGATCTCATGAGATCTACACATGAAAGAAATTAAGAAACCAAGAAAGGAGCTGAAAGTAATTTGAGATGACATGACGATATATATGGTATATTGTAACACCCCGGGAATCATAACAATCCTGAGATGCCACTAAACAATAAAACATCTATGCCAAAACAAAGAAATTTTGGCATGATCTTTTCTAAGACAGAAGCATTGCGGAAGTATCCACGTAGAGACATAGACATCAACTTGATACATAAAATGAATAAACTAACATAGTGGAAGTATTATATTTCAACAATACAAGATAGCTTAAGAGGTAAAGAACCGTGATAATTCACATGAACAATAATTATTTAAACATCTAGCTAATACTGATAACAAGTGATAATCCAAAATAAGAACTAAGCTATATAGTTTCATTATTTATTGTGTGGTAAAGACATGGTGTAACTATAAGCCCTTCCCATATGCTCGTCAACACATCATGACACACTTGGAAAGAAAAGGAAGAGTGAGATTGGGTAATCTCAGTAAGTGAATTTTTTATCAAGCGACTGGTTAGTAGTAAAATTATCATCCGGAATTAATAAGAGCCGCTTAACACCTTGATAAATCATATTCAGAAATTATAAATCATACTTCAGCAAAAGGCCATACCACTTCTTTCTTATGAATGCATGTGCATGCCATGCTATGATCTTCCTCACCGTACCCCTTCTCGGTAACGTACAGTATTATATCGGTATGGTGACGATGCTGCATGACATAACTTTCAATGCATGAGATGCAGTGCATGCGTCATGCAAGATAATGACATCACTTCGATAACTCAATCTCATTCTCTTACTCATTCTCATAATTATAGATCAAAGCCAGAGTAGAAAGGATCAATAATCACGATACAAACGGCGGGTATAAGGATCAAACTTAATAGTTAAGATATGATGATATTCTGCTTTATAAATTAAGTAGAGGCAACCAATAACAAGGTAAAGGGTAGCAACACTGCTACATCCACTTGCCATCACCGACAATGAGATAGACTCTAGTTGCGTTTAAAAGTAGCACAACCTGAAAAAATGCCAATTCAGCCTGACACAATACACAAATAATCATTCAACAATCATATATGCATTTCCTATGTCTCGAACCCGCCACAAACAACAACCAACAAAGAACTGCAATCTGCCTACAACTGCAGCATGTGTTAACAATTTTATATCTTTAATTTCACACACATAACACAGCAAAGAATAGAATTTATGAAATCTACAACACGACAACTACAACTTTCATGAAGACACTAAATTTTAATTCTTCCATTTAGATGGCCTAAAATGATACAAAACAGAGAATAGAATCTGCCCAGAAATCTGCACAGCAACCAATGAAAAGGACACTGACGATAAACTATAACAGAAAAGCTAACCATTTTTATATAATAACTAGATAACAATATTTTCTACAACTTTCATAGTTATGAGATTCTCCGATTCAATCATTAAGACCCTCTAAACACACTCTGAACTTTGACTATAGAGAAAGCAGTTATATTCGGATAGCCAACTTTGAGAAATTCATTTCTCCTAAACCACATGTGGTAAAATCACGCCCTTTGGTCAGAAGATAGATATATACGTTATATACATCTTGTATATAGAACACTTTTCCAGAAAATTTTATTTTAATCGCCAAAACTACTGCCGAAGTAGAACTGTGCAGACTACAGTCATAGAAACCCAGGGATGAGGGAAAACTCGGTTGATCTCCAACTTTCTCACCTACAACGCCAAATCTAATCCCTAGAACATATCAAAACTTGGGGGGGGGGGGGGGGGGGGGAGGAGGAACCTTACCTAGCTCTCCATGCTGAAGCTCCCTCATTTTTCCTTTCTCCTCCCTTCTTCCCTTACCTCTAATCCTCCTTTTCTCCTCTTCTTTTGCTGCAGTACAAGGAGAGGGGATTGGGGCATGGGAGAGGATGACCAAGGGGAGGTGAGGAAGCAAATGGCGGCCAGGGGGAGGGATCACGCCCTCCCTAGGATAATGGGGAGAAGGGAGGGTCAGATGGGCCTTGGGGTAGCCCATTGGCTGGCCCAGTTAGCCCCCCACATTAATTTTAAGTTTTTTCTCCTATTTTTAAAGAAGAAACACACAGTAAGATCCAAATATATCCAAATAAATCTCTACGGCGGTCTATTTTTTCCAGCGTGGTACATGTATGACCCATAAAAATTGTCACAAATGTTTAAACGGATGCTCCTCAGTTTGTTGATATTTGCTTCATGGCATTCTTACGAACATACCGTAGTCCTTTTTGTTTGGGGTTTTAGCACTTCAAGTGCCATTCAATCTCACACAGAGGGAGCTGTAGGCTCAAATAGAGATAGCTAATATACTTGTTCACTGATGATCCTGCATGGAAGCAATGGCCTAGTCTTGTAAAAATATCATAGCACCATAACCAAACTAACGAGAAATTCCCAAAAAACATATTTAAAGTCTTTCCGCAGGCAGTGTGTTAAGAAAACCACATTTGGAAATGGAGCCATTACTATAGGCGGTTTTGATATTGAAGTATTTGAGGTGTTTTCCTTCTTTTTCTTCGCGAAAAGTACAGACCAAGCTCAATAGCACATTTATGGAGGCTCAAAATTTGTAAAAAAAGGGGACGGGGGGAGGTGGGGTGGTTTTGAACTCAAAATCTCTAGTGGAGTTGCCTCCCTAAGGTAAGAGCATCCTATTCTTACCAATTTTTTGAAGTTTAATGTAGGTTTTAAAGCCTTTTTAATTGATTATAGATGTAAATCTAGAAATGACATATTTATATAGAGACAGGGAGGGAGGGAACGATTGAGAACTCTCCCCCTCTCCCTCTGCTGATCTTGAGAGATATCTAAGGAGGAAAGAGAGAGGAGGAAAGCCCTCTCTCTCTCTCTCTAGATTTTGATGGAGATCTACCTCTTCTCTTTCTATTAAATTATGTGTTATTGTAAAAGCATTAAGCTCATGGGAGATTTGAGGGCAAGAAATTTTCGCAATTACCATAATCGGAACAATGCATCAATTTGTAGCTTCTCATTGCAGTAAACTAATTTTGCACAACTTCCTTGGAAAAATCACCGAACTCCTTC
Organism: Oryza meyeriana var. granulata; assembly: GCA_003991445.1. Lineage (NCBI taxonomy): Eukaryota > Viridiplantae > Streptophyta > Magnoliopsida > Poales > Poaceae > Oryza > Oryza meyeriana. The sequence continues at coordinate 13,151 of RYFJ01004128.1, read as the reverse complement.
AGTCCTCAGTTTCGATGTTTCACCCCCTCCCCCACCAGTGACAACACTTTCTTCTAACGTAGCAGAGAACAGATGGCTTGTTTGCTTGGCAAATAACAGAATGGAAGCTTCATTCCTGATGCATCCTAACCCTAACATGCACATGTCTAGAAGAGATTTGTGCCTTAACTTAAATCATCGTCGCAAAAAATAACATTAATAACGAAATATGAGGCGAACTGCTAAGGCCTTGTACATTTGGTGGGTGGTTGTGGACATGGATAAATGGACGTTGTATGCCTCGGCCTTAATTTCATGCTTGTTCAAAACCCTTTAATTAATTTGCTATATATATGGAGGATTTTCATATCTGAGAATATGAAAGTATGCACTGTTCATGTATTTCTACAGTGATATGTGGCTATGAAATTAGCTTGTGAAAGGAACAAGCAACAAACCCACAACCTCCATGTATTATAAAGAAACACTAGAGATGTGCTGCACACTTGCTCCACATTTATATATCCATTACAAATCACCAAAAGGTTAACCATGGATCATATCGTTTAGAATTTTCTACTTATAAAATCGACCCAGATCAGATTAATAATTCATTCGTCCTTCTCAGTTTCTAGTTTCACGAAATAAAAGTTTTATTCCCTCCAATGACTAAAGATTGTCGATTGAGAGATTTGAAGAGGTGACATATCTTTGACCGCTTCATTCTTTTGTACAGATCCAAAACTAGTCATATAATATAATATTATATATGAAGCTTTTCTTATAACAAACTTTGGCTATGTTAGTTTCTATATGCCCAAAACTTATAGTCAAAATTTATCAATAGTTAGTGCCCAGAACAATGATTATAGTCAAAATTTAACTAAGAATTCCAACTACATTCTCATGCGTTTGACTACACGAGAAAAAGTGAGTATAATCTCATCGACACCTAGCTAATAAGATATCTTTTTCTGCACCTCCTTTTCCTCCATCAGCAAAAAATATACAGAGTGGCACTTCAATTGCACCAATGAAAAGCACATATTACCATCAGATTGCTCGCATATGACAGGCTTGTCATCCTTCTTGCTCATCTAGCTGGCTTCCCGTCCTTTCAGATGGAGGAGTGCCAGCAATTTCGGTGTCCTATCACCTGCAACTGATAGGTGGTGCACGGCCCATAATGATTGCAGCAAGGTAGCGGCAAGCTCGTGGAGTGACCATGCTGAACCTTGCCAATTCCCGGTGGCAATGCTGGTGCGAGTGTCCTGGCGCACTATGTGGTCATTGACGAGATATGGATTTCAATCTATGAGTTACCTCACATTTCCATCCACTACTACACAGTAGCACATCCGTGCCTCATCTTAAAGACAGAAATGGAGAACGAACAAGGCCCGAATGATATTGGGGACTAGAGTGATGGCGACAGCCCTTCTCATTACCTAAACTTGAATCAGGACCCACCATTAAATACATATGTAACACGAATACATTACATTTCAACGTGGCGCATAACTTGGTTTTAAAATGCTAGTTTACATTGTTTGCTAGGCATCTAGCTCTTCGTCTCGCTCCACTGGCAAAGAACGAGTTCCAAGAGGACCAAACCAATTGCCGAAGGACAGATACATTGTTACTGAATTGGGTGAGAATGGTGTCCCATGCAACTGATAAATGCACTGAAGGCTTGGAGAATATCGTGTGGTTGTATTGTTATGGAGTTCGTTCCTATCAAGTACCAAGCCTGGAGACCAAATAGAGCTCGCCCAGATCTTACCATTGTTTCGGAGGCAGAAAAGAACCTCTGTTAGAGCAAGCTATTGGACAAGATCACCTTTCTCCAAGGAACTGAAAACCTAGCCAGGAAGGTGAGCTTGTTGGAGATGGCAACCTTATTCAAGAGGTACAAGGGAGAACTTTATAAGGATTTTGTGGTCAAGGGAGAGAAACCAAACTTTGAACTTCCCTGATGGAAACCATTAGAACAATTATGGGATGAATTCGAAGCATATAGGACATCTAAGCAGGCCTAGGAGATTAGTGCAAAGAATAAGGCCAATTCTCTGAAGAACACAAATCCCACCGCTTTGGCCCTGGTGGGTACGAAAACATGGAGCCGCAATGGGATCAGCAAATACAGGAACTGCAAGCAAAAGGTATTGAACCAATGGTGGTCGGCTGGACGACGAGAACGAGGAACTACTCCTTAGCGAGGAGGGCACGTATCTTGGAGGACGACAGCTTGGAATCGAGAGGTCCTCGAGCAGCGGAGGTAAACTAAAAGATAGCCGATGCTCATGCTAAATCCTCGCAGGGAGAGTTCATGTAGACTGTGAAAACGATGAACTAACTCTTGCACTTGGAAATAAAGAGCACCCTGATAGCACGAGGGGAGTGGGAGTTATACCATGCAAGCAGGGGTTTCTGACTTAATCCAATAGCTATAGATCCCGTAGTAGGAGCAAGGCTAAGGGTACGACACATTTGCGAGAAGAGATCACTGCTGAGGTAACTTCACAACTATTAGAGAAGGTTGATGGACAGGTTGAGGCTAGGCTGCAGGAACACACATCACAGGTCGATCGAGGCTAGGTTATTGGCCCAGTTTAAGGTACAACTGGAACAAGCACTTTCTCAGATGCAAGCCGGCGGGATGGTAATGCCCACCCCAGCCAGTTGGTCTTGGGAAGAGCAGTTGTGCATCCACTGAGCATCCAAGAGATCCCACACATTATCTTGTGGACGATATCACAAGAACAACTTCATGCAAACTCCATGTACCACTACAGCATCTTAGCCGAGAGGTCGCCATGGGCACGACTCACCCGTGCGAGCCAGGAATGGTGCTACATGGTAATCCACTTCCGGATGGTTACGCGAGGGTGAACATAGAGTTTGTGAAGCCCAAGTACCAAAATGAGAAGCTAGATATCCCATCTGAGGATGGTGTCACAACTCTAGGACAGGCGCTATATTATCCGAAGGCATGGTCAAAGCGCTCTATCGTCAGAGAGGATGAGGAGGTATCATCTCCACCACATCTACCCAGCATCATGGCGCAAGAAGATGAACCGCCTGAACCATGCCAGAAGAGTCCATCCCCACCTCCACCTCTACCGCCGCCGGCCAACAAAAAAAGGTCACGTGGTAGTATTGTTGAGAGGTCAGAAAGATCAAAGAAATCAACGCAATCGCAGAAGTGTGAGACCACTCCTTACAGCTGTAAGGAGGTGAGCAGTAGCATCACCTCGCTTCTCAAGCCAAAAGAGAAAAAGAAGAAGGTACCAGTGGATCCCAAGGTCCAAAAATTCTTTATTGCCATGGCAAAAAGACAGGGCACTCCACAACCGTTGAAGTTAGACTTTGAACGAATCGTGTCCAAGCCACACCTGTAGAGAGAAACCCGTCACAATTACCTGACATGTTATGGGTTAGAAAACGAACATCCATCTCAGCCTGACGACGGATTCGCTCTTAAATACAAATTCGGATCACCTTTGGTGAGGCTAGCATAGATCGACGGTCTATAGTACCAGTTGAGGAGATTGCACGATTGGTATATGGCGGAGTCAAAAAAAGGGCACGTGCCATGTTGGTGCGCACAACACTAGCAATGATTTCTGCCACGGCGATGGAATAATTTGGTTGGGATTTGAACAACTGTTCTATCTCTACCAGCAGGACTCCCTCGACATCTGTATTATGCAAATTTGGATTTGGTAAGTACCCATGTAGATTACAGAGTAACACGATTAAATGGAAAACGTACCGGCTGTCTAACCTCTATACTTTTGCAGAAAGTGCACGATGAGATGAAAGGGTAACAAATTGGTAGTTGGATTTCTCGACCGATAGATCATGGACAAAACTATGGTGTTAAGCAGGCCGGATAGTGTGGTGGACTACATATCCCGTGCGTTTGATAGGCATAGAGACAAGGATACAATTCTCGTGCCATATCTCATGAAGTACGTGTCCTTCACTTGTTCCACTGTATGTATTATTCAATCTCTACTATCCTAATACATCTCTTCATTCATACTTGCACAGGGATCATTGGATTCTCCTTGTCCTCGAAACAAGTAGGGACCAAGAGGTCCTTGACGTCTTCAACAGGCGTTCGGGCACTACAAAAAATAAACTACGAAATCTGAATTCAGTGTGAGGGTTGGCTTTCAATGCCTCAAACAACCAGAAGGAAACAATCGATGTGGCTTTTATGTCATGCGCTACATGATGTACTTTACAGATGATTACTTACATATCGACGATGAAGAGGTATAAATCTCCTTACGATCCATATATATTTGAACTGTATTTAGTTCGCATTTTCCATAACATGCTAATTAAGTGCATCGAATGCAGGGAATGGACACACAAAGTTTACTAGATCATACAATATGGGCGCTTCAAGACGAATTCACTGGCTTCGTCGTTAGAGAAATCATCTCTCTGAAAGGCATGCACCATTTGTCAAGGAACCGTCGTACAAGTGTTCAAAAATAAGCTTCCCAAGACTTTGATTTGCCAGGTTGTTCAATGACAACAAAGTAGCTATACAATTGTAACTTAGTACTATTTGTTGAACTTGTACTCGAATCAATGAGTTTCTATGTTTGATATTTGCAGTATGAGTGTATTTAGTGTTTAATTAACAGCTATATAGAAATTAATAATTATTGAAACAAATTAAACGCTATTATAGTTTGTTCAGCCAAAAACAAACTGCTTTTAGGAAAAAAAGATTTAACCATAAATGTTTTTTTATCTCAAAAAACCTCAGACTTTGAACCGGTAATGATGATAGTCATCAGTACCGGTTCACTCTAGGACCAGCACTGATGGGCCCATCTGGAGGCCCTCGAGGCACTCCGCAGGGTCCATCAGTGCCAGTGGTGTAACCGGCACTGATGAGGTGCCCTCATCAGTACCAAAATTGTTGTGCCGGTTAGGGACCCGGCACAGATGGGTCTTCCCAACAGGTACAGATGGACTTTTCTGTAGTAGTGATCGCTTCACGACGTGCGTAAATTTGGTTCCCAATGCCTCCTAATTCTATGTGTATTCACTCAAACAATCTGCTCTCTCGCTCTAGCTGCTGTTCCATTTAACTGCACTTCCATATACAAGTTAGCTCATATGGGAATTGTACTTGTTTGGGATGGTTTGGTGTGGCTAGCCTTGGTCATCATCAAATGAATTCTTCCGGAGTCCTTCACTTATATAGTAGAAGATAGAAACACCCCTGCCCGTTAGCAGTCCACACTAGTGGTAATTAATTAAGGTCCATGTGACCCAGGAGTGGTTATACTAGGCATTTCAATGCCGCCTTGGAAACTTAGGTAAGTGAGGATCATCTTATAATTATGGCTTGGAGCTACAATAATAATACTCTGGGTTAAATCTTTTACATGAAATGGGATTCATGGGAACGGAAGTGTACGTACGTAGGTCCACTTCATGTGGGAGTTGGGCTTCTGTGGAAACTAAAGTAAGCGGATTGAAATAAACCTGCAAATGAAGACTAAGAATGGATGGAATTGGATGGAATGCTTGCTTTCAGTACATGGTGAAGGAAACATATATATATTCCTAGATTGAATGAGTTTGAGCCTTCCAAGCTAAAAAGAAAAAAAAGAAAAAAAGGAGTTGGAGCTTGAAAATTTTGAATCCGTATATATATGTACATCATGTATTTCGCTCTTGCACCATTCTATGGTAGTACTTTTTAGATAATGGAATATTTCATTAAGTAGTACAGTATTTTGGACTCTGCAACAATGAGGGAGGCACACAGCCAAAAAAGATAAAAGAACAGGAAGGAAAAAAAACTAGACAACATGAACATATCATGATGCCTTGCAACATCTTGCACAACTACAAATAGGATGAAAGTATAAACACTAAGAAGTACTCTCAAGAACAACGCCTTTATGAAGGGATCGATGTTTGTCCGCTGATGTCGTGTGAGTCGATTCAAAGCCAGTACTAATTTTTATCTAGATAAAACTCAAACAATACCTTCTACAAGAAAACAAGAAATGAACATTGTCGTTGTCGAATCTAGATAAACTAGATCAAGCTCTTCAACCCGGAGACCTTGCCTCTAGTACTCCATGCCTTTATCCGGCACCACAAAGATCTTGCCGGTAGCAAATTACCATCGATGTTTGTCACCCACCAAAAGATGTGAGAATGAACTACACCCAACCTGTTGAGACTGCCAAGCCACCTTGAGCTGTCGTCGACTGATCTTTACAATCACTATCGAGGTCACTACCCGTGTAGCCACCTCCGACTTATTGCTGCCGCTCTCTACATTTCCATTTCAAAACACCAAGTTGCAGGCACATGATTTTTCATCGGATGTAACATGAGTGACCCCAATGACCATCCTATCTCTATCTTCCCCCTAGCCATTTCAGTTTGTGGCAGAGCACAAGTGTCGAATTCCAACTCCAAGCTGCCGTGACGACGTCTTACCACATAGCTGGCCGGTGCGTCCATGATCCAGGACAACCCTAGGTATGATCGTGGAGGAGACCTTGGTATGCAGTTCATTGATATTACCGTCTAGCAAAGAAGCCATAGGCCCATAGGGTTGGTACTTGCAGTGCATAAGCTTCGTTCCCAATACCTCCTAACCCCTACAAGCTACGTACTGGTTTACTCAAACAGGCTGCTTGATATCTGGTTCTTCTTGTTGTGAAATGTCTGTGTTTATTCTGGAAATAGGATGCCTTGGTTAAACACTCCATGGTGTCCATAAATATGGACACATGGACACTTTAAGGTCATTCCATTGCCTTGAATCTTCACTTCAATATATAGGTTGCTCATCTGGGAGCTTTTCCTCCACGCAAATATATATGTGATGGTTTTGTGGCAAGTCTCGAAATATATCTTCATTGTAATACAGTACTTTATCTGATACGATTGGAAATGCAGATTGTGAAAAATGAATATCGATATATAGAATTAGCTGAGATGCAAATTACCAAACCAACCTCAGTCGGATAGCATCAATCTGTAATAACAAGCTGCAGTGATAACTTGATTGAGGGTTAGTGAGGTTATTATGAGGAGAAATTTTACGGTCATTGAGAGGTATCAAGAGATATTTTTTAATTATAAATTTTGGTACCTCCTCATACATGAGGCACCGAGAGGTTGTAAATTTTACATGATAAAATGTGGTACCTCCCGGTAAACTCACTATTATCATAGCATCATCGCACAATGAGATTCACCATGTTGACATTATATTTTTGGTACTTTGAATAGTAGAAGTCGTTCTCTCACTGCACATATTATTGTTGCATAGGCATGTAGGGTCACCAAATATAGGAAAGCCATTTTTCTTAAGAAAGATAAGAAGGCTTGTGAAGCCATACATATAGATGATGATCATAGACAAGAGCACTCCTTATTGTGAATTAGTTTCCTTCTATCATGTTTTAGATGGATAGATTTATTGTCACCCATGTGCTGCTTTCTTTTGCTCACTTTTGTTAAGTTCGGCTTCAAGATGGAATCTAATTCTCAATTTAAAACTTCTTAGTCATTGAGAAGGTAACGAGAGATATGATTTTTTATATTGTAAATTTTGGGAGCTTGAAAGAAAAACTCATCCCTTTTGCAATTTTTTTTCTTAAGCAGTACCTGTTTAGTGTTGAGGTACAAAGAGGTACTATACGTCCCAATACCTCCTTAAGTACTGTGAAATCACTCGTTCTATAATTCAATTTATGCAATATTAGTACATCTAATATTGTTTGTGGACTTGGGTTGGATATCATGTCAACAGGGTAATTATGCTAGTACAAAAGTTCAGTCTTGTTTCAAACATTAAAATTAGATTTTAAAAATAAACCCTCCGATAACATGTTTAATTATTAGAAACAAAACATTTGCCTACTATCAGCGTGGCATGGCAAACTAAGGTTGTGTTCGGAACAAGGGGAAACGAGGGGGAAGAGATGAAAGTTTTAACGCACACAAAACGAGATAAATCATTAGCGCATGATTAATTAAGTTTTAATTATTACAAACTTGAAAAATAGATTTATTTGATTTTTTAGAGCAACTTTTATATAAAATTTTTTTGCAAAAAACATACCATTTAGTAATTCGAAAAATATGCTCATGGGAAACGAGGGAGTTTTTTCTTTTTACCAGCACTCCCGAATGCTTCCTAACATTGGCACGCCATAAATATTAGCTGATGATGTACTGTAGCACTTCCACGCCCGATCTATTTGTGATGTTGAGGATACTACTATGAACTATGCTTATTATCAAGATGTAGAAAATAATGCTAGTACCCACAGCCACAAATATAAATCTTTACCTTAATCTTTATTAATAGAATAGAACATGCATATCTTGGCTTAAGATGCAATTCCCAGTGAAACATGAGTATGAAAGCAGCATGATAGAAGAAATGATAACAAAAATAGTGCAGAGTTGGTAACTTGAGAACCTTAACCGACATATGCATTTCCTTGAGGTTTGGGTTTAGGCATTAATTTAAACCACTCAGCCCCTATGAAACAAAGGATTTGTAGAGGAATCTTGTACGATTCAAATTCTATAGGAATTTTTTCTACTTGACCCTTTAATAGAATGGATTAGAGCTTTTCAAATCCTACGAAATTACTAAGGATTGGCTCAGTGTATTTAGATTTTGGAGGAGCTCTTGTAAAATTTCCTTTAAATCTATCTCTCTCATCCGAATCCTATATTTTTCTTGTGGTATATTGAAAATATCATATCTGTATTTTTTATGTGTTTTGCAATCCTCTGTTTTGTACTTATATTCTTAAACAAATGTTGTGTTCTTCTTATTACTCCGTTTTCTCAATCTTAGGTTTGAAAGTAGCCCTTAATACGGGCAGCACAACAGATAGCTAGTATACCTGCTCAAGTATGATCATGGAAGCTCAAGCATAGGATATATCGGATCGGATAGTTCCGACTATCCGGACACTTTTTTGGAAATGGATAGGCTCGAATGGATTATTTTAAATAGTACCAAAAAAGAAATAAATACCGTAAGGCTATATCCACCAAAAACAAAAAAACAGCCGGAACTATCTAGATAACTATTGAGATAGTTTCCGAAAACAAAGCCCTAGCCCATATTACCTTCAACTTTAGGTCCATATCTCTAGCCAAACTCATTTGTTCAATATTTTTATTTTAAAAATACAGTATGTAGCTATCTATAATATGTTATATTTACTACTTACAAACCATACTAGTTCCAAACCATCATTTATTCAATATTTTCATTTTAAATTCAATAATATATTAAATAAATTAATTATTTTTAAGGTAATGTCTTATTCTTTTAAAAAAGAGTCCATGTCAATTACATTTAATTATTAATTTTAACATTAGATAAATAAAATTCTAAATTGAGATTTAGTCAAATATGGATATAGATTCTTTTTATTAATTCTAAAATTTTTTAAATTTTAGAAAACTAAAGAGTCTATAGTATTTCCAATGGCATGTTACATTTAACATGAATTTGATATATTCTTTTAGATAAAAGAACTAGTTATATCTCTTTGTTGATTTTGGTAGCACGGTTTAAGCGGTTCTGATATTCTGATAAATATTCGTGACCGGATTCATTCTAGTTAGTTTTTGTTCCATTTCCGTTTCCGTATTCAGGTGTCCATATTTGTTTCCAGTTGCGCAAAAATATGAAAATGAATATGATAGAGCTAGTTTCGATCCGTAATGCAGCCATTTTCATCCCTACTCAGGCATCAATGAATAAATCAAGATAAAGTCATTTTGTACGTCTTGTAAAAATGTCACAGTATCATTAACCAAGATGGCCAGAAGCTACCCATCATACATTTTTTTTTTTGTAAAAAAGGCAACAGGAGAACACGAGAAATTTGCAGAGCTTTGTTAACGTGATTGTGTCTTTCTAAAAAAGCCAACGTTTCTGTTTTTTCTCAAGGTGACCTTGAACTAGGAACTCCACGCAAGTTTGTTTTAGTTATCATATATAAGTCAAGACGAATTCATTCAGTGATAAATTTAGAGACAATGACAAAACATTTAACTAAAAGTTGAAACTTCAGAATCTTTGTAAAGACACATAATCATTCAAAGATAAATTTTGTTTAAAGCATGCAAGTCTGCAAAGTATGTGTTGTTCTTAGTATATATATTAACTGCTCCTTTCCTATGAAGACATAAATAGTGAGTGCATAGTAGCATATGCGTGATCCTACCAAGAAACTTTTATACAACCAAATTTCGTTGTTATTTTATTTTGTGTTCGACCCGCTACTTCCAGTGCGGCAGTGCCTAGCACCATAGTTTAATCTACCTCCTAGTTTTGCAGAGGAGGATTATCTTCCTTAGCGTGCAAACATTACTGGAATGGGAACTTTGTTCCTGATGCATCCTAACCCTAATATGCCCGGTATGGTTTGCAAGAGAATTGTGCATGAACTTTAGATCATCCCAAAGCACTACCAGAAAATTGAATTTTCGTGAGGGTTAAAATACCCTCACGAAAATAGGAATACCCTCACGAAAACATTTTCGTGACGGCTTCGATCTCCTCACGAAACCCTGATGCTCCGGGTGCGATTTATTTAGCTAAGCCAGAAAATGGCTCATTGTCGTGCAGGTGGGTATTACCGTCCTACACGAGGTCCAATATTACTTTGCAGCCTGCCGGTGCCTCGACCGCGTACTCCGAAATTGTACGAGGCATGACTCCGGGACTCTGTCACACAGTTATTTTCGTGAGGCGTTGGTTTTCACTCGTCCCAACCGAAATTTCGTGTTGTTCGCCTGAGGGGAGTACGAACCCTCGCCAGGATATCACATTCATCTGCACACACGCGTCAATACTCTATTTTTGTGAGAGTGCTCGTGGCCCTTCGTCCGATAGTAGTTCCTATACCATCGCACTGAATTAACATATTCACGTAAGCCACTCAATAACAGCCCCCGACTCCACAACCTATCTCTCGAGAGATTCAGATACACAATTTGTCTAGACACATATTGCAGTGTTGATCTCACTTTGCACTAAATCACGATAAGCATCACCCAAATCTGATTCTGCCCAGACATCATTTACATACCCCATCATACTTGTTATTACAGTTACCCATGCCAAGGAGTCCCAGTACAGCACAGTTGGAGACTTTATCTGTGCTTAATATGAAGAAAGAGGGCCAATAAGAGGATGTTCCAATACTGAGATGACTCTACTCTGTCTATACCATTTTAATGCACCATGGCTACGGTTTGAAGGATTGTTCTCACAACCTGTAGTCCACTATGTCCCATCAATACGAGGTAAAACTGCATACGTACCTCCATAATATTGAATTGAAAATTGCAAAACAAACCCGAAGAATTTTACTCGATGACAGGGGAATACACGATTCTATAATGTCATCAGCCTGCGTCATATCTGTTACATCACACTTTGAGCGCACTGATCATAGCTTCCATTCATGCAACTCTATAACGCTGGCTTCTCCTTTAGTCATGACACTGTCACACCTCTTCGCTGCCACATTGTTCATCGAGACCAGGTCACAAGCCTTTACTCAATAATCCTCATCTAAACTCAACACAATTATTCCACTCTCGAGGCTAATGGCATTTTTCCTCACATTCATCTAGCTTGATGACAGTACAGAGTGTCACATCTATTGCACATAGTCATCGTCATCGTCGTCAGTGTTGATGTCGTGTGGCACTAAGCATTGTAATTGGTTAGTGCAGCAGCAGTGCGAAAGCAGTAACTGGAGAAGAACTCATAACATGTTGAAAAGATGTCTTCAGTAAAAAAAAAAGTTGTACATGGAAAGTACTGGTGCCTTTTGCTAACAATGCACCAGACAAGAATGTCATTGATTTCAGAGGAAATTTATAAGATGTACTAAGCTGAGGCCAACAAGATGTAACCTGTTGCGAGGGGCCATCAATATTTGCTAGAACGACTTAGCAGTTCAGGAAGTGGTTGCCTCTTAAGATTTGCATAAAAGACTCTGCAATTGAAAATGTAGGCAGAAAGATACAATGCAGATGATTAATATTGCTACAAGGAATGGAAGATGTATTACCATGATCTTTGACGGCTAACACTATTTTCCTCAATGAGAAAGCTCATTTGTTTGTTCAATTCCTGATTGTCTCCCTCAAACTGCTCATTTTCTTCTACCATAGTTCGATAGGCAAACAAGTGTTGGTTGAAACGAATAATACTTGATTCGCACTATCAGCGTTTTTCCTTATCCACAACACCATCAGCTATTGGCCACAGGCCATGGGCGAAGCCACCTTCATGCAATACAGCGCTTGTGCATCTAAATTCCATTGAATTCTAGGCAAGCTGTGTTCTTGCATTGTAATTATCCTTGAACAAATAGTAGAGTCATGACCTATAAAAATAGAATGAGTTAGACTACAAGGATCTAGATCTTGCAGAGTGGCTTCCATAAAAGAAAGCTACTTGTCATATTAGTTAGGTACAACTACTAATTTGAAGGATGTTTGACACACAATGAAATTATTACATGTTTTATATTTTAAGCTTGCCATGCTGCCATGCACAGTCATATGTATATATGCATTTCTCAAGTTTTTTAAAGAACACCGTACAACAGAACTAAAACATGTATACACTTTAGAGCTGCAATAAAAGGGAGGAAAGCGCCTTTTCTAGTGGGGAGGAATACATGGACTACATACCAAACGGTTTTGTGCTCTCCGGCTAGGGATGGGAGCACTTCTTCCAGTGTTGTCCACGTTTTTAAATCCACTCTTCATAACAGCAATATGTGTTTAAAGTTCCAGCCTTGTCAGGGCAATTTATGATTCCTACAAAGCCACCAAATTGAAGTTACATAATTTTTGGAACCAATGGGCTAGGATAATTGTGTGCAATTCAACGCATTGAGTGCATGAGATTTACATTTACATATAAGCAGTCTTCAATAGTAGAAGCAAAATTTCAAAGCAAAGGATTTCATACCAGCAATTGTTGTGTCTCCCATGGCCTAAGACCTCCTCTATTCTGAGCAACATCTTTAGATTACGCGTGATGCTGGGCCTGCCTCACCTTGTCCTTGTACTCATTAGAGTCCAATACTTGCACAAAGAAGCCCAAGCAT
>RYFJ01004127.1:0-27843 GCA_003991445.1 Oryza meyeriana var. granulata | reverse complement strand
TGAGTGGGACGCGCACTCGAAAAGAACAATAAACTCATATTCGCGACTGAAATAAAGTCGAAGAGTCCTATAACGTAGTAGACTCCTACTCGGCAAGACTAAGAATTATATTGCCGGTGACATGAATACAGAGAGTCTATACCAGTAGTAATCTACTCGGGAAAAGACTTCCAGTGTTTAAAGAATCTTTGACTTTATGTTTAATTGTCTTCACAATTAGCAAAGTCGGGGCTACACCTAATAGGTGCGCCTATTCGGCGGCACACTATTCATATATTTTGCATGAAGCCAATTCATACGCCTCGCTGCCAGCTGACATGAAGCAGGAACTCGGGAAGACTTTCCGACTAAAGAGGTACTCCCTTTTCGGAAGCCCAAATCCCCCCCCGCAAATTCCGGGTAAACCCCCTTCACCGTGGAGGAAAGCACTCGCATCAGCTGTGACTCAACTATGAAAGGTCTCAGGGGCTACTGTGGGAAGCCATGGGCCCGGTATCTCACCTACAAGCACATGGGCCAACTCGGATAGAGATGGGCCAGATCCATGTAATTAGAGGATAAGATAGCACCCGGCAGGCTGTGCCTGTAAGGCAATAAGGAAACGTAGCCTAGTCGGATAAGGAATTTATCTCTAATAAAGGAATCCCTTGGTCCTAATCCGACTGGGATCCTTAACCATGTACCCCTGCTCCTAAATATTAAAGGGAGGAGGGTGCCCCATGAGAACACACCCGCAGATCATTGATCACAAATCACCTCAAGAGGAATAACACCTCAACTGGACGTAAGGCGTATTACCTCACATCGAGGGCCTGACCAGTATAATTCCCCCGTGTTTCCTTTCTGCAAATCCACCGAATTCCAGGTCGCCGAGTACCCCCATAGTATTAATTGCCGTGCAAAGCATCGACAATTAGAATTGTTTGTAGTTCTTGAGATAGAAGATGTGTTTGCCATCCAAAGAATTGGCATCCCTCGGATGTCTGAACTATGACTTTAGCGTCTGTAACCATAGCTTGGCCAAAAGAAACTTGTCTGTAAGCCTTTCGACTAACGTCCTTAATGCAGCATGGTTGCCCAGATACCCGAGTGGACTGGACTACAGTATCTGCTTGCCCTCCTCAGGTTGATGCAGCGATGACATGAGGACTTAGATGCGCTTCTTCCGATAAAGGTCCTCCCGACTACGAGAAAACTTTTGCTTTGACGTTTGATCCGCTCGGCCCTCGTTGCGATCTCTTGGGAGCTTCGTCTTCAGGAGAAACCTGATGAAATGGAGTCCACCTCTTGAGAGATTATTCAGTACTTCATCGTTGCTAGGGTAGGTTCAGCCCCCGACTGCCTTGAGTAACCCCGGTTTTTTCTTGACTGATGGCTCCAATAGTCGCTCGACACAAAATTCCAGTCAGGACCACTTCTCATTTGGTCCATGTTGGCTAATCCCCGTTCCTGGCAGTTCGTCATATTGGTCACACACATGTGTGATTTCCAGCCTGTCGAACTTGTTTTCTAGCTTTCGTACTTCCTGATGACATGCTGCCATGTTGTTGTCCAGACACGTCTTGTTTTTCATGACCTGGTTGACCACGAGTTGAGAATCCTGGTGTACTACCAGTCGGTGATCCGAGAGATATGGCTATGCGGAGCCCATGGATGAGTGCTTCATAACTCGGCGACATGTGGATGCTGGAAAGTGAATTGGAGGACGTATTTCAATTTTTCCCCAGTGGGTGACGTCAGAACAACGCCAGCCTCTGCTCCACCAATCCATAGAGAACCGTCGAAGTACATCATCCAGAATTCTAACTTGTCCGTTGGTATAGCCGTTTGAACCTCCGTCCACTCGGCTACGAAGTCGGCTAGTACCTCTGCTTGTTGTGTCCGAGGGTCAAAAGAACAATGTCAAACGCCATCAGCTCGAGGAACCCATTTATCATTTTGCCAGTGGCCCTCACGGTTGGTGTTGGATGTCCCCGAGTGGGATACGATGTTTACGATTGTGACTTGATGCGATTAGAAATAGTGCACCAACTTGGACAATTATTTAGTAAATCATAGAAACAGCTTTTGGACTTGGGGATATCTTTCTTGGAGTCAACAAGGACTTCGCTGACGAAGTAGAACTAGCCTTTGTACTTTCGTATGTGCCCCAGGCTCTGCCCGCTTCTATGACCCAACACCGTGCTGACTACCTGGGGTGTACCGCAGAATATACAAAGTGTTCCGGGGCAATAGGTGATGCCAATACCGTGGTGACATAAGAAAACTTTCTTGAAGTCTTCGAGCTTGTCGGGCTTTAATGTGTCCATTAAAAATGTCGGCTTCTTCAGTAATTTGAAAAAAAGGCTTGCCCAGTTCGCTCGAGTCGTGACATCGCTGAGTGCCGCCATGTAGCTAGTCAGCTTCTGTACGTCCTTCTGGCTAGTCGGGGGTGCCATATTCATGATAGCGTTGACTTTCTCTAAATTAGCCTCGATGCCTCGGTGGATATGATGAACCATGTAATTTCCCCAAAGATACTCCGAAGACGCATTTTTTTCGATTAACTTCAATCTTGAATCTCCGAAGGCTTTGGAAAGTATCCTCCAAGTCGCGAGAGGTCTCTTGACTTTGGTCTTGAATTACCACGTCATCGACATATGCCTCCCATGCTCCGATTGAGTGTGAAGACACTGCTGGAAGCGTGCAGATACGTTGTACTAGCATTTTTCAACCCGAACGGTATAGTGACATGAAAGAAGTCTCTAGGCAGTCCTCCTTCTTCAAATTGATTTGATGATATCCCGAGTAACAGTCAAGAAAACTGAGTAACTCATACCCCGCGGTTGAATCAACCACCTGATCTATTCTCGGTAAACCAAATGGATCCTTAGGGCATGCTTTGTTCAAGTCGGTGTAGTCAACGTACATGCGCCATTTACCATTCTTCTGGACCAGAACTGGGTTTGCCAGCCAATCTAGGTGGTAGATCTCTATGATGAACCCGACTGCAAGTAGTTTGGTAATCTCCTCCCGAATAGCATCTTTGCGGTCTTGTGCGAAGTGCCGCAACCGTTGTTTGACTAGTTTTGTGTCCGGCTTGACGTTAAGGGAATGCTCGATCACCTCTCTTGGTATACCAGGCATGTCGGAAGGTTTCCGAGCAAAAATATCCCTGTTCGCCTAGAGGAAGGTGACGAGCACGTCTTCCTATTTTGGGTTGAGTCCGGTCTCGACGAGCGCAGTCTTGGAGGGGTCGGAACGGTCCAGGAGGATCTTCTTTGTTTCCGAATTCGCTGAAATTCCCGACTTGGCTGTTTTTTTCGCCAGAACTTGGTCGTCCTCATTTGCGGTTGTTGCGGCTAGTCGAATGTTGTTCCGCCCGACTGCCGCTTCTTGAGATTGGGCTAGCTCACAGCTCTCCTTGTCGCAAGTGAAGGCTTGCTTGACATCGCTGTGCAGGGAAAGTACTCCTGCTGGTCCTGGCATCTTGAGCACTATGTATGTGTAATGAGGCACTACCATGAACTTGGCTAGTGTTAGCCGTCCGAGTATGGCGTGATACGCGGTCTCGAAGTCGGCGACCTCAAAGTAGATATTCTCAGTGCGAAAATTCTCCCGCGTGCCAAAAGTGACTAGCAGAGTGATTTGTCCAAGTGGAGTGAAAGAGAGGCTGGGGATTACCCTGTGGAATGGCGCTGTACTCAACCACAGCTCGAATCGAGGAATTTTCATCTCATCGAGCGTCTTGGTGAACAATATGTTGAGAGCGCTTCCTCCGTCGATGAAAACCTTCTTCAGCTTGATACTTCTAATGACCAGATCCAAGACGAGTGGATAACACCCTGGATACGTGACTCGGTCGAGGTGATCTGCGCGGTCAAATGTGATTGCCGTCTCTGACCAGCGCAAATATTGGGGGCATCTGTTGAGACCGAGTTGATTTCTCGGGCTGTTAGCTTCTGTTTTCTCTTGGACTCGTATGCAGACGGCTCTCCGAAGATGTGGTTGAGCTCAGCCTAGGGATCTTGGTAATCGCCGGCTGTGCCTGAATCCAACTTGTCCATGTCTTTGGCGTCGCCAGGTACTGATGTTTGCTCCGAAGCGAATTTCTTGAGCATGAAGCAGTTCTTAGCCGCGTGCTTCCCCTTTGGATGGAAAGGGCATGGCCCGTTCATGAATTTCTGGTAGTCGTCTGTCTTGGAGGGTCGCGGCCGACTATGTTCCACGGCTCCCACGATGTTGTCCGACTTACGTTCTGGTTGTCGGACTTAGTCGGGGCTATGTCGTTTGTGTCTTTCTTGTCCTTCTGTCGGGGCTCCTTCCTGTCGTCCAGGGCCTCAGCGACCGCATCGGCCGAATCGGCGTATTTGTTGGCCATATCAAATAGAGCTTTGACAGAAGCTGGAGGCTTCTGAGTGAACTTGGCGATGAACGGGGTGTCCTTAACTCTCTTCCGGAAGGCAGCGATGATGACCTCGTCCTTGATCTTTGGTATTGAGTTCCTCTTCTCGGAAAACCTCTTGATGAAGTCACGGAGGGACTCATTCTTCCTTTGATGGCATTGATACAAATTGTACTTGGAAGAAGGCCTTTCATATGTTCCTTGGAAATTTGCAATAAAGCGTTCTCAGAGTTCTCCCCAAGAGCTGATTGACTACCTGGGAAGTCCTGTTAGCCATGTCCTCACCGAGTCAGCTAGGGCGACCGGGAGATAGTTAGCCATAGCTTTGTGGTCTCCTCCGGCTGCGCGGATCACTAGAGTGTAAACTGTGAGCCAAGACTCGGGATTGGTCTTCCCATCGTATTTTTCAATGCCAGTCGACTTGAAGCCGGATGGCTAGTCGACTTGTTGTAGTTCGTGGGTGAACGCCGGTTAGCCCTGGGATTTCGGTTAATTCGGTTTAAACGGTTCGGTTAATTCAGTTAGAATGTAATTCGGTTATTGGAAAATGGCAGCCAAAATTCTAGGGAAAAAACTAATAACCGAACAGTTCGGTTATGGTTAATTCGGTTCGGTTAATCGGTTAATCCGAAATAACCGTAATTTACCAGGTTACATAAAACAGCAAGTAGCCTTGGGATTTCGGTTAATTCGGTTTAAACGGTTCGGTTAATTCGGTTAGAATGTAATTCGGTTATTGGAAAATGGCAGTCGAAGGGAAGGAAAACTGGAAAAGACCGTGAGGTACTGAAGTTGTTCGGTTTTTCGGTAGATCGGTTAATAGACGTTAAAAACCGAACCGAAAACCGACTACCGAACAAACAAAAAACAAGAACCGAACCGAACACCGAAAACCGAATTAACCGACTTATTCAGTTAATTCGGTTTGGTTCGGTTCGGTTATCGGTTTATCGGTTAACTGGTCCCAGGGCTAACGCCGGTACTCCATCGTCCAAGTGAGGGCTCTGACTCCGACTGTGGTGATGAAACCGCTCATGGTGGAGGCCGAAGCGTCGTTTTCATCCTCCAGTCGGTGGCGTTCGTTTTCCTCGCGTTCCCGGCGTCGGGCGTTGATATCTTGCTAGAGATCGCACCGTAGTCGGCCTCGGACATCCCAATTGTCGCAGCGTCATCCTAATGTTGCCACCGTCGGTCGTCGTTTTGCTTGCCTAGTGATGTGTGGCGTGACTCCGTGCGTGGCTGACTGGAGCCAGCCGCCTGGCGTTGTGCTGAGGCAGGTGAGATCGCCATATCAGAAGCCGTCCTGTTGGACGGTATGAGCGTGTCTCCCGACTGTTGTTGCTGCTGGCATGCTGCAGCGGTAATTATGGCCTTGATCCTTACAATCGTTGGGGTGGCCTAGTGATCAGGCCCAAACTATAGAGTGTCCAATAAGGTGGCAGCGGCCACAACGTTCTGTTGTGGAGTCACGAAGACATCATAGTCACCGACTCGGGTTTGGAGGATCTCGTGTTGAGCAATGCGCCCAGCCTTGCATAGGTTGTCATTGCGTGTGTCGCACTCAGCTTGTAGACGTTGTGCTTCTTCCTCCTGTTGTTCACGCAGTCGGCGAGCCTCCTCCTCTTGTTGATCGCGTAGTCGGCGTGCATCTTGAGTAGGAGTTGAGCCCTTGGACGCCAGGAAGATTTCGCACGGTGGAGAGAAGCTCGCCGAACTGCTGTTCGACTGAGAGTCGGAATCAGAGTAGTTAAGGGGGGTAATTACGACTCCAACCTCCCTAGATCCAACCTCGAGCGGCTCTGGGTAATATCCGAGTTGAACTGTAAGGGATCGGGTCTGCCGTATTAGATGTTGATTGAAGTTATCTGCAGCATTGCCAAATTCGAATGGGAGATTGACAATCTCCTCCTTTCTTAGCTCGATCTCGGCTGGCTTGAGGCCGAGTCCGAGTCGAACATCGAAAGAAAGAGTTGTCCCGAGACTGGGCATCTTGGGGGTCGCCGTAGCATGTCGACAAAGATTGCTACAGTGTTGAGTAGGCCGACTGGCGCGGAGTCAACTTGATTTCTGGTCGATCAGATCGAGTCTGAATCGGACAGGGTGAGGTTGCCGAACTTGTCGGCGATGAAGTCGAGACTCCTAAAGGTAATCGTTTGCCCGGGAAGAACATGGCGCCATCGACTCCGGTGGTTGAATCCATCAGTCTTGTCAAAGATGATCTCGCCAATACCCCTACATGTCACGCCAATTGTCGATGTTTTACATCGGGAATAATAATATGAGGCTACTCGTGAAATCTAAACTTGATGGACTCTAAAAGAACACGAGATAATTTATCCTAGTTCAGGCTCTTAAGGTGAGATAATACCCTACTTCTAGCTGTTGTGTATTGCCTTTGAGGTTTCTTTAGTTAGATTGTGTTTGATGTTCTTCTCTTGCTCCAGAGGGCTCCTCACCTCCTCTTATATACCGAGGAAGCAAGGTTACAAGGTAGAAATCCCAGTCAAACTTGACTAAGGGATTTTCTTCTAGGAATACAACTTACCCGACTAGAACTATATCCTTTCCTTATTATACAAGGTAATATTCACCGAGTCCTGTTACATCCCTAATTATAGGACTGGGCCTATCATCTGTCCTAGTGGCCAACAAGCTTTTCATGAGATATCTAGAGCCCATGGCCTCCATAGACACAAATGGTCAAATTTAATTATAAAAGTTAATGGCATCGAATATTAAAAAAGGGAGTAAAATATAAGGGACTGTCTAGACAAGAATTGGTTAATTTCTGTAGGAAAGCTCCTAGGTGCACGGCTGCCCCCACATGCACAATATCCCACATGCATAGTAAAAAAATAAAATAATAAAATATTTTAAAAAAATTAAGTAAATTTTATACCACTAATTTGAAACTTTCATCTCTAATTTTGAAACTTTCAATTTAATTTTTGAAACTTTTAACTCAAATTTAAAAACTATTAACTAGGAATTTAAAAAATCCACTCAAAATTTAAAATTTTCAACCCAAAATTTAAAACTTTTATTTAGATTTTTCAAATTTAAACTTGAAATTTAAAACTTTTCACGCTGTTTATTTATGTATTATTTTATAATTAAAAATTATTAAGTATTAATGATGGTGCTTAGAAAAATGATTAGTGGTTAATGATAGTAATTAGTATGGCGTCGTACGGCCGTGACACGCGCGGGTTTGCGCGCTAGGCCTGCCCTAATTTCTTTAGTTTCTATCTTTTTTTACCGTGTGAAAATCCCATTGCCACCCAAATATTCTCCGCTACGCGTTCTATAGTTGGGCCTGATCTAGGCTGTTAATGGGTCCACATGTACTCTTTTCTGTTTTCTTTTTTTTTTTTTTGGGCGTGCTCGGTGTATTTGCAACCCAGCAAAAAATTCTAGTGCACAGCCAAAATAATAAGGGCCATTAACTTTGCCCAGCAAATTTTGATTTATTGACCGTTGTTGTGTTTGTCCATTTTCTGCTACTGGAGAATTGTATGTCCTTATTTTTGGTCTTTTTTAACAGAAAAACTAAACGACGAAATCCTGGCCGGGAGACGCGGTACTTAATAAGCCCTCTCGGCACGCTCTCCGCCTGTGTGACACATCCGCTGCCATTCTCCCCTCAAACACCTAGACCACGGGATGGATTTCTCCGCCGGCGGCGGCCGCGGCGACTGGGCCTAGTCACTGGAGATTGCCGGGAAGCTGCTCGCGGCACGGGACCTGGTCGGCTGCAAGCGGCTGGCGAAGCACGCGGTGGACGCGAAGCTCCTCCTCCCCGGCAACGATGGGCTCCTCGCCACGGTAGACGTCCTCCTCGCGTCCCAGCGCCTGCTCCCCTCTGGCCGGCCCGATCCTATCACCATGCTCCAGCTCCAGCCCAACCCCAACCCCACCGAGGTCAAGCGGTCCTACCACCGCATCGTCAACATGCTCTCCTCCAACCCCCGCCCCGGCATTGACGCGGTCCCCTCCCCTTCCTGCTCCTGCTTCCGGCAGCGACGCCTCAGCCGCAGCCGATGCGTTATGGACGGCGTGCCCCTACTGCTGCCATGTGTTACTGCGCCTGGGGGTTCTACCCGATGGGCTTCCTAAGGCTCCGTTCGGGTATTGGCTGAGGAGAATTTTTTTTTATTTTTTGTAAGCATATTTTCTAAATTGCTCAACTGTATATTTTTTAAAAAATTTTCTACATAAAATCTACTTTTAAAATCATATTAATCTATTTTTTAAGTTTAAAATAATTAATACTTAATTAATCATACGCTTGTTTTCTATAATCTTTCCTCTTCAAACTAAGAATGTTGAGGACAGGGGATGGGAGAGGTACAGGTGATACTTATATATACCACACTTGATACATATGAGTACAAGTCTAGTACTCGGATAGATTTGACTAAGATCCTAGTACCAAGTATGTCCCATCTAAGGTAGTATTATGTTGGGTATCTCTTGATAGTAAATTTGATGTCATCATCACATTAACTATCCCATTGGCTGGATGGCATGTCGTTGCCTAGTTGTCCTCTTATTTAAGGTATCCTCGGATGAATATGTGTTGTCTATTCATTCTAATTAATTTGATAAAATGGATTCTTTTATAATACATATAGCAGTATGGATAGTAAAAACCATGGAAGGGTAAATTCCAATGAATAAATATTTAATTGTATCCATATTTGATTCTCAATTTAGTATATTTGTAATTTAATCCCAAAATTCAAAATTAATACTTCTTCCTTCATAAAATATAGCTACCTGGGAGTATTTAGGAGGGAATTAAGGATTAAGGTGAAAAGTCTAAAATGCCCTCTCACTAATACGTGGTTGGTGATAGGAATTAAGGATAGTATGTGTAGGGTATAGGTCTCGAAAGCTAATGAGGTGATGGGGCTAACCAGACTTAGCATAAGGAGTAATAGGATAAAAGCCACCTTCTATAAATCCTAGATAGCTATATTTAAGACAAAATTTAAATCTAAAGACAATATACCATAGGAGTAACTAGCGAGTTGTAATTAACGTGGAATCTTCTCTTTAATTAACAAAGAAGCTATGATTCAAAATAACCAATGTATCACCGTATTATTAAAATTTTAATATTTATAATATCAATAACAAAAGCACGTGTAACACATAGGTTGACCACTAGTTAGTATAAAAAAGAATGATAGACAGACTGAGGGCATGTTTGGAACAGTTGACGGATGATGGAGGATTAAAATGAGTTTGTGACAATTATTTGAGGGTATAAACGAATAAATTAAATACTAAAAATTAAAATTTTGATTTAGAAAAATATTACAAGATTTGCTGATGGATAAAGTTTTTGAAAAAAATTTACCATTAGAAAATGTGTCCGTGATAATCCTTAATCCAAACTCGCAAAAGAACTAGCGTTTCGGCGCACTCCGGTTCCTCTGAAAACGAACATTTCCATTTATTGAAAGAAATGGGTTTACCAAGCACTACATGAGAATCCAACTGTGAGAACGCAAGAGATCACAATTTGACGTAGCAACAAAGCCCACATGTGACTGGACTACCAGTGACATTTCCAAGACTTCAAGGCCCAAGCCCCCAAGCTAAGCACGAGCAACTGAGAACTGACCCAGAAGCTGTCCTTTTTCCGGCCACATCGCAACCACGGGCCCTGCCGGCTCAGTTGTTCGCAGCCTCGGCGGCAGCTCGCTCTGCCTGCTTCTTCTTGGCGTACTCGACGAGCCTGACGGCGTCCGGCAAGACCGCCTTGGCCGCATCCAGTGCACCGAAGCGCTCCACCCACGCGTCGAGGAGCGGGCTCCTAGTTGCATCAAAGAACCTCATCCCGTAGAGAGCCTCGCCGGCGTGCACCCAGCTGACCAGGGAGCCAAGCGTGACGTCAAGGTACCCAATGGTGTTGCCGCCGAAGAAGGGCTTCCCCTTGGAGCACTCCTTGAAGGCCGCTTCCAGGTTCGCGACCGCCGTGAACGTCTCCTTCAACGCCTGTGCCTTTTCCTGCTCTGTTTTGCCCATCGACGCCTTCAGCCACGACTCCAACAGCTGCGACAATGCACACACCTCATCAGTTAACAGATTAAAGACAGGGAACTGCGATTGGTTGAGGCATTTTGTCAATCACCTTGTCGTCGATGTAGGCGGCCCAGAAGCGAGCGACGGCGCGCTCGTAGGGGTCGGAGGGGAGGAGGGCGACGCCGGCGACGGGGAAGGCCTCGTCGAGGTACTGCACGATGACCCGCGACTCGCAGATGGGCTTGCCGTTGTGGATGAGCACGGGGACCTTCTTGTGCGCCGGGTTGGACTTGAGGAAGGGCTCGCTCTTGTTGCCTAGATCCTCCTCGACGTACTCGTAGCTGACGCCCTTGAGGTGGAGGGCGATTTTCACTCTGCTGACAAACGGGCTCGCCCACATGCCGAGCAGCTTCAGCTCGTCGCCTTCTCCGGCCATTTTTCACTAGCTGTAGCTTGGTGGTGAACCGTAAGTGAGGCTTTGAGAATCGAGATGGTTAAGGCTGCGTTCTAAACCGCCTATGGCCCGGCTCCTTTTTCATTTTTCGTAAGCATATTTTTCAAACTACTGTATAATATGTTTTTTTTAAAATTTATGTATAAAAGGTTAAAAAAATTCATATTAATATATTTTTTAAATTTAAAATAATTAATACTTAATTAATCATATATTAATGACTTATCTTGTTTTATATGTCAAAATTAGCTAAAAGTGATTTTTAGCTTGTGCTTTGTTGTGCGAGCACTCGATCATTTATATGCTCGTCTGATGGGGGATAACCGAATAGCAATACAGCGTGCATGATACACTTCATTGCAACATTGCAGCAGTATCATCCACAATAAATGGATACTCCTTAAAAATTAAAATACTCATTACCTAGTGGCTATTGCCTCGTTGAGTGAACTTTCCCGCATTCAGATGCATTGAAACATGTGATCTGCTAAGTTAGTCAGAACCCAATCCTCACCGATAGTCATATCTGCAATCCTACTCATAAATGGATACGTGAGTGCTGACACCGAGGTCTGACCTGGGCACTTGATCAAGTGCACGCTTACTCGTTTGTTTCTCGCTCACAAACACCGATTAAATAGTTATAAAAAATCAAAAAAGACGACATTCATATAATAAACATATACTTCCTCCGTTTTAAAATATAGTAATTTAGAATTAGATTTGACACAACTTAAAGTATACTAGATTGTGTTAAATTCAATTCTATTTTATTATATTTTGAAACAGAGAAAGTATCTAATTGCAAATGTTAAAGTACAAATTCAATATACACAAAGAAAAACAAAATAAACAAATTTAAGCACTATTCATAGCCAAATTTTTATTTTTTCCCTTTTGAAACAGATCTCCGGACTATTATCCCGAACTATCTACTATGTAAGGATGAATCAAATATTTTTTAAAAGTAAACTTAACAAATGCCAACGTCATTTAATAAAAAAATGGAGGGAGTAGCTTAGAATTAGTGGTCTAAATGGTACAATAGATAAATTTTTTTAAAAAAAAACTTATTTTTAAAAACGTGAAATAAATAATCCATAACAACAATCCGGTGAAGTAGCTAAAAAGAATGGTTTACATGCTTATGAAATGAAGTACTCCATCTGTCTCAAAATATAACAACTTTAGAGTTCAAATTTAGCCTAAATATAATAACCTAATACTTATAAAAAGTAATATTTACTATTAAATTGTCCATACTTTCCTTTGTCTTTATTATCACCTAACAAGTCTGAGCCCACATCCTATTTATCCGAGGAAATAAAGAAGTCTTTTTACCCATTTCCTTAATAGTCATGACAAAAGCTAAAAATTACTATATTTAAGACAAAGGAAATATAATATTGTAATTTATGTTATTGAAATTTTTGTAGTTTTTATAATTGTTTAGATGACATACAAAAGAGCTGTGTATTTAGTAGCAAATTGTCTTTCCCTTTCTAAGATAATTGTTCGTAAACTCTACTTCTTTCTAAAGACTAGTACTCCAGTAGGCAGCACTGGAACTGTCCAGTACTCCACATTTGTCTTTCTTGGAGACGAGGAAACATCGGGAGGGGGAAACTAAACCTGTGGCAGGTCATGGTACAACTCCCTATATCGCATTGTTTTGCTTTATCATAGTAGGGAAAACTCTTTTAATCCTTCAAGGAACTCTTGTTTGTCTAAATATTTTATAACCATAACTATGACAAATTCTTAAAAAATGACAGCATTTATACAACGTACATATACCATTCCATAAAATTGAGTTTAAACTCAATTCACACATTGAGGAAAAAAAACAAATCCAATGTATGAACAGTACCCAATGTGTAGGTTGATTTTCAACATGATTTTTTTGGAATTTTTCAAAAACAATTACATTTCATTTGAGAGAAAAAGATATATGAAAGAACATCCCTCGAGGGAGTAAAATCCATCTCCAAATTGACATGCAAGATATCTATTTTGACTTCTTGAGAGGCCAAAAACAAAGGAATTAGATGTATTTGGGAACAAGGCAAAATCAAACATTTCATGCACACAAATATAATTTAATGTGTTAAATTATCAAAAGTACAGTAGTTCGAACAATTTCTTACATAACGTAAACAGTAAAATCTAATGATGTTTATCATGGCGACGCTTTTTCATATCATATAAACTCTCTACAGCATTATCATCACTAATCTTCAAGAAAATATCTCTCTAATTGATATAGAGTGTGACCAAACAATCATTTAATTTTTTCTTTTGAAATTTATCATTCAAGAATTGATTGCCCATGCTATTTCTTAACCAAGATTCATGGCAAAGAATACCCGTTCAACACTTGCCATTGCAATACCAATTTAAGAAGCAAATATATCAACTTGTAAATTTCATGTTTCTTTGTTCCAACGAGCTTAACAGAAACCTCTTATTGATTTTCACTAATCCCAGTTTTCAATTCAATCAATCTTTGGCTCTTAGTTAAAAAAAAAAATCAAATTTCATCTTATTAGCTTCTAACTTAAGCTACTTCATCAATTTTCATGAACATACTTCCTAAATTATTAAATGATATGTCTTTTGTAAAAGTTTTCTATATAGAAGTTCTTTTAGAAAATCAAATAAATCCATTTTTTTAGTTTGTAGTAGTTAATATTTAATTAATTATATGCTAATGACTTGTCACTTTTTCGTATGACAATAAATTTAAGTCTAACCTCAATAAGAGAGATAAAGAAACTAAGGGGTGTTTGCTTGTGCTTATTGGCTTATAACTTCTCTTTCAATTTTCGTTAGCACGCTTACCAAAACGTAAAACAATGCGTTTTTTAAAAAACTTTCTATATGAAACTATTTTAAAAACCAAATAAATCTATTTTTTAAGTTTTTAATAGTAAATATTTAATTAATCACACACTAATAATATTTTTTGTTTTATATATAATTTATAAACCAGCATAATAAACCAATTCAAATACCCTCTAAAAATGGTGAAAGAATTACACGGATTTGTGGATTCTAGACGGATCACGGATGGTACCTGAAGCTGGAACTGATGGCTTGGTCGGTGCCTCTGTGGTCAACGTGTTCCTTGCGCAATGCGTAGCCTTGCTGTTGCTGGTCTGGTCGTAGACTCGCCACGGCGCCGCCGCTACTGCTCGCCATGGCGCTAGTGGCTGCTGGCTGGCAGCTTCCTGCCTCTACCACCAGCGCTCCTCACCCGCCGTCCAGCCACAGCACCACGGCCACGGCATCAAAAACGCACCCGTTCGTGCTCGCTGACTCGCCGCGCCGGCGCCGCTGCCGCCTCCTACTATCGCGAGTGCCATAAGAGGGGAACTCACGCTGCAAGCCTGCAAGCACACACGGACATGGCACACGAGAGTTACTACTCTATATTTATAATATAGATCACGTGTAATATATATGATAAATAATTGATAAAAGTAAGTATTATTTGGACTAATATGGATCAAGTTAGAAAGAACTTGTTTTCGAAATATGTTTTGTTTGTCTTTAATGTGTAGGTGAAGCTAAGAGGTGATCATGATAGTGACGAGAAACCGAGACTGAATGAGGTTTTTAAGGTTAGAGTCAGTCAGAAGATGTCACTGAATGGTCATGCTATATCTAGGTCGCATGAAGATGATGGAGGACATAAAACGAAAAAGTTCTACGTCAATTGGGTCCGTGATGTTCGGACAAGTTCTATGTCAATTAGATCCGTGATGTTCGGACATGATGATATTGGATCGACTAGTAGGTTGGTTGTTTAGTTTGCAATAGATTATAGACTTGAGTGCTTATATGGGTTAATTTGACAAATGTTCGGCCTAGTTATGTGTTATTGGGTTGTCTTTATTCTATTGTATAAAAAGTAGAGGGAGAGAAAGAGACAGGTGAGATAATAGAAGAGAAAACGTTGTTCTTTTTAGGGTTTGAGAAAACAAGGATGGAGAGAGATTGGGTGCTTTTATAGGCACTTTTGAAACATGATTTGATTAATTAAGTTTAGGAAAATCATCCATAATTTTGTTTTTCAATTCGGATTTTGCATATGGTGAGTTTTAGTAGGTATTTCTTTGATTTTATATTGCTTACAAATTGTGATCTAACCGTTGGATTTAAATGCGGTTTTTTGTGTTGGATTCGCAATGAAATCTAGTTTCTAACTACAAAATTTGGCTTAGATCCATTGGCTAATTTTTAATTAATCTAGGTTTTAGTGCACGCTTGTCAGGTTTCGTTCAGATTTAAGTTTGCTTAGATTCCGTCAATTTCATCCATTAGTTTTTGTGTTTCTTGGCTAAAATTGAACCTAGGCTATGTCTGGAACCTATGTTTTAAGTTTCATATCAAACATATTTGAATCGATGGAGTTCTAACGATTTTTGTCAAAAGGCCGTGTGTTGTTTTTACTGTTTGGCACTGTAGCCATAAGTTAAAGTTCTGTTTTGTGTCTTTTGTATATGAGGGTGATTAGTTTGGTGTTGTAATATGCCTGTACTAACACCATGACGATATTTAAAATGGTAGGCTATCCACAAATATTAGGCAAAGACATCCACAAATACATCTAACAAAACGGCAGTACACCACAAAAAGGCGCATACAACATTTTATAACATAATAAAAGTTCAGCAGAAAATCATATTGATAGTGTTCAAATGCATATAAATATCGTTACAAATTTAGTTATTGCCATACTTTTCCATTTCATCAAAGGTAGCTACTTGAAAGAAAAATATAGCCTTCTAGGCATCAATACAAGGCAACAAACATGATGAACAAACAATTTTATATCATTGGAACTATAAGTCACTATTGATGGTCTTCACTGCATTTTGGCCTCCCTTTCTGAGATCATGTCACAAGCAAGCATCATAACTCAAATTCGAACCGATAAAAAAAAATCAAATAGTGATCTAGATCAAGACATGAGCATGAGTATAAGCAACCAAGAGATCCTTCTGTTTGACGTTGAGAGAATTGAGTGACAATTACATCAGAGTGACAATTAAAAGATATCCTCAAAATTAAACACCTCAAAGAGTGACAATTACTCCCTTTAGTAAAATTTAATTGACGTTGGGAGAACTGAGTACATCAGAGTGCAGTAGTGGACCACTTAGTTTGTTTTCTAGTACTCATATGGATAGCTCGTTTTAAACACTTACTTATCCCACTTAGGTGGTGTTCTTATGTATTTATTTTCTAGCTTATATAAGCCGCACGTAAAACGGAACGTTATTAGTATGTGATTAATTAAGTATTTACTATTAAAAACTTGAAAAATAGATATATTTACTTTTTTAAACTACTTTCATATAAAATTTTTTTAAAAAAACACACCGTTGATCGTTTTGGAAAGCGTGCGCGTGAAAAACGAGGATTTAAGCCACTGGGCTTAAGCTGGATCGAACAGCCTCTTAGTCACCCAACCATCACAATGGAATAACATAATAACGAAATTATCAGAGAACTACAAAATAGAACAACGAAATGATTAGGTCCTGTGAGTTCACTAAAATGGGATATATATATATATATTGAAAGCTTCAGGTACCATCAAAATTGGGGAAGGCAACATTTTAATTGTGAACCAAATTAAAAGTCCTACATATGCAAAATCATAATGTGAGCATACCAAGCAATAGACTTAGAAATGTACAGAATTTAGGTAATCTAATTTGAATGATTTTAAAACCACAAATATAAGATTAAAGTACCTTAGGTCACAATAATCTCTCAATGGCAGGGCATGTTAGGTGTGAAATAAAACCTTTGAAGACAACAATAACTGGCGCTAACCTCTTTGCACCCTCAAGGTTTATTGGGACTTAAACTACAAAGGCAAAACCAACTGCTAGATTTCACCCCCATGCCCATTGATCTACAAGCCTATAAGCAGAAACATGAAACCCAAGATTTGCTCACAGAAGGACAGCCAAACAGATGGATCTACCTTGACCCACCACAGATCTAACATCCAACTTCACAAAGACAGCCAATTTTGTATAAGCATAGAAAGAAGCCTTTTCTTATTAAGCCACAATGACATGTCTAAGGCCAAGTACTTAAGAAAAATAGTGGAGAATCAATCAGTTGC
The DNA here is from genome assembly GCA_003991445.1 of Oryza meyeriana var. granulata. Lineage (NCBI taxonomy): Eukaryota > Viridiplantae > Streptophyta > Magnoliopsida > Poales > Poaceae > Oryza > Oryza meyeriana. Next base: position 10,827 of record RYFJ01004127.1, on the reverse strand, counting down.
TTTGTCAAGTCTGTAATGATATTATGAATTGTTTTTATACACTCAATACAAACAATTGAACCATGCATTTGAATATGCAATGCTCTATATTTGCCAGCATAATCTACCTTATAAGGAGCTCTCAAGCTGTAGAAATTTTGTTACATGTAAGGAGCTCAACCGTTGCAGAGGCTACATGCAGCATTGTGGGAACATGCAATATAGTGATTAAAAACTTGCTTGAGCAAAACGAGGTTATTTATTTTATTTAATTAGAAAGGAAAAGTGTTGGTTTCGAAGGACAATATTCTTTCAATAAGATGGTTAGATCGCACAACATCATTTTCATCTACTCTGCATAAGAACAAAATGAAAGTCAGTATGACTACTGGAGCACAAAACATCATTTTTGGTTTACTCGGAGGAAGAAGAAAAACAAAACCATGGCCCGGTGCAATAACTTGTTTTCTTTTCCGAAATTTCCCCACTGCAAGATTTAGAAGCACAAGACTGGCTGTGGTCAAAACCACGGAAAAGGCAGCAGCCCGACAGCATGCAGTTCTTGTACGATTTATCAACGCTATCAGTCAGTCATTCATTCCCAACAACCCAGGGAAGCACCAAAGGGCAGCTACATTTTGCTAAGCAGTTCAATAATGTCACCCCATCGGATTGGATGGTGCTGGATGACGAAGGACGAGGCGACAAGCGCGACTAAGGCGTGAAACATTCTTATGTAAAGGCCCAGATGTAAATGGATCGCGTGACTATGAGTTGTTGTATTATAGGATAGAGTAGATATATTGGTATATAAGCTATGGTTCAGCTTGAAAGATTGGTATATAAAAAGATATACTCCATTGTGAAATTTACTCATAAAATTTTACTCTAAACCCTAAGCATATAATCTGGACAAAATATCAACTCAGAGATTATCTATCATCTATATAAGAATTTATATAGGAATTTAAAAAAAACACAAATATATCTACGAGGACATATATCCGACGGCATACCACTCCAACAGGTCAAATGAAACTGGCATGCATCCTGGCTCCCACCCATGACAAATAAATAATAACATTTCCAACAACTATCTTGAGGCATATAAATAATTAAGCTCCAATATAACAATTTTAGCTTATCAGCTTAATAGTTATCATTGGATATGTTTAGCAGGAGCAACATATAAATCTCTTATTAGAATTTTTTTTAGAAACAAAAGGCAGGTTTGCATTGTTCACATCAGAATTTTTTTAGATAAAAGGGTAGGTCTACATATTGTAAAGTAATGATTAGTAAGCTTTCATCTTTCACCTACCTACTCCAAGCAAGTAAATGGCAATACATAAGGCTAGCGTGGTCATCAGTTTACAAAACTATATAAATCACTTCAAATCATCTATAGAAAAATGATATTAGACTAATACTAACCTTGGCATAGGCTGTACTGCCCAAGCTTACAAACCAAAGCTGCTGGTCCTTCAGAATCCGCTGAAGACACTACCTTGAACTTGCCGATGCTTACTACTGTGTACTCCCTGCAGAAACACGTTAATAGATGAGATTAAGCCATGATCATAAATCGTGTAGTTGGATTAGTAATGAAACCACGATCAGCATTGTTCATGTCCAAAATATAATACCCAATCAGAAATATATCACCAGATCTTAAGTCTCCCAGTGCCCATATCAAACTATTTATGGCAGCAGACTATGGAAACATCTTAACATGCTCTATTTTTCAAGAACGGCGCATTATTAACCATGAGCAGGTTATCTAATGGAAACAGATCAGTGCTACTGTCCATTAGCCATGAGAAGGTTGTCTATGGTCCAAACAAAACGAAAATAGCTCACAGGACCTTGCTTCAGTAGAGAGAGCCAAGAGGATTAACCTGTCGCATTATCATCATAGGACCTTGGCACTGTCTACTATAAACTACTCATTTCTATGTTATATTCTTTTGACAGAGAATCCAATGTTTTCCTTCATACAGTGAATTGCCCCCTACATTTATCTTGTACTGTTTTCTATATGAATTTGTACTAACGATGCTTTTCTTTAAACGAGGCATGCAAAAAAAACCTTTTTCATTGCTAGTATAATGTAAATTAGTCTCCCTTGCAACAAGAAGTTAGAACACATTGCTAGTGAACAAAACAATTTGATTCAAAGGTATTATCATTACAGCATGCATCAAGAAGCATGAGAAGTTGCAAAAATCTCAGTTAGATGCCATACTATGTCTTCTGAAGGTACTATGTTTTGATCTGAACTGTTAGACGCACATATCTAACTCACAGCTTGACAGAAATAACTCACAACTTGTACCACTTATTATCTAAAAATATGGGTTTACCCCCTTCCCCTTTTCAACATTAAGGAAACCAAACAGAAGTCTTGATAGCTGGGCGCAAGTTTTGGAATCCCCCAAAGCAAGGCCAGATACAGGCCACAATCATTTATCAGCCAAACATATTACAGGCTGAAAATATTTTAGTAACCAAAAGATGCCACAACTAACTAACAGCATACTACTAATATCCCTTCCCGGGTCTCCCTGCAAAGCCAGCTGCATCTTGGCAAGAAGGCAAAGCACACTTGTGTCATCACCAGCAAGGACATCCACAGCTCCAATGAATTTGATCGAGTTTCTCATTTGCGCTCTACTTACATTGTTTGGAAAACACTTTGTGAGTATCATGAAAGTTCAACTAAAATTAAGAAAGTACACAAAAATATTTATCAAAAGGATTTTTCTGATTTCTTTATGAAACTAGGTGAATCAATTGATGATCTTTTCTCTAGGTTTGAGAAAATTTTGAGCAACTTGCGTGGTGTTGGAGTTAATAATACTGTTGAGGATAATGCTAGTAAAATTTTGAGATCTCTCAGTCCTAAATGGTGCATTGTTGTTACTGTAATTAATCAAACTGTTGATTTGGATACTTTGACCATGGATGATCTTTATTCTAGGCTAAAAACATATGAGATGGACTCTTTATCACCTAGAGATAATAAATCATCTTCACATGCACTTGTTGCTAACCCCAGCACTTCGTCTGGATTACCATCTTCTGTTTCCTTGTCTGCATTGGCTTCCTTTTCATATGAACAATTTGAGATACTTCCCAAAGAAGATCTGGTGCTTATCTCATCGCATGCATAGAAGGCACTCAACAATGTGAGAATGAGAAGGCAGGGAGGCACGGCTTCAGGCTCCTTTAATTGCTTTGAATGTGGACAGTCCGGCCATATTAAGGCAAATTGTCCCAAGTTAAAGAAGAATAAAGAGAAGGAACCAATTCAATGTAGCTCAAGACGCAATACCTCCAAGCGTACTAACTTTCGCAGAGTGGCCAAAAAGATAATAGCTACTATAGAGGAGTGTGATCTCAGTGATATTGATTTTGAGAGTGACGATGAGCCAAGCGACAAGAGATAAAGAAGAAAGATTTTGATGATGATTTCACTGGCATGTGTTTTATGGCAAAACGGGATAGCGATAGTGACTCCGATCTTGATGAGGTAAGACCTAGCTATGATAAGTTTGAATATGCCATGGTTAAAATTGCTTCAGAACTTAAAAAGGCTAAGAAATATCTTCAAGAAAAAGATTTAGAAATTGAAAATTCTAATTCTAAAATTGCAAGACTTAGATCTTTAATTCCTGATGATGACTCATGTGAATCCTGCACTTCCCTTTTACTTGAGCTAAATAATCCTAGACCCATTAATACTTCCTTCTTGGATAAAGTTAACACTATAAAAGATAGATGGGAAAAATTGCATGCAAGTTTTGCCTTAGGAACTACTATGCATACTTATGTGATTGACGAGTTGCTTGTTACTAGGATGAACCTGAAAAAGATGAAATTTGCTTTACTTGATAGCACCCTAGTTACATCTCATATTTTTAAAAATGTTAAATCTACAAATATGCCATGTGATAAATGTTATGTGCTCCAATTAAAAATAAAAGATGCTTATAGTAGAGTTGATCAATTGCAATGTGATATGCTTACTCATGAGGTTCTTTCATGTTCAAATTGTCGCAAACAAAAAGCTATACAAAAGAGTTGTGAAAATTGTGTTTCTTTAATTAATGAGGTTGCTTATCTTAAAAGTTCTTTGCAACGATTTTCCGATTGTAAAAAGAAACTTAACATGATTTTGGATGCATCAAAAGCAAGCCCACACAATAGAGTTCTAGGTTTTGATGCACATACTTATTTTCAAAATCACCAACCAACCTTGCTTGGAGTTACTGAAAATGGTGAATTTGAGGTTAAACTTGAACCAAAGAAAAATAATTTTTAAATCAGCTGGGATTATGTCGAACCTATCTACAGCAGGTGCAATTGCTTCTTCTTCAAAACAAACACCTCATGTGAAGTACCATTACACTCATTGTGGTAAGGATGGACATTAGGTTCAGTTTTGCTTTAGACTTGCAAGAAAACAAAAAGGAGACAAAGAACAAGAATTTGCAAGGTTGAGGTGGCAAATGCCACGTTTTGCTTCAATTGGTACAATTAGACATCATGTTCACCGTCAGCCAAACCAGCACCAAGGGACGTTCAGACCGCGAGTTGTACAATGGTCAGAATATCCTTTTGTGAAGCTTCAAGGTAAGTTGTTAGGTAAGAATAGTTCTGATTTTGTTCAAGCATATACACGTGTTTTGCCTACTGGTTCTATTGCTCGTGTGTCTTAGTGTTGGATTCCTAAATTTCTTATTTCTAACCCCAACACGGAAGCCTCGACATCTTCTTGTGCATAGGATTTTCGAGGCGGACTCCCTCATGTACTTTACAGTGTTGATACAACAAATGTTTTTTTGGGTGTCATCAATTTATTTTTGAGTTGACATATTATTTCCTACATCTTTTATTAGCATTTTCTTATGCTAGTTTTGGAGGTAGTAGATTTGATAATAGTACAAGTGGCTTATGTTAACTTGTGAGAGTGCTTCACCTTGATGGATACCGATTGATAATTGATGGTCTTCTCATAGAATCTTTGGTTCTTCTCGATTTGCTGTATTTATTCGGAGAGAGTTGGAGGTTGATTTGAGGGGGAGTTTGTGTCTTTTTGTTGTATTGCATTGCTCTAAATCTGAAAATATAAAAAAATGAGAAAAGTGGAACTTTGACTTTTAGCTCTAGTATATTCTTGTGCTTGCTAGCAATATAAGTGAGGTTTATTGATCCCTAGTATAGCTTGTATGTGTTTTAGTTTTTTTATGAGCCTTTGCTATTACTTTTAAGGGATATGACGTATGACACTTAATTCCTTTACTTAAACTAATGAAATGTGCAATGTTGAATCTAGTGCTCGTTTGGATGATTTTTGCTTGCATGTATGCTTTTCGGTTTTTCATTTCTCAAATGCTTTCTAAATGCCGCAAGTGCAAAGAAAGTCTAATTGCTTGTATTTACTTTATGAGAAGTAAAAATGCATACCGAATCCTTGGAAACAGTAATCACGACAAGGACATATCCACGGTGAGGAAAATAATGGGTGCCAAATCCTTGTAAGCAGTAATCACGACAATGACGTACTCGAAATAATTAAGACATTTCATTTCTATGCTATAAATGTTAAATGTGAGCAAAAAGCTCGAATTTTGTTGAAACATTCTCTTTAAGTGGTATCCTCTTTCTTCAAATAGCATGTAAATTTGAGAGAGTGTCAGACATAGCTTGCGTATGTGTGGGGGTATTTTGTTCAACCTATATACTAGAGGATATGTTGCATTATAAAATATTGAAATCATGAATCTTTAGTGCTGATTTGATCTTGATTGTAATATCATTGATTCATGTTTGGACTTTAACTCATGCTTGTTTGCTAGTTGACCAATCTATTTCCCTTGTCTTGCGACACATGCAACTTGGATTGCTTTAGGTACACTTCAAAATTCCAAAAAAAAAAGGGAAATAGAAATAATAATAAAAAGTTGTGAAACAATGACATTGTGTTTTAATGGTTCTTTATTCTCCTTTTGTGTCCTTGATGCATTCATTGTCAAAGGGGGAGTAATATACAAAATGCATGCATAATGAAAGGGGAGCAAATTTTGGAAGATATTCAAAAGTTTTGACAATTTGGATCGATTCTAAAAAATAGTCGATTTTGTGTTTTCTTGTCAAAAGTTTAAACAAGGCAGAGAAATTCTTTTCTTTTGATAGGGGGGGAATGTTTCTTTTCACTTTGTGGTTTTGTGTTTTTTTAACCACTTTTTGAGCTGTTGTGCTTTTAACACTTCATTTTTATTTTATTTTTGAAACACTAAAAAATGTATTTTCGAGGTGTTGCCAATGCATTCATCAAGGAGAAGATTGTTAGATCACGTGTGATATATATGATGAATAATTGGCAAAAGCAAGTATTGTTTGGACTAATATGGATCAAGTTAGGAAGAACTTGTTTCCGGAATATGTTTTCTTTGTCTTTGATGCGCAAGTGAAGCTAGGAGATGATCATGGTAAGTGACGAGGGACCGAGACTAGGATGGGGTTTCCGAGGTCAGAGTCGATCAGGAGATGTCACTGGATGGTCATGCTCTAGCTGGGTCACATGAAGATGATAGAAGTCGTAGAACGGGGAAGTTCTATGTCAATTGGGTCTGTGGTGTTCGGACATAATGATGTTAGATCGACTAGTAGGTCGGTGGTTTACGTTGCAATAGATTATGGGCTTGAGTGCTCATATGGGTTAATTGAACAAATGTTGGGCCTTGTCATGTGTTATTGGGCTGTCTCTACTCTATTATATAAAAAATAAAGGGAGAGAAAGAGAGAGGTGACGAGAGAATAGAATTGAAAAATGTGTTCTTTTTAGGGTCTAAGAGAATGAGGGTTGAGAGAGATTGGGTATTTTTGTAGGCACTTTTGAAACATGATTTGATTAATAAAGTTTAGGAAAACCATCCATAATTCCGTTTTTCAATTTGAATTTCGCATATGGTTAGTTTTGGCAGGTTTTTTCTGATATTATATTGCTTTCAGATTGTGATCTAACTATTGGGTTTGAGTGCGGTTTTTTGTGTTGGATTCGCAATAAAGTCTACCTACAAAATTTGGCTTAGATCCATCGGCTATTTTTTAATTAATCTGGGTTTTAGTGCACACTTGTCAGGTTTCATTCAGATTTAAGTTTGCTTAGATCCCGTTAATTTCATTCGTTAGTTTTTGTGTTTGTTGGCTAAAATTGAACCTTGGATATGTCTGGAACCTATGTTTCAAGTTTCATATCAAGCGGATTTGAATTAATGGAGTTCTAACGATTTTTATCAAAAGGCTGTGTGCTGTTTTTACTGTTTGGTAATGTAGCCATGAGTTAAAAGTTCTGTTTTGCGTCTTTTGCATATGAAGGTGATTAGTTTGGTGTTATAGTGATATTAAAATAACTTAATATTATTTGTTATTATTTTCACTATGTGTTTTACTTTCTTTGTTAGAGAGATAAACTAACGACCATTCACCTTTCTAATCGACGCCATTTATGTAGTGGAGGGCGGCCGATGCATTATCCATGATGCCTGCGCGTGCCAATGCATCATGCATGATGTCATGAAATCAAATGAATGCAGGCAGGATTATAATTCAGCAACGAAGGGATTATACTGTATTGGAACTTAGAAATTAAGTTGACTAGGTTCCATTTATGCGGATACGCATGAATTATTATATTGTAGCATTTGTACCATTACTACTACTGCTACCATAGAATTGTATGTCCGTGCTTTTCATTCTAGATATCATTTCGCATGACCACCCACATAATTCTTCTTTTTCTTTGTTTGAGTGGTAGCTTAGGGTTTTTAAAAATCATCATATGACAATTTGTCGGCAGGGGCGGGCCTAGGGGACTCATGGGTATTCATCTGAATACCCATAATTTTATAAAGTACTTGTTTACTATAGTATATTTTTTTAATAAATACATCTTCTTTTTATCAATAACATAAATATATAACATTTTAGATACTAGTGTAAATCTTGAATACCCACTTTTAAAATTCTGTGCCCGTCTCTGTTTGTCGGATGATATTGTAGCTACTTATAAGTGGATTTAACCAAGAAAAGATCAGGTTCTCCTAAACTTCACATTGGCTGATCATCCGCAATTGACAAACTAAAGAACATCATAACAAGCAGTGAATTTAAAGAAGCTTTCATGTCTCGGAAAAGCTGATGGGTTTAAAGCAAAGTACAAACATCATAAAACATAAAAAAAAGAAAGGGACGCGTATGTTTACTTCTGTCTAACCAAAACGTGATTACTCCGTGAATTATTCTTCTTGGATGTAATTATCATTTATTTTGTTATTGCTTGTTTTATTATTAGAGGTTCTTTTAAGCATGATGTATTTTTTATATTTGCATAAAATTTTTGAATATAAAAACTGGAGGGGGTACTTTCAATCCATAATATTTCAGATGAAAACTCACTTTTCTTAGCTGAAAAATCTGTCGATTCTTCTAGCTAAAAGTCTGGAATTGCGCTAGACTTTTCCATAGTTCCTTTCACAGTCTAGTAGAATTGCCAATGGAATAAATGGATATTTTCTTTGGCCGGCGATAGTTTTTTTAAATAATGAAGGAATCGATAAGTAGAGGAGTAAAAAAAGTCTAGCAGGACACTCCAACGAGTTAAAGAACAAAACTATCACACAAGTTGAAAAATCTCTGATGTGCATCAATGAAAGTAAAGAACAAAACAGAGGCCTTTCATCTTCCTTCGCATTATTCCGACTTAAATCAAGAAACTGACACAAACATTGTGTTAGAATTAATTGGGCTTGGCCCATTTAATCCTAGTAAATTCCAAGGCTCACAATTAATGCTAGGTGGAATAAGTATTAGTCCCACATACGAAACTAACATGAGAATAATTCAACTTATATAGGTTGCAATTATGTGCACCTATTGATAAGCTAAGGATGGCGGATAGAATGCCACACACGCGTGCTGGGCTAGGCTGTGGCCGTGGCAAGGTGAGTGCGAGATGAGACGGGCACGAGCCTGGCCTAGCCGACTTGAACATGTTTGTAGATGCTGTTTTTACTGTTAGCATGTTCATGTTTAGCACATGTAGCGGATCACTCATGCAGATAATTGTCACAATTAATTTAATAAATTTCTGAATTAAAATATGCCGAATTTTAACTAGATTTCTAACAATCCAAAAACTTAATAGGTCTTTTTGGTAGTTGGTTTTGCTGCGTCACTTAAGCCACACCCTCCATCTGATGGTTCCAACTATAAGAGATGGAAGGCACGCGCGCTATTGTGGTTGACTGCTATGCAATGCTTTTATGTTACACAAGGCAAGCATATTGAACCGCCTCCTACCCCCGAGGAGGAGCACAAATTTGAGGCGGCTGATTGCCTGTTTCGAGGTGTATTGATTAGCGTGTTGGCTGAACATAGTGGACGCGTATATGCATATGCCTACGGGCAAAGAGATGTGGGACACACTTGAGGCCAAGTTCGAAGTTTCCGATGCTGGCAGTGAGATGTATCTCATGGAGCAGTTCTATGACTACAAGATGGTCGATGACTGTTCTGTAGTAGAGTAGGCACATAAGATTCAAGCAGTGGCAAAGGAACTAGAGAACAACAATTACGAGTTGCCGAACAAGTTTCTGCCAAGTGGCATTACTGCCAAACTGCCACCTTCTTAGACAAATTTTGCCACTTCTTTGAAGCACAAGAGACAGGAGTTCAGTGTTACTGATCTCATTGGCTCCTTGGGTATTGAAGAGAAGACGGGGCAAAAGACACTCACGGAAAGAGAGTTGAGGGAGGTTCTAGCGCTAATTTGGTGCAGAAGAAGAACCGTCAACCCTCCCACAGGAAGAAGAACAAGCATGATGTCAAGCCTAAGGTCACTACCACTTTAAGAAGAAGAAGAGCAAGGAAAAGGGCAGTTGCTCTTTGTGCGGTGATTCTGGACATTGGGCCAAGGATTGTCTAGACCGTAAGGATAAGTAGAAGAGTTCCGTCAACATGGTTATTAGCGAGATTGGAGGAACATCGGGGTACGGTAATTTTTTACCTACAGTTCTTTCTGTTTTTTGCTCACCTGAATGGTGGGTTGATACTGTTGCTAATATTTATGTGTGTGCTGATATTTTTATGTTTTCATCTTATCAGGCCGGCAGAGGTTCCTCCTTGTTGATGGAGAATGGATCACATGCAGCTATTCATGGTGTTGCTACGGTTGATCTGAAGTTTATTTCAAAAAATACCGTGCAGCTGAAGAACGTGCAGCATGTCCCCTCAATAAAGAAGAATCTCGTCAGCGGCTCTCTACTATGTAGAGATGGTTTTAGACTTGCGTTTGAGTCCAATAAATGTGTCGTGTCAAAGTATGGTATATTTGTTGGTAAAGGTTATGAGAGCGGAGGCGTGTTTCGCTTTTCTTTGAATGATGCTTGTAATAAAGTTGTGAACCATGTGAGTAATGATGATGAGTCTAATGTTTGGCATTCATGATTCTATCGTATTAATTTTTGGTATATGACGCGCTTAGCTAACAAGTTCAATTTGGTCTAGGGTTCTAAATGCCATACATGTGTTCAATCAAAACAACCTCGCAAACCTCACAAGGCAATGGAGGCAAAGATATTATGGCCACCATTCAACAATTGCTTAATACCAATTGTCGAAGGATGAACGGCGTGCTGCGATCTAACAGTGGGTAAAGAAATATTTTCATGATGCGTTGTTGACGCCGAAAACCGAACGGGAGGACGATCCGGCGGTTCGGGAGCCACGCGAGGCCTGGAGATTGCTTCACCCAGCTGCAGGTCCTAAAATCTTGAGGCTTTA
>RYFJ01004126.1:0-59812 GCA_003991445.1 Oryza meyeriana var. granulata | reverse complement strand
TTCCTATCACCTCATTACTTTTTGTTTCACCTAATAGTGTTTGGGCATTTTCAATATGTGTTTCCAGGGTCATCGTAGGTGCCTTGTCCGTAGCGTCACCAACTGCTTTGGTGGTTGCTTTCATGGATCTTCAATTGTTCACTATTCCAATCGGCGTTCAAGCTTCTTGTTATTCTTTTGATTATTGATACTTCTCAACAGATTAAGTCACATTCTTAATCTTATGTCGTACCTTAATCTTCTTGGCACTTGCTTTCACTTCTCAAGTTTAGGCGTGACCAATCTAGTTACCAAGGTTTCTATTCAACTCCTATCACGGGGTTGCCTTTGTTCCAAACAGATCAAGTTCTGAGCTCGCTTCATTATTCTTCACGTGATCCGAGTCTTTCGGGGATTGTGTAAAAGCCTCTTCATTCTCTGATAATCTCTGCTTGACATTTATATCCTTCCACTTTTGACTCCTTTCCAGGATCATTATAGACTTTGGTTATTATGTATCGCGATCATCCGCGATTCCTATCTTCATTGACATGGCTTCTATCTTAGGTACCATCTGTCAGTGTAGATAGGCTTAAAACCGTGGTGACAACTGATGTTTGTCCTAAAGATAATAACTTGATCAGGGCTTACCTTTACCAACATAAACTGGCTTTCACAAACTCCATCAAGAGTTAGGCATGTCTTCCCTTCTTTCCAACTCTGATTGCTGGGACTGCAACTTGTCATATCTTTACCGTAGTGACTTCTGTACGATGGTGTTTGTTGATGCATCTATATGAATGACTGGCGCATTGACTTCGGACATAGTGTGAGCAGGCTCAAACCATTGTCTCTGTTGTCCTTGGCTATGACTAGTAGGGTTTTAGCTTCTCTTGAGAAAACGTTGGAACGGCAAGGATGATCATCAATCCTAACATGACTTTCCTCTTACTATTCTCCATCATGTTCTTCTTATCTTCCAAGCGAATTGCTTTGTCTTCTGAGATTCGGTTGTAATCTTCAAAGATGAACTATACTGACCACTTATTACTTCCACCTTCTAGAATCTTCTTAAGGTGTTCCCATCACTCGAAAAGGTCCATGAAGTGGCATGACAGAGAAGATCGTTTTGCGTAATCACACCGATCTTTACTAAGAGCACCTTAAGGCTTAAGCTCCTTCTTGCAGACTAACAACCGATCCACTGTTTCCATTAGTGAAGTTATCTCTCACAATCTTTAGGCAAATCCGTTTAAACATTTCACTTTGAAACCAGATTTATTTCAACAAAGGTCATCAGGACTCTTGGTGAACTAGAGTTAACATGATCCAAAGACGTGAATCCAACATAACTTATTTCCACTTTGAAAACGGGTTTGCCTAGCTTAAGGTGAAACGGGGTTATGATTGCGGTTAACATGATCCAAAGACTGAATCCAACATAATCTCTTCCTCCAAAAACATCATGTATAGAACTACCCATCTATGGTGAAGGGATGAAAGGAGAGAGAGGGTATAGAGCAAAAGAGAGAGAAAAGAGCAACTCTTTACTAAATATTTAAATTATTACTGAACTGTAATGAATAGAGTTAATGAATATTACACTGCCAAACTAGTATGGCCATATCACCACTTGACGTACGCCATACGCTACCCAAGCACATACACCAAAGGAGCAACATCAGCACAATAAAGAAAGCTAACACACACGACTAACTAAACAGAGGAACTAGTCTTGAGGGTGCAGCTTAGGCTTTGCGGAAGATAATTGGGAGCCCTCAAACTTCTTGGGCTGGCTTGATGTTCTTTCCCCAGGTGTGGCACTGGTAGCTCCAAGGCAAAGGTGCTTGGCTTCCATTGGCGGGTTGTCTCCTTCTGGCTGAGGGGTGTCTACTTCTCCTTTGAGTTCCTTTAGTTCCTTTTCGATCTCCTGGATCCTCTTCAAGCGTAGTTCTTGGTACTGTTGGGTCAGTTGATCCACCTATCTCTACAGCTTGTTGATCTTCCTCTGTTGATCATGCATCTGGATTCTGGTGCTTCTTTGTAATTGGTGTGGAGATCATCCAGGGCATGTAGCATTGTCCTCATGTGCACTATCACCATGTTGTCTTCAAACCAGGTATTCTCTCACCCATTATGCAGACCTGATCAGCTGTGGGAGGGATAGTAGTGGTACACCGTACTTGCCAGAGCAGTTGTTGAAGCGATGACGAAGTTGGCACAAGGCTTCAGAAGAGACCTGTGGAGGCCATGGGCCCCGGGTACCTCATCACAAGCATATGGGCCACTCGGATAGAGGATGGGCCGAGTCTTGTAGTTAGAGATATAATAGCACCCGGAAGGTTTTGGCTTGCACAGAAAGGAATATACAATCTTAGCCGGGTATGATATATCTCTAAGAAGGAAATCCCTTGGCCGTATCCGGCTGGGATTCCTACCTTGTACCCCTGTCCCCCAATATATAAGGGGAGGTAGGGCACCCCTTGGGGTAGAAGATCGTTGGATCGACATAACTCTTCAGAGGAATAACACACAACTAACGTAGGTATTACCTCACATCGAGGGCCTGAACTAGTATAAAATCTCTTTGCGTTCCTCTGCAATCCACCGAGTTTCCCCTTGCCGAGTAGCCTATAGTTATATTGCCGGTGTAAAACATCGACAGTTGGCACGCCAGGTAGGGGCTCCGGCGAGTTTCACATCTACAAGCTCGATGGATCCAGCAACCAGAATCGACGGCGACAAGTTCTCCCCTAGAGACATAATTTCTTTCGGAAGCCTCGATTTCATTGCCGACCAGATCGGGAACCTTACCTTGGCCGAAGCAGATCCAATCCAACCGGCCGAGGAGCCAGCTGATGTTTGCGCCAGTTGGCCCATAGGAGCCACAATCTCCTTCAACGATCTACTGTGGCAGTCCTTCACTTCGCGAGCATTGGGACAACTCTTTCCTTCGGTGTGACTTGTCTAGGCCTTGAGCTAGCTTGGGTTGGCCAAGAACAGGAGAGATCGTCAATCCCCGCACGGATCGTGACGCTGCGCGGATCTACGTCCCACGCGGCAGACCCGATCTCCTGCGATTCAGTTTGGACATGGCCAAGCGCCATTTCAGATTGGATCTAGAGAGGTCGGAGTCGTTCTTACTCCGATAAACTACTCGGAGTCCAACTCCAAGTCGGATAACGGTTTGAACGATAGTTCTGGACTCCAGTCTGCGAGTTTTCTCCTCCCCCTCGAGATCTCATGGCTTCAACACCACCACCCGAGGTGTGCTGACTAAGAGGAGCACAGGAGAGGCGCACCGACTGCGACACAGGAGGGAGGCTGACCGCGGGCTCGCAATGACAGGCTACGCAAGGCTGGGCGAGCAGCTCAGCAGTAGATTCTCTAGACTAAAGTCAGCGATCACAACGTCTTCGTCACGCCACAACAGAACATCATGGTTGCTGCAACCTTGCTAGACACGCTCCAGCTCAGGACTGATCACTAGGCCACCCCAACTATCGCTAAGATCAAGGCGATGATTACGGCTACTACCTGCCAGCAACAACAACAGCAGTCGGGTGACACCATAGTACCAACTAACCGGTCGGGATCTCTAGCGGCGGGTTCATCCACATCAGCACGGCGTCAGGTGGCTGGCTCAAGTCGGCCACGCGAGGAGTCAAGGCAAACGTCACTCGGCAACACCAACAACAACAACCGGCGGCGACATCAGTATGACCGCCGGACCAACAAAGATCGCCAAGAACGCCTACAACACGACCTCCACCACACCATCAACGCCTAGCGCCACGAACAAGAAGGGGACGAGCGCCGCCGATTGGAGGACGAAAACGAGCGCTTCGGTCTCCATCACGAGTGGTTTAACCGCCATGGTCGAAGCCCGAGCCCTCATGAAGACGAAGGCATTCTAGCTTTCACCTGGGAGCTACAGGATGTCGACTGGCCGACTGGCTTTAAGCCCACAAGAATTGAAAAGTATGATGGCAAAACAAATCTCGAGTCCTGGCTCACCGTATATACCCTGGTAGTTCGAGCTGCTGGGGGTGACCACAAAGCCATGGCTAACTACCTCCCAGTCACGCTAGCCGACTCGGCGAGGACATGGCTGACAGGGCTCCCAAGGCAGTCGATCAGTTCCTGGGGAGAACTCAAGGAGCGGTTCATCGCTAATTTTCAAGGAACCTATGAGAGGCCATCTTCGGAGCATGATTTGTATCAACTACACTAGAAGAAGAACAAGTCTCTACGTGATTTTATCAAAAGATTCTCCGAGAAGCGCAACAAGATCCCAATGATTAGAGACGAGGCTGTCATCGCCGCCTTCCGCAAGGGAGAAAAGGGCGCCCTGTTCATCACGAAATTCACTCGGAAGCCACCATCCTTTGTTCGGGCTCTTTTCGACATGGCAAACAAGTACGCCGACTCGGCTGAAGCGGTCGTAGAGGCCCTCGACGAGAAGAAGGAGTCTCAACAGAAAGAACAAAAGGCGAGAGCTGACGAGCCATCTCAAAACAAGACTGGCGGCCGCAAGTGGAAGTCAGACAACGAGGTGGGCAACATGGAGTGTACTCGGTCATGGCCCCAGCGGAATAACGACTACCAGAAAGTCATGAGCGGGCCATGCCCCTTCCACCCCAAGGGCAAGCACGCGGCCAAAGACTGCTACATGCTTAAGAAATTTGCCTCTGAGCAAGCTTCATCGTCTGGTGCCGACAAGGACAAGGACAAGCCAGACTCAGGCCCGGCCGACGATTTTCAAGATCCTCAGGCCGAGCTCAATCACATCTTTGGAGGGCCGCTCGTGTACGAGTCCAAGCGAAAACAGAAGCTATCTGCACGCGACGTTAACACGGTCTCTACGGTGGACACCCCCTAGTACCTGTGCTGGTCAGAGACGGCCATTACATTCAATCACGTGGATCACCCAGATCGGGTCTCGCACCCGGGATGCTATCCACTGGTCCTGGACCCGGTTGTCAAGAATATCATGTTGAAGAAAGTGCTCATAGACGGAGACAGCGCGCTCAACATCCTATTCTCCAAGACTCTGGATGAGATGAAGATTCCTCGTTCAGATCTGCGGCCGAGTACAGCTCCCTTCCATGGGATAATTCCCGGCCTCTCTTCAACACCACTTGGGTAGATTACTTTGCCGGTAACCTTCGGCACGCGGGATAACTTCCTCACAGAAAACATCTGCTAAGAGGTCGCCAACCTCGAGACTGCGTACCATGCCATACTCGGACAACCGGCGCTCGCCAGATTCATGGCGGTACCGCATTATACATATATGGTGCTCAAGATGCCAGGGCCAGCAGGAGTCCTCTCCCTATGCAGCGATGTCAAGCAAGCCTTCACCTACGACAAGGAGAGCTGCAAATTGGCTTAATCACAAGAGGCAGCAGTCGAGCGCGACAACATCCGGCAAGCCGTCACAGCAGAAGTCGAGCAAGATCCAGTTTCGGCCAAGAAAGCAGCGAAGTTGGGAATTTTAGCGAACTCGAACACAAAGAAGATCCCCCTGGACCCTTCCGACCCCTCCAAGACCTCTCTAGTCGGGACCGGACTCGACCCCAAATAGGAAGACGCGCTCGTCACCTTCCTCCAAGCCAACAAGGATATCTTCGCGTGGAAACCGTCCGACATGCCGGGCATACCAAGGGAGGTGATCGAGCACTCCCTAAATGTGAAGATAGACGCCAAGCCAGTTAAACAATGGCTGTGCCGCATCGCTCAAGACCGAAAGGATGCTATCTGGGAGGAGATTACAAAGCTTCTCGCAGCCGGGTTCATCAAAAAGGTCTATCACCCGGATTGGCGGGCAAACCCAGTTCTGGTCTGGAAGAAAAACGGTAAATGGCGCATGTGCGTCGACTACACCGATCTCAACAAAGCGTGCCCCAAGGACCCGTTTGGTTTACCAAGAATAGACCAGGTGGTGGACTCAACTGCAGGGTGCGACCTTCTCAACTTTCTCGATTGTTACTCGGGATACCACCAAATCGGCTTGAAAGAGGAGGACTGTCTCAAGACATCTTTTATCACGCTGTTTGGAGCGTACTGCTACATCACCATGCCGTTCGGTTTGAAAAATGCTGGAGCAACGTATCAACGGGCAATTCAGCGGTGTCTACACACTCAGATCGGGCGCAACGTGGAACCCTATGTCGACGACATGGTGATCAAGACTAAGTCCAACGAAGACCTCATTGCTGACCTGGAAGAAACCTTCCTCAATCTTCGAAGATTCAAGATGAAGTTGAACCCGGAAAAATGCGCCTTCGGTATGCCATCCGGCAAGCTACTCAGCTTCATCATCTCGCATCGCGGCATCGAGGCCAACCCTAAGAAAGTCAACGCAATAATGAACATGGCTCCCCTGACTAACCAAAAGGACGTCCAGAAGCTGACAGGCTGCATGGTGGCACTCAGCCGGTTTATTTCCCGACTGGACGAACGGGGTATGCCCTTTTTCAAATTGTTGAAGAAAGTCGACGACTTCCAGTGGACTCTCGAAGCACAGGAAGCCTTCGAAGACTTCAAGAAATTTCTGACACCTCCCCCGTGGTGGTGTCACCCATGCCCCAAGAACCGCTAATGCTATATCTGGAGGCAACTACTCAGGTAGTCAGCACGGTGCTGGTGGTTGAGCGATCCGAACCGGGTCACATCCAAAAAATACAACGGCCAGTTTACTTTGTCAGTGAGGTCCTTGCCGACTCAAAAACGAGATATCCGCAGGTCCAAAAGCTACTTTATGGCCTACTCATCACTGTCCAGAAGCTGGTGCATTATTTTCAAGCACATCAAGTCACGGTGGTCACATCGTTTCCACTCGGGGACGTCCTACACAACCGCGAGGCCACCGGCCGAATCGCTAAATGGGCGCTCGAGTTGATGGCGTTTGACATCATCTTTCAGCCATGGATAGCAATCAAATCACAAGCTCTAGCCGACTTCATGGCCGATTGGACAGAAGTTCACCTACCTACATCAATAGAAAAGCTAGGGTACTGGACAATGTACTTCGACGGTTCTCTACGGATCGGCGGCACCGAGGCTGGCATCGTACTGACGTCCCCCACTGGCGAAAAACTCAAGTATGTTCTACAAATCCACTTCCCGGCTTCCCACAACATTACCGAGTACGAGGCACTTATCCACGGGCTTCGCATCGCCATATCACTCGGCATACGTTGACTGATTGTGCGCGGGGACTCCCAGCTTGTGGTAAACCAAGTAATGAACGACTGGACGTGCCTCGACGATACCATGGCGGCATACTGTCAGGAGGTCCGCAAGATGGAGAACAAGTTCGACGGGCTAGAGATAACACATGTCCTACGACAATACAATAATGCTGTAGACGAACTGGCAAACATGGGATCCAAGCGAGAAGCAGTCCTGACTGGAATCTTTGTCGAGCAACTCATGGAGTCATCAGTCAAGAAGAAACCGGCGCCGGAGCAGTCGGGAGGCGAACCTACCCTGGCTACAGATGAGGCGCTGCACATATGTCAAGACAGGCGGACTCCTGTTCTCAAATTCCTCCGGGACGATGAACTCCCAGACGATCACAGTCAGGCCGAGCAAGTCAAACGTCGAAGCAAGAGCTTCCTGCTAATCGGAGAAGACCTGTACCGAAGAAGTGCATCCGGTGTCCTCATGCGCTGTGTCACCACTGAGGTGGGCAAGCAGATTATGTAGTCAATTCACTCGGGCATATGTGGCAACCACGCCGCATCCAGGACGTTAGTCGAAAAGGCTTACTGGCAGGGATTTTTCCAGCCAACAGCAGTAACAGACACCAAGGACATTGTTCGCACATGCGAAGGTTGCCAGTTCTACGCACGACAAACCAATCTCCCAGCCCAAGAACTCCAAACAATCCCTATCTCCTGGCCATTCGCAGTATGGGGGCTTGACATGGTCGGGCCTTTCAAGAAAGTGCCAGGAGGATTCACACATCTATTCATCACAGTTGACAAGTTCACCAAGTGGATTGAGGCTAAACCCGTTGCAACAATAACAGCAGCATGAGCAAAGGACTTCATCATGAGTATACTATACCGATTCGAGGTCCCTAACCGCATCATCACCGACAACGGTACTCAATTCACGGGCGGCGTATTCCAAGACTTCTGTGAAGATTTCGGCTTCAAGATCTGCTACGCATCTGTGGCACACCCGCAGAGCAACAGACAGGTTGAACGAGCCAACGGTATGGTCTTACAAGGTATCAAGGCTAGGATATTCGACCAACTACAACCATATGCGGGCCGGTGGGTACAAGAACTCCCATCTGTTCTCTGGTCTCTCAGAACCACGGTTAGTCGGGCAACAGGGCAATCCCCTTTCTTCCTGGTCTACGGTGCCGAGGCTATGCTACCTACCAAGTTACAGTTCGGCTCTCCGCGAGTTCGGGCTTACTCAGAAGACATCTCCAATAATACCCGATTGGTCGAATTAGATCAGTTGGAAGAAGCAAGGGACATCGCAACAATCCAGTCGGCAAGGTACCTACAAAGCCTGCGTCGCTACCACAATCGCAACGTCCGTGGCCGCGCCTTTTTGTTCAGGGATCTCGTCTTGAGGAAAATACAAACCACCAAAGACAGGCACAAATTATCCCCAATCTGGGAAGGGCCGTTCATTACAGCCGAGGTCACGCGGCTAGGCGCCTACCGACTGAAGACCGAAGACGGTGCCCTTATCAACAACTCATGGAATATATAATAGCTACATCCTTTCTATACCTGAGTTTTACATTTTTTCCATGTGTACAGTTCTTTCTCGACTCACTACGCCGCTTGTCCCAGCCGAGTAGTGAGTCGGGGGCTGCATGTATCATATGTGCTTTGTCGATAATATACGAGCCTGCGTTACTTAAGTTATGAAGTTTTACTAAGACTTTATTACGTTTGCCTGAGTATAGCTTTCTGGTGAATGATTTTTACTAAGTTCCTATAGACTAACTCGGCGTAGACCATATAGTCGGGTAAAACTAATGACAACTGAGTAACAACTTAGGGCTTGGCGGCATTGCACATATATTTACGCATGTACTCACAAAAGTTTCTGCATACCGACTACATGATATATTGCTCTTACAGACCCAGGTCTCGGGTGATTATCTCCATAGTCGGCCTTGCCCAGGCTATCAGCTCCAGAGCCTCCTCAGGGGTTGTCTCCTCGGCAAACCCCTCCCCGATGGCTTCAATGTCTGCCCTTGGGTAGATGGATTTGGTCATCGCCAGGGTCTGGGCCACGTCGGCAATAACACGCTCATCCGAGTACCTCTTCAGGGCATTCGGTGCATCTTCAAGGCGCACGTCTACTTGGGGGATCCTGGTGCAGCTGGTTCCCACGGGGCAAGGATCTATAAGGTCAAGGAGCCCTTTCACAGACTCGACGAGGGCCTCCCGTGACCACCAGACAAGTCTTATCTCCTCTCTGTAAGCCCCAAATTGGACCTGGGAATTGACTCTTGCAGCTACCCGGGTTCACCGACGAGTAAACTCGTTAGGCAAAACGGCAGATGGAGCAATAAGTGGATTGGTTAAAGTCACTGTCAAGGCGGAAGCTTACTTTTATAGTCGGCCTCCCACTTGGCTGCGGCCTTCTCCAGTTCAGCTTTTTTGTCTTCGAGCTTGGCGGTGGCCTTCTTCAGATCGGCCTTTTCTTGTGCGAGCTCGGCATTGGCCTTTGTCAGATTGGCCTCGTTTCTTTCAAGCTCGGCCCTGGCTCTCTCGGCCTCCTCCAGCCGGACTTTTTCCTCTGTTCGGGCCTTCAACTCAGCTTCGAGGGCTACACATCAAAACAGTCAAGTACTCAGCATGGCAGTCGGGACACAACTGGGCAGTCAGGAGACAACATAGCTGGAGAAATCACAACAAGGGCTTGGTCAGGAAGGTTTATGTGGGGAACTTACCTCTGATCTTCTTGGCTTGGTCCCACTTTTCAGTCCTAAGCTGAGCAATGGCATCTCTCAGCCAAGTTTCCCGCCCCTCCAACGAGGCCTTCAGCTCTTGGAGTTGGTCCAATTCTTGGAGGTGAGGGGCAACCTCGGTCAGGACCTCGTTCATTTTCTCGGCATGGTCGACGAGTTTCTGAGAAAGGCAAGTCAGAGCAGAGTCAGTTGTCAGAACGCTTACACAAGGAAGATTATCAAAACCCCAGCACAACAAAGACGACACCTGAATCCCCTAGGAGGCGGTAATCATGGCTTGGAGCAAGTCCTCAAGCTCCTTTTTTGCCGCAGTCTCATCATGTTTGTACCTTTTCGCGGTTCCGTCGGGCGCTGTCCAACGGAATGTCCTGGCGAACTTACGCGGTGGCGCCTCAATCCTAGGGAGGTTCGACACTTTAGGCGGCGGTGACGATGATGACGACGAGAATGACCATGGCGGCGACGGAGTCCTGGTCCCCACCTCGGCGGCCCCTGTGGCCTCGGGGGCAGACTCGGGAGCTCCGGCAAGGGCTTCAACAATAGGCGTTGGCTCAGGGGCTGGGTCAGCAGCTTCGGCAACCGCCCCTTGCTTGGACGGCACCGGCGGCCCTGCAGTCGGGACCATCTCGGTCTCCACAACTAGGACGGCCTCCGGCTCGGCAGGTATGCTTGCGGGCGCTGGCTCGGCTGGGGCAGGCTCAACAATCAGAGCGGCCGGTGCAGTCTCCTTAAGATTGATATCGGCGTGTTTCCTGCATAACAAGTCAGACATCAAAACACTGCTACAGTGGACAAGAATTCTAGAAGATCCAAAATAGCTCACCTCTTGGAGAACTTAAGTTTCCCACCGGGTGATCCAGGCCCCGGCGGCGTGTTGCGACCGACTGTCGAACCAGTCGGCACGGCAGTCGGTGGTGGCGTTCTCTCCTGAGTCAGCCTCGTTTGTGGTATGGCCGGCTCGGGTGCTTGGGTACTCGGCGGCGCTTGCCCTGACCACGTACTCGGTGGCACCCTTGACGGGCTCAACCACGTTGAGCTCAGCTGCGCTGGTCCCGGTCTGGGACTTGATGGCCTAGGTGCATCGCTGGCTGTGTCCCTTATCCTCAGGCTTCCTGCCACGGCACTCGGCGTCACGGCCTTCTTGCCCCAATCCGTAACTGGCCTTTTCCCCACTCTCTTGGAGTCGGGTTGAGCAGCAGAAGGACTCCTCGGCCTCTTCTTTGACTTGGAGGCTAACAACGGGCAGGAGTCATCATCGAACTCCTTGCACCACTATAGATGATTCAACAAAGTACATCAAACAATGTTGGGCAATCATAGATACAAGTCCACAGGCATTCATTACAGAAGAAAGATGAGGGTTACCTCGGGATGGGGCCGATTGTGGCTATAAGACGTGATGTGGCATTTCTTGTCTTCGGTCTCGACCACCCTGCTGGAGAAATAACCAAACAGGGTTTCAGTCACTTTCTGCTCGTTGGCCGATTCGTGGCTGACCCGGTCGGGTCATATTTTCCCAGATAATCCCAGCCAAACACGCCTCTCAGCTTCAGTGGCTGGATGCGCCGAGTCAGAAAACCCCTGGCCACCCAAGGTCCGGTCAGGCCGGCTTTCTTGAAACTATCCAATTTCACCAACAATTGATGCACTTGGCCCATCTCCTCAAAGGTTGGATCTGATGACCAATTTGGTGAAACCACTGGTGGCAAGCCAGTGAATGGACGCAAGGAGGGTGCTAGATCTGAACAATAGAACCACTCCTTGTGCCAACCTTTCAAGGAAGATTTCAAAGGGAGATCGATGTATGTTTTCTTCCTCTCGCTCCTCAACTGAAGACCAGCGCCCCCAATCACTTGGATGTTACTCTTGGAGGGCTGGGGTTTAATGTGGAACAAATGCCTAAAGAAGTTGAAGTGGGGTTCCACACCCAAAAAACACTCGCAGAGAGTCATGAATATGGAGATTTGAAGGATCGAGTTGGGATTCAAATTCACCAACTCCAACCCGTAGAAGTCAAGGATGCAGCGGAAGAATGCAGAAGAGGGAAGGAACAAACCCCGGTCGAAAAAAGAGGCAAATACTACAATTTCGCTAGATCGGGGATTTGGAACCGACTCACCCTTAGCCGGCCGCCAATGAATCACCTCCTGGCTTTGCAGCTTCAATTGATTCTCCAGCAGCTTCAGCTTCACCGCGCCACAATCTGAAGTCAGCCAGGTGTTCTCCGACGCACCCGTAGAATCTGAAGCCTTCGGCATGGTCGAGGGCGGAGAAGTTTGGGGGAAATGCGATTGGTGGCTTGGAACAGACGAAGAAGATCGGAATCGCCCGAGTTCTAGTGGAGAATAGTGAGCAGCAGCAAACCCTAGCAAAGCGAAAGGCGAAATTTGGGCACGGAGGTGGAAGACGGAACGATTGGTCGCTTTGGGGAAGATGAAGGAATTTTTTCTCTCTCCTCGTCTTTTATAGAGCCTGTGCCGACTAAATGGGCTTGGGCCTACATAGTCGGCACTAGACCACCAAGATATGAGTTTCTACAGTAGCACGCTCATAATGGGCCGCTCGTGGGCTGTGTTAAAATCGCAGTGCTGGTGTTACCAACGGGAACCGATGAGGTAAACAAATATGCTTCCTGAGAGCCTTATTGCTAAACATATATGTTTGGGTATCTGTTTTATCCACCAGGTCTCGAGGATATATCCTTACAAGGATCACAAGCTGGTCTTCATTAAAATTGGGGATGTAGGTATCTTTCTCAAGTACACCTGACTATGTGATGGATTTATTTTCATAAAGTGGTACTCGGCCTACATGCTTGGCCAACAGTTGCCATAAGCAACATTATTCCAGCCGACATGACGCTGAAGAGTCTAACTTCTGAGTAGTGCACTACTCAGGAGAGACTATAAATATCCTTTCTAGCTGACATGACGCTGAGGAGTCTAACTTCCGAGTGGGACGCCACTCGGGAAAGACTATAAACCCCTTATTCCGGCTGACATGAAGCTGAAGAGTCCTATATACAAGTGGCATGCTACTCGGCAAGACTATAAATCATATTCCGGTTGACATGATACCGAAGAGTCTTATATACCAGTAGTAATCTACTCGGGAAAGACTACAAGGTTAAAGATCTTTGACTTTATGTTTAATTGTCTTCACAATTAAGTACAAAGTCGGGGGCTACACCTAATAGGTGTGCCTATTCGGCGCACACTATTCATTCATCAATATGAAGCCCTTCATAGCCTCGCTGCCAGCTGACATGAAGCAGGACTCGGGGAGAAGAAACACTCGGACACAAAGTACTCGGGAGCGATGCACTCGGGCAATCTTCACCGTGGAGGATGAGCACTCGGCATCAGCTGTGACTTAACTATGAAGGTCTCAGGGGATACTGTGGAGGCCATGGGCCCCGGATACCTCATCACAAGCGTATGGGCCACTCGAATAGAGGATGGGCCAAGTCTTGTAGTTAGAGATATAATAGCACCCGGAAGGTTTTGGCTTACACAGAAAGGAATATACAATCTTAGCCGGATACGATATATCTCTAAGAAGGAAATCCCTTGGCCGTATCCGGCTGGGATTCCTACCTTGTACCCGTGTCCCCCAATATATAAGGGGAGGCAGGGCGCCCCTTGGGGGTAGAAGATCATTGATCGACATAACTCCTCAGAGGAATAACACCACAATTGGACGTAGGGTATTACCTCAAATCGAGGGCCTGAACCAGTATAAAATCTTTTTGCGTTCCTCTGCAATCCACCGAGTTTCCCCTTGCCGAGTAGCCCTATAGTTATATTGCCGGTGTAAAACATCGACAAGACCTCTTCTTGAGCAGACAGGAAATGATCGGCTTTGGCGGTGAAGGTAAGTTGTGAAAGTCCTTGTGATGCTGCTGGGTGCCTGATCTTCTGATAGGTTTGATTTGGTGACGTGAAGACGTTCATGTTTTGAGGCTTCCGATCAGCGATCGTCACCTCGCACCGCTACACCCACACGTCTAGTTGTTATCAACCACGCTCTCACGTAGTCAACCTCACCACGAAGGTTTTATCCCTGCAAGCAATCGAAGAAACGCACAAGAACAAGGAAGAATGCAATCTGAATTGCAGATGAATGTTTAGCACATGAAGTTGGGGTTCTACAAACCAATCTAGACGGCGAAATTGCAATGGCAGAATAATCTAAGCAAAACCCACTTCTAAACAACAACGACTACTGTATATATATGAGTTGGGACGTCCTAGGGTTATCCCTAGGGCGCACACCCCTTGGGCTTAGCCCACGGAACAATTACAAGGCCCAAGGCCCAAAACAGACTTGGACTGGAAGAGGTATGTGTCTTGTTTCGATGATTCGAGACAGCTTAGGAGGAATTTTGATATTGGACCAAAACCATCTAAAAGTAGACTCCATAAGCTTTCCAACAAGTACTCATGGGCCCTGAAAGTCCTAGATTAGCGGCTAGGTCCGTTGGAAGTGGATGCTGTCAGGAGGCCTGAATCCGAATCCAAAACGTGCAGAACTTCATCTCTTGCCTTCTATGGACCAAAAGTGACATGGTGATGTAGGAGTAGACTTGGGTAAGGTCTTGGTTTGGTCCCCAATCAACGTCTTTGATCATCCATGCGTTCCTTGCGCTCGGTCACTTTCCCTTCACCCAAGCAAGTATCTCTGCAAACGAGAACACACAAAACTCATGATGCAGTAAAGGCTGTTGAAATATATAACACGTAAATCTTATATAGAAAGCATGCACCTTTGGTTGATGAATACATAAGGTAGCTATGGTTATATCTGAGCCAGCTAAAGGAGTATGCGCAGGCTAGGATAGCAGCAAACAAAACTTTTCTACCGTGCACACCAGGACATCATGCAAGAGAGGGATCATGAATCGTTACCACTAGACGCGCAGTGTAGTGGAAGAAGGGTTGGAGAAGCCGGTCCAACCACGCGCGCGTCAAGGTAGTAGTGGAAGTAGTCGATCTCCACAGATCTAATCAGCGTCGATGCCAATCAACGCCACAACGGGCAGTGCCTCCACCGGTATCCACACGTCCGGGGCTAGAACGCCGATTGCGAGTGTACTAGCACTCGTGAGCGGCTAGGGTTTGGCTCGGGAGGTGGCGGCTAGGGTTTAGCTCGAGATCAACAGAAAAACATGAATCTCCTCGGCCCCTCGCCTCCCTATATATAGACCTATAACACGTAAATCTAATATAGAAAGCATGCACCTTCGGTTCAAGAATACATAAGGTAGCTATGGTCATATCCGAGCCAGTGATGTCCTCATCATCCTCCCCTTCTTAATTGGAAACCGTTCGCGGTTTCACCTTGTCATTAAGCCTGATGAATATATCTTTATCTTTCACAACATAGGGTGAGGTAGTGTTGTGCATATGGTTGGATTCTGAAATTTTTAAACACGGAAAACACTTTGTAGTGTCGTGCAGCTCACAACACTCCTTTTCTTGCAAACCAACCTGCAACTCATTTAAACAACTAGAGGAACTAGATAGAGAATTATTTATACTCATACGGTCCTCTAGACAAGACATGTCATTATGAAAAGTAGGTATATTAAAATTCAAACAAATGTATACTCTATGCACATTATATTCTCCTTTATTATCATAATTACCAATAACATGAAAAATCACATGAGAAGGACATGGCAAATCAGATCTAGCAAATAATTTCTTCTCTAAACAATTGAGTGGACAAAGATCATCAAATTGAATATAGCCCCAAGTATTTAAAGAAGATAGCAATTTAAGCTCTTCATTCTTGCTAGCAATGTGAACAACATGTCTAAAATCAGCACATGGTGGTTCAACAACATTACTAACATGTTCATTCACTAGTTATGGCAAGGATATAAGTGAAGCATTGCACAACTCTTCTTTATCACAAGAAATAGGAACCAAATCATCATATGACAAAGGTAATTTAACACACAATTCCGCTGGTGATTGCTCTAAACTAACATGATTAGTGGACATATATGGCACATCAGAATTGTCCATACCTTGAGTGAATGTAGCACTATTTCTGTTACCTTTGTTCTCATTTTCAAAAACTGTAGGTGCACTCTTAATTAAAACATTTTGAAACATGCATGGAACAACAGGTGGATCTTCTTTCTCTATGTCTCTCTTCTTTTCCTCATTACCTTGGCCCTTCTCAGATACCTGCAAAATATCAGTGCCCAATGCAATATGTTCGTTTTGCAATAACTCAGATTTAGGTGAAGGCATCAAAACGTTAGTATTATTACATTTATTTCTCAAAACCTCATGGTTTTTAATCTTTTCCCTCTCAAGATCATCTTTCAAAATTTCATCAGGGGATATAGGTAGCAACTTAAATTTCTTACCATTATGTGTGAAAGTGTACGTGTTAGTTCTACCACGGTGCACAACATCTCTGTCATATTCCCAAGGTCTACCCAAAAGTAGAGAACATGCTTGCATTGGAACAACATCGAATATGGTACTATCATGATAATTGCCTACTGAAAACTCCACTTTCACAATTTTACTTACCTTCAACTTACCACAAGAATTGAACCACTGGATGTAATAAGGCTGAGGATGCAGTTGCGTCGGCAATCCAAGCTTCTCAACCATATCTGAACTTGCCAAGTTGCTACAGCTCTCGCTATCAATGATAACACGGCATGCTCTATTCATAACCAAAAACCTTGATTGGAACAAACTGTGGCATTGATTTTGCTCCGCTTTCTCCATTTGAGAACTTAGCACTCGTTGTACCAAAGTACTCTCATTATCCTACTAAAGTTTAGTCACAGAAGAAGGGACAACAAGGGGTTGCTTCTCTAAATGACACACTTTATTTTTGTAAGCAAAATTCTGGGATGGAGAAACAAATTTCTCTCGCATAAGCATTTTCATATCATTCTAAGTTTGAGGCAATCTATCATGTGAAGACGTTATTAAATTTTGCCACCATATTAAAGCATGAGAAGTCAAGACACTAGCAACATTATTAATCTTTCATTTATCATACATATGACGATGAGAAAAAATTTTATCAATCGCAATTTTCCAACTCATGTATGCTTCAGCACCAAATCCATTATACGAAGGTGGAGATGACACAGTCTTACCTTCACTTGTCGAAGGTGATGTGGCATCTATGGTAGGGCTCTCATCCAAATTCTTCGTCTCCTTTTCGTCCTTGGTGTGAACTGTCATAGTTAGTGGAAGACAAGAAGAAACAGTAGCTGGCTGCTGATGTTGTCTCAATTGTTCATATTCACTAAGGAGACCTTTCGTGCTCTCAGCTATCGCCTGAAGGTCTTGTTGTATAGAGTTTATGCTATGTCATCACATTCCTGCCACTGTTAGTAGAAAATAGAAAACAACACAAAAGCGTTATCCCTATCAATTACTAGGTAGTGGACAGTGGAATCACACACTCTCGAGCAACCAAAAGCGTCTTACCGAACTCTTATGATATTCTTACCGATTGAAGCAGGTGGTACGACCGGAGAGGTGGGATGTTGACAGCGGTGAGTGTTGCAATTACTCGGATCAAATCTGTACTGATAAGAAGTTTGTGGATCTCGGGAGGCTCAAAAGTATGGTAGCAAGGATTAGCAAAAATTAATAACAGAATAGCAAAGCTGAATAAGTGTCCCAAATACTTGTCACAATCGCTGGCCGAGACACGTCCCTAGGACTAGTATAAGCAAGCGAGAGTGAGAAACAAAGGAAACTAGGACACAAAGCTATAGATTCACAAGAACCAGAACAGAGGAGAACCACACGCCCTCCCCTTCTCCCTATCTCTTTCTTTTCTTCCTTTTTTTCTCTTCTTTTTTTTCTCTTTCTTTTTTCTTCTCTTCTTCCTTTTTTTGATATATGTTTTTTTTCTCAACTAGGAGTTACACAAGAAGCAACCACAAAAATTGGCAGCTCGATATGATGCATGGCATGGCCCTGGGGAAACAAGCAGGGGCTCTTAAAAGCGTGCAGGAACTTCGGGGCTCGAAAACTCAGTCTTGCAGGCCAAATTTTGCAATTTTAGATCGGCCAAACCTGACAATGTCAGTGAGAAACAGGTGTAAAATTTTTTATAGATGTCCGCAGATATAAAATTTGCCCAATTTTGAGTCCGTATGCAAAAGTTTATGGGCCGTTTTACGCGGAGGAGACACAGAACGAAGTCTCTCTGCCACACAACTAGTATATTCGGCTAGGGCAAAAAAATTGACGATAGGTTAAGCGCGGCTGACAAGGAGGCTAGCAATGCAGGGCGATTAACACAAGGCGGCTTGCGAGCTATCTACATGGCTTGCGAAGCAGGTTGTTAGCACAAGGCAGTTGCAAAAACGAAACCGAGTAGAAACCCGGTCTCTCAAGGTAGGCTCCCCGCGCAATGCAACAGCTAGAACTTAGAACCACAAACATGACTCTAAACCAGTGACCATTAACTTGACCTAGGACACAGACTCAACAAAGCAAAACTGAAATAAATTTTGCAAAGGGACAAAGGGGTTTGGACAGGGGATAAACCTAACACTACGAAGAACACGGTGGTAATAAATTTTTGGGTTTTCTGGACTCTAGGTAAAAGAAACAAAGATGGATAGATGGGAACTGATAATACCTAACGGGCAACCTTTGCTCTGATACCACTTGATGCGGCGCGGGTGCCGATCTTCCGATAGGTTCGATTTGGCGACGTGAAGACGTTCACGTTTTGAGACTTTCGATCAGCGATCGTCACCTCGCAAACCGCTACACACACGTCTAGTTGTATCAACCACGCTCTCACGTAGTCGACCTCATCACGAAGGTTTTATCCCTGCAAGCAATCGAAGAAACTCACAAGAACAAGGAAGAACGCAATCTGAATTGCAGTAATGAATGTTTAGCACACGAAGTTGGTTCCACAAACCAATCTAGATGGCGAAACTGCAATGGTAGAATAATCTAGCAAAACTCACCTCTAAACAACAACGGCTACAGTATATATATGAGTTGGACGTCCCCTAGGTTATCCCTAGGGCGCACACCCCCCTTGGGCTTAGCCCACGCACATTACAAGCCCAAGCCAAAACAGACTCGGACGAATGAGGTATGTATCTTGTTTCGATGGTTCCAGACAGCTCAGCGAGGAATTTGATATGAGACAAAACCATCTAAAAGTAGACTCTATAAGCTTTCCAACAAGTACTCATGGGCTCCGAAAGTCCTTCTGATCAGTGGCTAGGTTCCATTGGAAGTGGATGCTATTAGAGCCCGAATCCGAATCCAAAACATGCAGAACTTCATCTCTGCCTTTATGAGCAAAAGTGACGTGGTTTTAGAGTAGACTTGGGTAAGGTCTTGGTTTGATCCCCAATCAACTTCTTGATCATCCATGCGTTCTTGCACTCGGTCTCTTCCCTCACCCAGTAATATCTCTGCAAATGAAACACACAAAACTCATGATGCAGTAACGGCTGTTCAAATATATAACACGTAAATCTTATATAGAAAGCATGCACCTTTGGTTGATGAATACATACGGTAGCTATGGTCATATCCGAGCCAGTGATTCTCATCACGCCTTGGTTGGAGGCGAGAGTCACCGTGATCTTGCAACAGAAATCATTGCCGTTGTTGATAGTTGTGCGATGGTACATCGGCAAAGACTCGTATCCAATCTCGGCAGCCATGCGACGAAGTTCTGCTAAGAAAGCACTGTCTCCAAGATACACGCTTTCTCTGTTGACCATCTAAAATGATCTTGAAATTTTAAGTTAGTATCCTCTCTGTTGTCTCTAAATGTAGGGGTAAGGAGAGAAAAACAAAACACTAGAAAGGGAAGAGCAAAGAAGATTTCACAAATACAGTTTCCTTTTCACAAACATGCTTATTAACCATTTCGGGCTTATCTACAATTTCAAGATTGCTCTGATACCAACTTGTCATGCCTGAAAATTCACAAAAATTTTCAAAGCTAATTTGTGCATTAAATCCTTATCTAGGAATCAGCCAGGGTAAACAAATTAACAATTTGATAAACATAACCAAAACGAAATAACGATGAATACTTACAAAGTGGCACTTAGTCCCCACACAGAAGAAAACAGCAGCAGAATGACAAACCTAGCGAAGCTTCAGGCACCAAGCCCACAGGCAGCTCAACTGAGGTATAAGCCAAATACCAAAATCTTCTCCTTCCTAGTAAATCTTCACTTTGATGATGGTAATATTGCAGATTGAGTTACCACCACCATACTCAACAAGCTACACAGGGAAATGCAAAATAATGCAACAGGATTCCAAGGGGAAGGCATAATATGTTTTGTTTGCATAAATAGCATTTGAAACACTTGCATTCAAATACATTGCAAAAACAGTATAGTTTAATTATTATCAACTTTGAACCAATCACCAAACAACACTCCAATGCAGTTCAGGACCAAACCATAACCCTCCAAACTGGAGCTATCAGTGTACGCCCAGAAATTCACAACCAGAATTCTGAACATTATGTATATTAAATCCCTGTCCAGGAAAGCCAAGGTACACAATTCCAAGTGGCCATACAGAGTACGTCTTACAAACAGAATAAAATTTCTATAGAGATGATGGAAACGATTATACACCGCTGAAGCCGCACAGTGCTTCCATTCCACAGGTAGGGGACAGCGTACAAGCCTACTCCTCCTGGCTATCATTGTAGAGTAGAAGTCCATTGTCTGGAGGGGGAAAGGAGCAAACTGATACCACCCAAAGTACTCAACAATCACAACAGCAAGTATGCAAATGCAAGGAGACAAAGAAAGGCTTTGGGGCTCTTTGTATAAGCAGTTATAAACTGTAGGCTCAGTTGACAAGGAACCAGTAAAAAATGCGCTAGCTATGTCCTCGCATTAAGTTAGGAAAGAGGTGAGCACCTAATTAGAATCATCGACTAGGTCAATGCAAAATTACGTGACACCACGGTTGTGATCAGGCCCAAAACTATCCATTCCTTCGCAGATATACACAATATTGAAGTTTTCTTATAGTTAAAATCACCTAAAACAGCCACCCTTTCGAATGTAACTTTGGCAGAGTGTACACTTTCCTAGCTAAGACACAGCCCAACACATTCCCATGTGCCGGTGTGACACCATGGAACCCACGGAGAGATTGTGACCGGACGTTCCGCAACCTCCGAACACTTCCACACCATGCTGAGGTTGCACCTGTCCGATAGGGCACACCATGCTCAGCCAAGCAACCCCTGGTCCCGATGATCTGAAAACCATCAACCTGACACCAGCGGACCCCAACTCTGTCAACCCAGTCGAGTGCCTAGGAGAGAGGAGAAAGCTACGTACAATGGCAGCGTTGCCCACGCTGATCTGTTGGTGTATGTATCGGAACAATACTCAAGGGGTTCCATGGAACGTCCTAGTTGCCATGGTCAAAAACCATATCCACAAGCCACATTAAGGTCATATGTTTAGTTGTATTTAATTATCATTCGTTCCAACTCCTCACCCTCAAGCTAATATATAATATGGAGTATATTTCCCCAGCGAGTAGTGACTCTAAGCCATGGACTAGCAAGACCTAAGTGAATATGAGACATTACTCCCGGTTTCCAAGAGAAAGGGTTAACAAGCCATGGTCGTCAAACTATATATTAGGCCTTTGTCCCATTCCACATCTAAAATATATCAAACATATCTTTATTAGGCAGAAATGGAAAAAGAATGTGATGTAAACTGCTGCTTCCGCTTGCAACTAGGCAACGACTTCATGGTACCAGAGGTGAAAACCAGTGCGCTCTACGACAACAATAACATGAAGAACTGAACAGGAAGTAAACAATTTTATTGATTCTTAGATGTTTCTCTCGAGTATTAATTAACATTGATGGAATTAATCGGAGCTGTATTAATTGAGTTATGTCCCACAGGATATCTCCAGGTTAATATCGTTTCGAAGCTGGGGCAAGGCTTCGCACGCTTTAGCGTGGCCGGAAGTCGTGGTCGGAAGACGGCGGCGCAGAGGGAGATGGAGTCGGAAATGGTGGCCTCGAGCTAGTTCGTGGCGTGCGAGAGTAAACTGGGCGAGCAGAAGACGGGTGGCACGGCAAAGTTTGGAACGACGGCGTAAGGGCGTTCCGAGTGATCGGCCGACGATGTAGGAAGCGACAGGTTTCGGATGTCGGTAGCGATTGGTAGGGATTATCGAAGAGAGCCAATATGGCCGATGGATTTTTCATGTTGACGACGACCAGCTGCGACATCATATCGAGGTTCAGTGTGGATGATCGGTGAAGTGGGGTCCGGTGGGATGGGCTCGCGGGGATGGTAGCCGTAGGTTGCTCCCGGCGTGCGGTAAAGCTTACTAGATGGCGAGTGCAGTGGCCCAGGGCGGCTCCACAAGTTGTGCGGCGAGCACCAGCTTTTTGTGCGTGAGGGGTTGAAGAAGCTCGTGCATAGCGAGCAAAAATTAGAGGAAGGGAGAACAATAGCCACAGGAGGTTTTATATGTACACGGGCGTGAGATATGGGTGAGGCGAGGTGGATTTGTCTGAAGAAAGGGGAAATGCGGCGGCCGCTTGGCGGCGTTGGTAAGATTCTTCTGATTCTAGCGCAGGCGAGAGGACGGAGAAACATGGCGGTTGATGTCCGGGATCAGTACGCCAGTTTGAATGAGATCGTGGCACAGGACGGGAACGGTCAGGGATCGGATGGTGCGCGGCTCGGGGCGAGGCCGAGATCGGCGGAAGAAGACGAAGCCGTAGACGGGGTGCCAAGATTGGTGCGAGCGGCAGCTGCGGAGAGAGAGAGAGATGGAGAGTGGGCTGACCCCCAGGGGGGAAAAGAAAAAAGAAAAACAAAGGAAAAGGGGAAAAAGGATTCCTAGGGGATTATCAATTGAAATTTAATTCCGATAAGAATTTTTGAATTATTAAAAATACTTCTATTGCTCTAAAAATTAAAGTAAAAAACTTGTTAGTGTATTTTGGCAATAGGAATACAAGAAAAATATTCTAGCCATGATAAATTATTATTTAATGTTTTCACCATTAATTCTTCTCTCCCGCCTTATAAATTAATTGCTTTGAGCAATTTAATTAATAATTTTTATGTGGCTCTATTAAGGGGAAACTCAAGGTGTGACAAACCTACCCCGTTAAACAGAATCTCGTCCTCGAGATTCGGAAGAGCTGGCGAAGAGGTGCAGATGAACGGAGTTCATCCTCTCGTTCCCAAGTGGCCTTATCTTTGGAATGGTGGCTCCACCGTACCTTTCGGAACCTAATCACCCTGCTTCTAGTATTCCTTTCGCTAGTCTTTAGAATTCGGACCGGTCTCTCCACGTAAGGGAGGTCTTCTTGGATTTCAATCTGTTCTGAATCAGCTTGTTCCGCGGGTACCCTCAAAACATTTCTTCAATTGAGAGGCGTGGAAAACATCGTGGATGCTTGCTATCAATGCTGGGAGATCCAACTGATACATGACTTCGCCTTTGCGAGCTAGGACTTGGTAAGGCCCCACGAGGCATGGTGTTAATTTCCCTTTGGTTTGAAACCAGTCTACTCCTCGGAGTAGTCCCCTTCCTTAAAACTTAGCTCACTGCGGTGGTTGTCAGCATAACTCTGCGGTCTAGACTAGGCCATCTTCAACCTTTCTCGAATGATAGCCACTTTCTCTTTGACTTCTTTGAGAGCATCTGTTCCGAATACCTGACGCTCACCACTCTGATCCCAGAAAAGAGGGGTATGGCACTTCCTGCCATACCATGCTTTGAACGGTGCCATTTGCAAACTGGCCTGGTAACTGTTGTTGTATGAGAACTCTGCATATGGCAGACTCTTATCCCATGTTCCACCAAAGTCAGGTGCGCAGGCTCTTAGCATGTCCTCCAATATCTAATTAACTCTCTCTGTCTGCCTATCTGTTTGCGGGTGGTACATCGTGCTAATGTTTAGATCAGTTCCTAGTTCTACCTGTAGCTTCTGCTAGAATTTGAAAGTGAACTGGCTTCCGCCGTCAGATACAATCCTTTTGGGTACTATAACACCCCAAAAAAAAACTTGCCTAAAAAGCAACCCAAAAAGGATGGCGAGGAGGCTAACCAACATAAAAAAAATTTGGCAGCAAGACCTCTATAACGGAGCAATGTGGAAGCAACGACATAAGAAGAGATAAAACTAAGTACCACAACAAGATAAAGCATCCTAATGAGCAGCTCAGCATTAAACAAAGTCTGACAAGAACAACCTAACAACAACCACAAGGTCTAAGTTAAGGTTATCTAAAGAACAAAGGCTCCAAGTTCTAGTACTATTATTATTATTACACAAGATTCACACTAATAGATGACGTGAATGAGTAGTATGTGCTGCTACTTTCCCACCCTTCAAGCAAAAGCCACTTGAGAACCTAGAGAGATAGAAAAAAGGGGGGGCGAGATATGAAATCTCAGCAAGTAAACTACATTATCAAGCTATTTAAACTGCAAGGTTAGTAAGCATCGATTTAATCTTCAATTACATGCTAACCAAACATCAAGCAATGAGATATCTCCAACAAGCGAAACAACCGCATATAAGATACGGATTGGTCACCACCGAAACTAGGGGGAGGCATAGCCTCCCACAAACTCTCCCAAAACCTTAAACCAAGGCATGTATGTCATGGTCCAGAAATTTAAAATGCATATGCAATGCAAATGCCATGTCTCCTGCCTTCATACCCAACAAAGTATGAAGCCACATTGTTATGCCCAATAAACGATGTTGTACCGGTACGGTCACGGCTACAAGCGGCGACATAACTCCATATGCCCATGAATGACTGAGATGCAATGCAAATGCCTTCTAAAAGAAGGATAACTGCATATAACATCATGAACACCTCAATATAACCAACATGACTCATTCCACCATACCGACCGGAGCATCATCAAACCATAAACATAGGAGCATAAATATCACCATAGAAAAACATAGAGCATATGTCAAAATGATTATAACGTGGTTTGAGCGGCCACATTATAGCAAACATATTTCTAAAATTTTAAGGTAGAGGTAAAATAAATAGCAAGTCAAAGCTTATAGCAAACCATCGCCATGTTTACTTGCCTCCAATGAAGGATTCACCGCTCTTGGTGCAATCCAAAGCAATACCATCTGCTTTAACAATATATGATAAGAAAAAAAAACTCATGCTAACAAGTAGCTACAGAAATTAAAGCGCTCCTACGCCCCAACCCGACATCCGAGCAAAATAATTGCAGCAGTGCTGCTTCACTTCCTTGCATCTTTCAAACAATACTGGGTATGATGGCAAACAAAAACACTTTTGGAATCTACACAACAAGGTCTACAAATTTTCTGTAGAGCTTTTATTTTAATCATGTCTCTAAGATGGCCTAAACTGTCATTAAAAACAGACAACAGAATCTGCTCAAGAATTGAGTCCGCAAGCTTCACATTTTTATAACTCCAAATCCTTATGTCCAAAAATCATCAAATTTAACCAGAGAACAGAGAATTCGATAATATACAACTTTGGTATTATACACCCTTGCAGAAAGAGTTATTTACATGGCCTGAAGCATACTGAAATCTTAACTCAAAAACCTGCTAAGGAAACAGTACAGCTGACAATAAAAATTCCATAACTGGAGTTCCCTTCACCCAAAAATCATGATATTTACCAATCTGGAAACATAATGGAAAGTACTACAAGGCTCTCATACATGGAAAGGCTAAAAACACTGATAAGAGTCTCGAAATCCTCGTAGATCCAGTTCTGTCCAGAACTTCATCAGAACAACACAGCCAACATAGGAAAATCATAACTCCTAAACCGCCTGGGCTAAAATCACGAAATTTCACAGACACATAGATCTGAAGGTACTCTGCAACTTTGTAGTTCACCAAAACATTTAGTTTGGCCACTAAGTCATCCAAAAAGCTCCCCCAAGCAAAACTGCAGAAAATGCTAACCTGAAAAACGAGGGGGAAACTCCCAAATAGCCTTACTCCCCACTAATCCATTCATTCCTAAGGTAAAACTCCATTGTATTCATCCAAGTTGTGCTGGAGAAAATTAAACCTTGCTCACCTTGGTTACCCCCAAACCCTAGGGCAGCAGCAAGAGACGGGAAAGGACAGATTTACACCGAAGATGAACCTTTTCTTGCTCCTCTCGTCGAGCTCAATCCGTTTTGCTAGTTTCCCCCAAGGATTTGGTGCTGTAGGGAGGAGATTGACGGCTTGACAGCCATGGAAGAGAGAGGGAGAGGCAAGAACGTGAGAGGAGGGCAGGGAATGTGAGAGGGAGAGGCCAAAGAACCACTAGTGGAGGAGGAGCACTTGAGAGAGGGGTGTGGGCTGGTTGGATGGGCCGGACCTGACCATGGCCAGACCAGGAAGCTCCCTTCTTTTTTTGTTTCTTTTCTTTTTTTTCCACGTGTTACATTCTCCCCTCCTTTAAAGAATTCGTCCCCGAATTCCACCATCTAACGACAAACTAAAAGATCGAGCAAAAGAGAACCTAAGAAAATATATGACTCACCAGTCTCAAAGAGTTCGGGATACTTCTTGCACATTTCCTCTTCAAGCTCCCAAGTTGCTTCTCGCTCTGATTGGTTGGTCCAGAGAACCTTAACATATTTGATAGTTCTCCTCCTCATGACTCGCTCTGAAGAGTCCAATATGCGCACTAGTTGGCATTTAATTGTCAGGTCCTACTCCACTCCAATTGGCTCTAGATCAATCTTGTGCTCAGGGTCCCTCAGATACTTCCTCAACATAGAAACATGAAAGACATTGTGTACTCCCCTTAATGAATCTAGCAACTGCAACCGATACGCCAAGCTGCCTACCCGGGCTATGATCATAAACGGACCAATGTACCTTGGGCTAAGCTTCCCTGTAGTACCAAACCGCACAATACCTTTGGTTGGTGACACTCTGAGAAGGACCTGATCACCCACTGCAAACTCTAAATCTCGCCTCCTTACATCCGCGTAACTCTTCTGTCGACTCTGAGCGGCCAACAAG
Source organism: Oryza meyeriana var. granulata (assembly GCA_003991445.1). NCBI lineage: Eukaryota > Viridiplantae > Streptophyta > Magnoliopsida > Poales > Poaceae > Oryza > Oryza meyeriana. Next base: position 32,835 of record RYFJ01004126.1, on the reverse strand, counting down.
TTTTGTCGTATTTCATGCACCTTGTGAGATGTCTCTTGGACCCAATTTGGACCAACCAAAGACCTCCCACCCAACGTTTCCCAACATATGGGAGAGATACACCTTCTTCCATACAAAGCCTCGTATGGAGCCATCTTGATACTAGCTTGGTAGCTATTATTATAAGCAAACTCTACTAAGGCTAAATGATCCTCCCAACTACCTTTCCAAGAAAGAACACAAGCACGAAGCATGTCCTCTAAGGTGTGAATAGTACGCTCTGATTGACCATCTGTTTGTGGGTGGAAAGCGGTACTAAGTGTGTGATTTGTGCCCAAAGCACTTTGTAGACTTTGCCAGAAATTAGACACGAATTTGGGGTCCCGATCTGAAATAATTGACTTTGGCACACCATGCAGTCTCACCACTTCCTTGATATATAAGGGGACCAAGTCAGGTGCAGAGTTAGTTGTTTTCATTGGAATGAAATGAGCAATTTTTGTGAGTCTATCAACAACAACCCATATAGCCTCCCTACCTCGTGGTGACCGAGGGAAACCAACTACAAAGTCCATAGTAATATGTTCCCATTTCCACTCGGGGATCTCCAAAGGCTTTAACAGACATTCAAGCTTTTTGTGCTCTGCCTTAACCTGCTGGCAAACTCTACATGCTGCCACATATTTAGCAATATCAGGCTTCATCCTTTTCCACCAGAAGTTTTGTTTCAAGTCCCGGTACATCTTGGTCTCCCCAGGGTGGACTGTATAAGGAGTTCGATGTGCCTCCCTTAGAATATCCATCTTCACATTTGATTTCTGTGGCACGCAAAGACGTCCCCTGAAGCGTATCACCCCATGCTCATCTATGCTGAACTCTCATGGTCTACCTTCGAAAATCCTTTTTTGAACCTCCTGAAGCAAGCGATCATGCTTCTGAGCCTCATGCACATGCTCAAGTAGGGAAGACTGAATAATCATTTGATTCTCTTGGTTTGCAACACCCATATAACAAAAAGTAATACCCATACAGTCTAAAACTGAAATTAAGGGCATCGCCGCCTTGGGAACCCCTGTCCTACTAAGTGCATCCGCCACCACATTCGCTTTTCCTTGATGGTACTGGATAGTCACATCATAATCCTTTATCAACTCTAGCCACCGATGTTGTCTCAAATTCAACTCCTTCTGAGTAAAGATATACTTGAGACTCTGATGATCAGTAAAGATGTCACATGACTCACCATAAAGATAGTACCTCCAGATCTTCAATGCAAAGACCACTGCAGCCAGCTCTAAGTCATGTGTCGAGTAATTCTGCTCATGCTTCTTCAACTGTCGTGAAGCATAAGCAATTACTTTGCCTTCTTGCATAAGCACACAACCAAGCCTAATACGGGAGGCATTGGTATACAAAGTAAAGCGCTTGCCACTTTCAGCAAGCCAAAATAGGAGCATTCACCAATTTACCTTTCAAAGTCCAAAAACTGGCCTTGCATTCACTAGTCCATATAAATGGAGCACCCTTCTCGGTCAGCCTAGTCATTGGTTTTGCAATGATTGAGAAACCCTTCACAAACCGCCTATAATAACTAGCGAGTCCAAGAAAACTCCAAACCTCTATCACGTTGGTTGGCCTTTGCCATCCTACCACTGAGGCAACATTCTTTGGATCAACCATAATACCGTCTTGATTGATCACATATCCCAAAAAGCTCACTTCAGAAAGCCAAAAGGCACACTTCTTCAACTTTGCATAGAATTTGTTTTTCCTAAGAGCATCTAGGACAAGACTGAGATGAACCTCATGTTCCTCTTTGGACTTAGAGTAGACCAAGATATCATCAATAAAAACCACCACAAAAATATCCAAGTACTCATGCAACATCCTGTTCATGGTCTCCATAAAGACAGCAGGAGTATTTGTTAGTCCAAAGGACATGACAACGTACTCATAGTGTCCATACCTTGTATTGAAAGCCGTCTTCTCAATATCCTCATCTTTAATTCGAAGTTGATGATAGCTAGATTGCAGATCAATCTTGGAAAAACACCTTTAGCACCTCTCAACTGATCAAAAAGGGCATCAATATGAGGTAAAGGATACTTGTTTTTGATCGTTACTTGATTAAGTGCCCTATAGTCCACACAGAGCCTTTTTGTGCCATCCTTCTTCTCCACAAACAAAACAGGTGCAGCCCAAGGCGATGCACTTGGGTGAATAAAACCCTTAGCAAGTAGGTCATCCAACTGCCTCTTTAACTCCATTTGCTCAACAGGAGCCATCTTGTATGGTGCCTTATAAATAGGTTGTGTACTAGGAATCAACTTGATCTGAAAAACTGGCTCTCTTTTGGGAGGCAAACCAGGAAGTTCATCAGGGAAAACATCAGGATAACGACACACCACTGGAATGTCCTCCACAAGCAAAGAAGCCCCACGATCATCAACCATAGCAAAAAGGATGCCAGACTTTCGTGTCCTACGGTCTGGTAGCAAGTGACAAAGCAAAGAGAGGGTGTACTTCAAACCACTCCCCTGAAAAATGACCTCTTGCCCTGATGGTGCTTGTAGAGAGATTGTCTTCCAGAAACAAGAGATAATAGCCTTATATCGAGAAAGCCAATCCATGCCAAGAATCACATCAAACCCCTCCAACGGAATGACTACTAAGTTAGCAACAAAATCCTCATCCGCGAAGAGAAACAACACAACCAGGATAGACAAAAGAACTAGAAATAGGCCCCCAGTGGAACTAACCACAATAGCCTCTCCAATACTTTGCATAGCCAATCTTGTATGACCAACAAAAACCTCTGAGACAAACGAGAAACTAGCTCTAGAATCAAAAAGTGCATGTGCAACAAAAGAATAAACTGAAATGATACCTGTCACCACATCGCCACGATCTCTGCTGTCAGCTGACGACATAGCATATACCCCTGGGACACTAGTCGAAGAAGAGGCTCCCACAGTAGGAGCAGCTGGTGCAGGAACCCAAGGAACCACGGGTGTTGAAGGAGTAGTGGCGTGGGCAACCAGAAGGCCCAGACTGAGGTATAGGACCGTGGAATATTTGAAGGTGGCAGCAGGTATTGATGTGTAGGCAGCACGGGCACGAGAAAAGAAGGAGGCGCTGCCATCATCTGAACTGTACCACTAGAAGCTAAAGAAAAAGACACTGGCTCCCAATCAGCAGATACCTGATTGTATACATCCAGCTGTAGGCTTAGCATGAAGCATATCTGATTATTTAATCAGTTTCTGTGAGTAGCACTAGCACTGTGATTTTAACATAGTCAGCGAGTGGCCCAATAGAGCGTGCTACTGTAGAAACTCATATCTTGTGGCCCAGTACCGAATTTGCAGGCCAAGCCCACTTATCAGCACAGGCTCTATAAAAGCGGGGAGAGAGAGAAAAGATTCCCTCATCTTCTCCAATCAACCAATCGCTTCGTCTTCCAACTTCCGCGTCAAAATTTCACACCTTGCCTCACTAGGGTTCGCCATTGTTAGCTCTTCTCTCTCAAAACTTGGGCGATTCCGCTCCATTGCGTCAAATCCAAGCTCCAAATATCATTTCCCCAAATCTCCATGCCTCCAGCCATGCCGAGAGCTTCGGAAATCCCAGAGGTGTCTGATGAGACTTGGCGGACTTCGGATTGCGGTTTGACCAGGTTGAAGTATTTGGAGAAGTTACTGAGATTGATGAGCCATGAAGTAATTTGTTGGCGTCCGGCTGAAGGGGAATCAATTCCGGTGCCCCAATCTGGTGAGATTATAGTCTTCGCCTCTTTCTTTGACCGGGGTCTTGCTCTTCCTTCCTCGTATTTTCTTTGCCAACTTCTCTCCTTTTATTAGCTAGAGCTAGTAAATCTAAACCCCAACTCGATCTTGCAAATCTCTATATTTGCAACTTTGTGTGTGTGGGCACCCCGGAAGTGCATTATGGAGAGTAATTATTCTGACAACGTGAAATATCTAGATGGATGGGATCTCGAATAAAAACCAATTAAGTGCAATAACCATCCATCCTCATCGCAACCTTGCCATAATATTTACCCGTTCATAATACAAATCCAAAATGCCGAGAAGTGTACAAAAGAGATAATCATAAGGATAGCTTGCCAGTCCTCCACGTCATACGCCCGTCAAACCACTCGATGGTGGTGACCAAACACGATACGTACCCCAGAGGACTCGAACCACAATAGCTATCCCCCAACCATCTCAGTTCTACACAACTCATACTCATTTTCAGCTACTCCCCAGGAAAGCGACTAGCCTCCCAATTTCATCGCAAGCAATTGATAAACATCACAAGTACTCTAAATATGGGTAAACGAGCAGCAGGGTTATATATATATTACATAGAGGGTTCACACCCTAATTCATCACAAAGTGACACAAAAGATAGCAGCGGAAAAAATATAAACATTAAGGGTAAAACCTGTGGCACCATACCCATATCACAAGGCAACCGACTGGGGATAGAGCATAACCTCAACTACACATTATCCTCGCCACCCTCGGCGGGATAATAGTAGACCACGTCAATGTCGTCGTTGTCCTCACCTGAAAGATGCAGCGTGAGTACACAAGTACTCAGCTAGACTTATACAATAATAATAGAACAAAGGAGTAATGCTAGTCTCTACATCAAGGAGTATGGCTAGGTTGATCTGATTTTGCATAAAGCTGATTTATGAGCAAGTAATACATTTAAACATAAGCATTTGCGAAATAACTCAATCTGAAAATTTAGGACAGCAAGCTTATAGTCTGAAATGTAAGTAAAATGAGCACAAACATGCTCTAGTCATCATCCATGGGCCACCATTGCCCAATTATATATGCTACACAAGCATACCACTTTTCATGACTAAATCAAGTCATATTTAACATCAAAACCTTTCATATAAACCCATCCATCCATGACTATCCTAAGTCATGGTATCACCACAATAATCCCAAGTTAGATGCTAACATAGACTGACTAACACATCAAGCGGTCGTCCTGTAACCGTGGACACGGCTATTCGAATAGTTCTTACTCTGATCAGAGGTGTACATCTTTACCCACACGATGTGATAGAAGCCAAACGGCCACACTCTAGTTTGATCCGTACTTGCCGGTACCCACACTCTACACATTGAGTGTGGACTAGAGGTCACAACAAAACCTTTTGCACGCTTAGCCCCAACCACCTAAACCACGTCTAGGCCCCCGACAACTTAGTCGTGCGTTTGTCGTGACTAAGGTGGGCTCACCCGTCGCGGGAGGCACCTCGGGCCAAAGCCAGGCGCGCTCAAGGTCCTCCAAAGGAAATCCCTCCTCACGACTGACGGATGGGCGTAGATGGCCACAGCCTCCCGTGCTACTGAGTTAAGCCGTCCCATTCCTGGCATGTGGAAGTATGTAGCGTGCTTGAATAGACGTCAACATGTTCGGTCCTTAACGACCCAGATGGAGCTACGTGCATCTGGGAAACACCATCCCGTCATTGCCCTATCATCCGTCCAAGTCAAACATATTTTCAATTATTATTCAGAGGTTAGTCTTTTCATATTTTAACCCATCCATTCGCTTTAAACTAGTTTTGAACTGATAGCTCCATCTATCGGATTTCTCTAAGTCTAGAAATAAGCATGGCTAAGCATTCGGTAAAATAAAAGTAACCCAAAGTCCTTAACTAGGGGTGACAAGGTAAAAGTACGGGATCAACAATCAAGGAAAGGAAATGCATACAATTGGGTAATATTGACTCTACCCGTTTTCCTATTTTAAATAGACCGAAACATGCATATAGATATTGCTTTCGCAAACAAAATAATTTATTAAAAATATAGGTTCAATATACTTTGATGCTTGCTCTAGATGCTTGCCTTGCTGCAGCGAGTGGTCACACTCAACCTTTGGTTCTTGCTCCACGTACTCCGAATTGTCTGAATCTACCGATAAAAGCGAATATGCAAATAAGAATCAATTAAATATGCTCATGCAAAAATGATCAATAAAATCTGAGATAAATACAGTAGGTAGGGCATGTCCTAACAAGATTTTAGGAGAAAGAATCAGGTCATTTGCATCTTTGGACTGGGAGATACAAAAATAATAAGATAGGAAGGCTGAAAACGGCAAAAGCCGAAACTATAGGAAAACCCTAAGTGGAAAAATATATACTTGCATTCTCTGGTAGGATTTTATGAGTGTGAGCATTTTTATGTGAAAATACATATCTTCCTGGTTCCAACAAAATTTGGTTCACTGAAATTTGATTTAAAATGATTTAGTCGTGAATTTTACAAGTTTATCAAAAAGAAGGGTTAGAAATTACTTTGGGCCTATTTTGGGAGGTCTTTTGTCCAATACAAATTGTCCACAGTAAATATTACAATTTTTTGAGTTTAACAGAAGTGGTTTCACATTTTTAGCAATTAGGATGAATTTTCTAGAAATTTATAAACTTCTAGGTTATAAAGAGGTATATAAAAGATGTCTCCATTTTTGGAGAAAAATCCTACACAGAAGTTGTCACTTTTTATTTTATAAAATTAAAGAGGACATTTTAATGGATCCAGAGAAATTTGGTTCAACTCAAAAAGGAGTTATAATGGATTTTATAGAAATATTTCAAATTTCTAAGCACAAAATAAGTTTCTTTTGCTTCATTTTATTTTATGGATAGTTCCTGTACAGAAGTGGTCATATTTTATTGGACAGCATTAAAGGTCACAAAATTACAGAACTAACAAAATTGGTTTCACTCAAAAAGGAGTTAAAATGAAAAAGATATCGATTTACAAAGTTTAACTATTTTTCTGTTGGAAAATAAATTGAGTTCCTCGTTCTCTTTTCTTTTCTTATTTCTCTTCCAGCCCGGGCCCACACGGCAGCGAGACAAAGCAGAGCAGAGCGCAGGCAGATAGAGCCGGCGAGCTTCTCGGCGACGGTGACGGCGATGGCGGCGTCGGCTCGGGTAGCGGCCAACAGAGAAAAGGTAAAGGAGACATTGGCGAAACCATTAGTGGTCTTCTCGTCGCCGGTGGTGGCTGGAATCAATGATGAGGGCGGCGCAGGCGGCAGAGTACTTCGGGATGCTACGGCAAATCGACTAGCGACTCTACCTAGGGCAACTTAGTGCATGCAAGTGCTTCTAAAGGGCTCTAGGGGGCTCACCAGTGGTCACGCGGGGTCTGGCAGAGTCAGCGCAACAGCAGCAATGTCCAGGACAGCTCGGTGGTGGCAAAAATCTTCTGGACAACGGCGGCAGCTCGATTCGTTCGCCAAGCTCCCAAGGGAAGATGTCCAACGTGTTAGAGGTCCCCTAGAGATGGCTGGAATGCAAAGAATCAGAGCAGGGCTCACTGGAGAAGAAGAAATCGACGGTGGCAGAGCTCGGCCGGAGACAAGGAAGACGACGGCCGATCTCTACGCTCGGTTGACGACTCTTGCGATTTCTTGGGGCGTCCTGGTCCTAGTACTGAGGCGACGACGCTGGCGAGCTGGCTCGGTCGGGCTTGCTCCGAGGCGGCCAGAACGGCGGCAGTGGCACGGCGGCGGTCCTGCGGGACAGAGGCAGTGCATAGCGGCGACGCGCTGCTCGGCCGACGGTTCCTAGGGCAAGGTAACGTGAAAATGGAACGATTAGGAGTTGCAGATCATGTTCTGGAGGTTTAGAAAGGATGGAGCTCACCGGCGTTGGCTCGGGACCGATCGAGCACTGCCGGCAGAGGAGCAGATGGGCTTACCGGCAGTGATCCTTGGTGTCTTAGTCGGTTTTCTCAGTGGGAACGTCGAGAGGAAGAAGAGAGTTCTCTGGTGAATTTTGGAGTGAAATGGTCGAGCTCTCCAAGGGTGTGCTGTCCAGGGCTTGCTCTGTGAGCTGGGAAGGAGGAAGAAGGAGGCAGTGACACGTTTGCAAGGCAGCTGCTGAGTTGTATCCATTGCACAGCAGTCAAGGTGGGTCCCACATGTAAGACAATATTTTTCCACACATTTTTGGCTAACTTTAGTCTATGAGTTGTGGGCCCATGTAGTGATGTTCTATGTGCAAGAGAGAAGTATGGCTTGGACTTTGGGTGAAACACACTGTCCCATGTTGTGCTATGGTTGACAAGTGGGCCAGGGTCTTGTGGGTCCCACTTGTAAGTGAGAAATGAGAGGAGAAGTCTCTAGAGGCTAAGTTTTGTGAGCTGTCCAACATGCAGTCTTTGCATCACTGTTTCATTAAGTTAATGAGGAGCATAAATTAGGGGAAAATTACTGGAGGTAGAGGAAGATGTGTTTAACCTGCTGACCAAATTTCGTGGTTAGAAGTAGTCTGGTTTGCCTTTGGTAAAAAGGCAAAGTGGGGTTACTGATCCAGTTTTTCTGCAGCTTGATTTATCTCCTAGGGCCTTGTTCTTATCATTTTATGTGTTTTCTTTGAGAGATAAATCAAACCAAAATTCCTGGTGGTAGGGTTCATGTTGACACATCTGTTGGTAAAATTGCACTGCCTAATTAATCTTTATTTTTATTTGGTAAATTTTAGAGCTAGGCAATTTATTTAAACTAGCCTCCTAGTTTTGCTGATTTGGAAGACTTTATTGGGGCGGCTATGTAAGTGATAAAATCATGTAAAATTTACAGTGGATCAATTAGGTGAGATAGTGTTTACCGAAATTTTTCCATGATTTTATGTACAACCAAACATTTTTAGAAATTCCTTAGACTATACAAATGCATAGGTCAAGGAAGAAGGACACAGGCTGAAACTTGTTTGCACTTTTAAGGGGTCTAAACTAATGAAATAAATTCTGGAAAAATTATATTAATCCATGATGAATAAACTAGTATTTGAATAAATTATTTTCCATATATGTTTCTGTTCAACTTGATACACTTTTTTGGTGATGTTTGGTTTTTGCCGATTAGGGTTTTATTATTGAGAGTTTGAAAATATTTGCAAATTTTAATTTCGCATGAACTGACAATGCAAGAATTTAATTTGTGCACTCTAATGACAGTAGGGCATAACACTAATTACCTAAAATTAGATTTAGGGCTGTGACAGTGTGAATGCTTTCTGGGTGTGAATCCCCATTTCAATCTGTTTCGATACTTATTCCACATCAAACCTCAGCCCTTCAAAAACAAAGTCCAAGTGATAGGGGGAGCCAGTCTCCAGCTTAGGAACAAAATGAAAAGAATCTATCTTCATGTTCCTTTGAAAACCTCCCTTAAGGGCTGGCACAGAGAATGGTTCTATTGCTCTGATCTTGAACCCTCTCTACCCCTATTTACTGGCTTGTCTCCGGTGGTCTTGCCTAGCTAGTCGTCGGTGCCAAACTTCGAGGGGATGGGCCAAGTGTATCACTTGATTGATAGAATTGACAAGCTAAAGAGCTCTAGATTGACTAGTCCCTGGGTGGCCAGATGTTTCTTGAACCACCGCATCAGGCCACTGAAGCTGAGAAGACACTTCGGTTGGAATTATAAGGGAAAAAACGATCCCAGCCTAGAATACCCAGATTTGACCAACAAGCACAAGGTGACTGACATCTTGCTCAGCTTTTTCACTAGTAGGGTGGTTGAGACAGAAGATGCAGCGCGCGCCACCGCGGCTTACAGCCAGAAAAGGCCTCGTCCAAAGGTAATATTGAAATGCCGATTGTTGAATCGCTATCCATCTGTGATGAATGTTTGTAGATGTGTATCTTGGATTGCTCTGCAATGTATGATATATATTGTTGAATCACTTGCAGGAATGTGAGGAGTTTGATGATGACTCCCAAACTTTGTCGGCCGCCAAGTTGAAGAAGAGGCCATTGAGTCCTTCTGCTACCCAGCCCAGCTCCCAGAGAGCTAGGAAGAAACCTGTCGAAGACCAGAACAAGAAGAGAGCTAGCAGGCCGAGTACTGCAGCTGGGAGCCTGAGGATAAAAGACACAACCAGTGTAGCTCCCAGGCCGCCGAGTCCAAGGCCATCGTCTCCAAGCCCGAGAGCAACACCAGCAGGCTCAGCAACATCGAGCCCAAGGCTAGCACCACCGAGTACGAGATCGGCAATGTCAAACCAAAGAGTAGTGCCGCCGAGTGTTTTGGCACCCCGGTCGGCTGTTGCAGAGACTGGGCCAACCACGAGCAAAGAGCCACCGCTGACTGCCGTGCCGACTAGCCCGTCAGCCAGCAGCTCTCTAACGCCAACATCTGGAGCCCCCTCATGGAGGTTCAAGACCTCCAAGAGGTAAGCAATCTTGAATCTTCTGAAAATCTTGACCAGTGTAGTAGTGTCTTGATATTTGACTCATCATGCAGGAGGCGAGTAAACATAGATCTTAAGGGGACTATGCCGACAGCTCCTGTTTTTGAGCCAGCCCCATGCGAGCCAACACCAACAAGCTCATCTGCTGAGCCGATGGCTGCCTCAGTTGTAGAAATTGAAGCTGTCCCAATAGCAGGACCGCCAGTGTCGGCTAACCAGGGGGCGAATACTAAAGCCGTTGCTCCAGCCCCTAAACGAGTCCCTGAAGCCCTAGCAGCTACCGAGTCAGGAGCCAGGACCTTGTCGCCATCTATATCGTAATCGTCTTCAGATGAAGTGGATCTCCCCAGGCTTGAAGCCCCTCCTTGCAGGTTTCCAAGAACATTCCACTGGGTATCCCCCACGGGAGTCATGGAAAGCTACGAGCATGATGAGGAGGCAGCGGAAAGGGAGCGTGAAGTTCTCCTTCGCGCCGCAATCGCCGCATCCCGGGGAGTCCAAGTATGACTCTGGCCATATTAAGTTCTTGACAGTCTTCCTTGTATTGGTTTTCTGTTTCTTGACTCTATTTTGCTCTCTTTTTGCTGTGAGTAGAAGATAGTCGACCACTCAGAGAGGGTTAACAAGGTCCTAATCCAGCTTGCCCCCCATCTCCAACGATTGGGCCAGCTCCAAGCCGACAAGGCCAACCTAGAACGGTCTAGTCTGGAGAGGGAAACCAGGCTAAGGGGAGCAGTTGACCAACTCAGGGATGAAAAGTGGGCTCTAGCCAAGAAGATCAGAAGGAAGTATCCTGTTGATGAGAACATCACTTCTTTAGATACACACTTACAACCTCCTTATGTTGAACAAGATGCGTCACAGATCCAAGGACCAATTACTCGCGCACGTGCCCGTCAATTTAATCGCCAAGTGAATGCGTTCCTAAGCTTACATGGAAATATTTCTACGAATGACATACTATTTAATTCTTGTGATGATTTTATTGTTATTAGGAACTTGGGAGAAGACCATGGACAATAGCTCAAGAAACCAAATATTAAAGTGGAGACAACAAGTGCAAGTAAACTCCTATTTCCGAGACCGGTTTAGTTTCGGGCTAGGAGATAGAGTCAATTTCAAATGGCCATAACTTTTGATCCAGAAGGAGTTACAACGCCTGCAAGTACTTGTTGGAAATCTTATGAAGTCTACTTTCAGATGGTTTTGGTTTCATGCCAAAATTCCTCCTAAGCTGTCCACAATCGTCAAAACAAGTTGCATCATTTTTCCTATCTGAGTTAGTTTGGGCCTTTGGGCTTTGTATTTATGTCGTGGGCTAAACCCATGAGGAGTGCACCCCTCACAGGGCAAAACCTGACCCTAGGACGTCCTAACTCATATATATTCAGTAGCCACCACCGTTTAGAGTGGGTTTTGCTTAGATTAATCTGTCTTTGAATAGTTTCGCCATTTATCGGTTTGTGAGACCCCAACTTCGAGAGTATAATCATTCATCTACAAGTTGAGTTGCAATCTTCCTTGTTCTTGCTTGTGTTCTTCCATTTGCATGTAGGGATTAGCCTTTGTGGCGAGGTCAACGGGTAGCGCACGGTTGATAACAAGAGAAGACGTGGTGCTGCGATTGCAGGGTTCGGGTCTTGGTGATTAGAAGCCAGACCGTGAGTGTCAATTCTCTACCAAATCAAGAGTTATCCTTACCTAACAGAAGATTGGGCACCCCGTTACCATCACCTGCATTTGTCTTCTCGAACAAATCCCGAGTGTATTTCTCCAGCTTTGTTGTTTGCCGACTGCCCAGTTGTGTCCTAGCTGTAATCTTGAGTTCTTGACTATTCTGATGTACGGCCCTCGAAGCCGAGTTGAAGACCCAGACAGAGGAGAAAAAACAATAGGAACTTGAGCTAAAGAAGGTTGAAAAGGCTAAAGCTGAACTAGAGAAGACCAAAGCCAAAGTAGAAGCCGACTATGCAAGTAAACCTTCCCTCTGACAAGAACCTTAACCAATCCTTTCGTTACTCAATGCCCAAACCCAATTCCAAGCCTTTGCAGAGGAGATTAAAGTCGTCAAGGAGACACGGGAGATACTTGCCGAATCCGTGAAAGGGCTCCTTGACATTATGGACCGTCACCATGTCGGGACCAGCTCCAATACAGTCTCCCAGGTGCAAGCCCACTTTCGCGAAGCCTCGAGTATCTTGAAAAAGTACTCGACGAGCGTGTTGCTGTCGGCGTGGCCCAGACCCTTGCCATGACCAAGTCGATTTACCCTAGGGTAGACCTTGAGACCATTGGTGAGGGGTTTGCCAAAGAGACAACACCTGAGGAAGCACTGGAGTTGATCACCGAGGCGAGGTCGACTGCAGAGGCGATCGCAAAGGACCTGGGAATGTAAGAACAAACCATTATGCAGTCAGTGTGTATAAAGCTTTTGTAACGACATGTGTAAATATATGTACAATGCAGCCGAGTTCTTGGTTTCCCTTAGTTATCATTAGCTTTACTTGACCATATAGCCTACACCGAGTTAATCTATAGGAACTTAATAAAAATCGTTCACCTCAAAAAGCTGTACTTGGGTAGACATGGAAAAGTCGTAGTAAAACTTCATAACTTAAGTAAAATAGGCTCGCATATTATTGACAAAGCACAAATAATACATGCAGCCCCCGACTCACTACTCGGTTGAAACAAGTGGCGTAGTGAGTCAGAGAAAAACTGTACACACGGGAAAGTATAAAACTCATGTATAGAAAGGACGTAGCTGTTCTATATTCCATGAGTTGCTGATGAGGGCACCGTCTTTGGTCTTCAGTCGGTAGGCGCCTGGCCATGTAACCTCGGCTATAATGAACGGCCCTTCCTAGATTGGGGATAGTTTGTGCCTGTCTTTGGTGGTTTGTATTTTTCTCAAGACGAGACCTCCAACCAAAAAGGCATGGCCACGGACATTGTGATTGTGGTAGCGACGCAGGCCTTGAAGATACCTTGCCGACTGGATTATTGCGATGTCCCTTGCTTCTTCCAACTAATCTAGTTCGACCAATCAAGTGTTGTTTGAGATGTCTTCTGAGTAAGCCTGAACTCGTGGAGGGCTAAACACTAACTCGGTTGGTAGCACGGCCTTAGCACCATAGACCAGAAAGAAAGGGGGTTGCCCTATTGCCTGACTAACCGTGGTTCTGAGAGACCAGAGAACAGATGGGAGTTCTTGTACCCACCGGCCCGCGTATGGTTGTAGTCGGTCGAATATCCTGGTCTTGATACCTTGTAAGACCATACCATTGGCTCATTCAACCTACCCATTGCTCTATGGCTATGCCACAGACACATAGCAGATTTTGATGCCGAAGTCGTCACAGAAATCTTGAAACACGCCGCCCGTGAATTGAGTACCGTTGTCGGTGATGATGCAGTTGGGGACCCTGAATCGGTATAATATACTCATGATGAAGTCCTTTGCTCGTGCCGTTGTTATGGTTGCAACGGGTTTGGCCTCAATCCACTTGGTGAATTTATCCACTGTGACGAACAAGTGTGTGAACCCTCCTGGCGCTTTCTTGAAAGGCCCGACCATGTCAAGCCCCCATACTGCAAAGGGCCAAGAAATTGGGATTGTTTGGAGTTCTTGGGCTGGGAGATTGGTTTGTCTTGCGTAGAACTGGCAACCTTTGCATGTGCGAACAATGTCTTTTGCATCTGTTACTGCTGTTGGCCCGAAAAATCCCTGCCTGTAAGTCTTTCCAACTAACGTCCTGGATGCAGCGTGGTTGCCACATATGCCCGAGTGGATCGAGTGTAGAATCTGCTTGCCCTCCTCGGTGGTGGCGCAGCGCATGAGGACCCCAGATGCACTTCTTCGGTATAGGTCTTCTCCGACGACTAGGAAACTCTTGCTTCGACGTTTGATCTGTTCGGCTTGGCTGCGATCTTCTGTGAGTTCATCGTCCAGGAGGAATTTGAGAACAGGAGTCCGCCAATCGTGACATATGTGTAGCACCTCGTCTGTCACTGGGGTAGGTTCGCCTCTATTGCTTCGACGCCGGTTTCTTCTTGACTGATGGCTCCATAAGTTGCTCAACAAAGATCCCTGTCAGGACCGCTTCTCGCTTGGATCCCATATTTGCCAATTCATCTGCAGCATCATTGTATTGTCGTAGGACATGTGTTATCTCCAGCCCGTCGAACTTGTTTTCCAACTTCGGACCTCCTGATAGTATGCTGCCATGGTATCGTCGAGACATGTCCAGTCCTTCATAACTTGGTTTACCACGAGTTGAGAGTCTCCACGCACAACCAGTCTACGTATGCCAAGTGATATAGCAATGCGGAGCCCGTGGATAAGTGCCTCGTACTCGGTGATGTTGTGGGAAGCCGGGAAGTGGATTTAGAAAACGTACTTGAATTTTTCGCTGATGGGGGATGTCAGTACGACGCCAGCCCCGGCGCCGCAGATCCGTAGAGAATCGTCAAAGTACATTGTCTAGTACTCTAGCTTTGTTGTTGGTGTAGGCATTTGAACTTCTGTCCACTCGGCCACGAAGTCGGCTAGAGCTTATGATTTGATTACTGTCCATGGCTGAAAGGTGATGTTGAACACCATCAACTCGAGCGCCCATTTAGCGATTCGGCTGGTGGCCTTGCGGTTATGCAGGACGCCCCAAGTGGAAACGATGTGACCACCGTGACTTGATGTGCTTGGAAATAGTGCACCAGCTTTCGGACAGTGATGAGTAGGCCATAGAGTAGCTTCTGGACCTGCGGGTATCTCATCGTTGAGTCGGCAAGGACCTCGCTGACAAAGTAGACTGGCCGTTGGACTTTCTGGATGTGACCCTATTCGAATCGCTCAACCACCAGCACCATGCTGACTACCTAAGTAGTTGCCGCCAGATGTAGCATTAGTGGTTCGTGGGGCATGGGTGACGCCAACACGGGGGGTGATGTGAGAAATTTCTTGAAGTCTTTGAAAGCTTGCTGGGCTTCAGGAGTCCATTGGAGATTGTCTGCTTTCTTCAATAGCTTGAAAAAGGGCATGCCCCGTTCGCCCAGTCAGGAAATAAACCGGCTGAGTGCCGCCATGCAGCCTGTCAGCTTCTGGACGTCCTTCTGGTTAGTCGGGGGTGCCATGTTCATGATTGTGTTGACTTTCTCCGGGTTGGCCTCGATGCCGCAATGTGAGACGATGAAGCCGAGTAACTTGCCGGATGGCACACTGAAGGCACACTTTTCTGGGTTCAACTTCATCTTGAATCTTCGAAGATTTTGGAAGGTTTCTTCCAAGTCAGCGATTAGGTCTTGATCACCACATCATCGACGTAGGCTTCTACGTTGCACCCGATCTGAGTGTGTAGACACCACTGAATTGCGCGTTGATACGTTGCTCTAGTGTTTTTCAGACCGAATGGCATAGTGATGTAGTAGTATGCTCCAAACGGTGTCATGAAAGACGTTTTTAAGCAGTCCTCCTCCTTCAGGCTGATTTGATGGTATCCCGAGTAGCAGTCGAGAAAGCTGAGAAGTTCGCACCCCGCAATCAAATCCACCACCTGGTCTATTCTTGGTAAACCAAATGGGTCCTTGGGGCATGCGTTGTTGAGATCGGTGTAGTTGACGCATATGCGCCATTTACTATTTTTCTTCCGGAACAGAACTGGGTTTGCCAGCCAATCCAGGTGATAGACCTCTTTGATGAACCCGGCTGCGAGAAGCTTGGTTATCTCCTCCTGAATAGCATCTTTACAGTCTTGAGTGAAGCACCGTAGCCATTGCTTGACTGGCTTGGCGTCTGTCTTCACGTTGAGGGCGTGCTCGATCACCTCCCTTGGTACGCCCGGCATGTCGGATGGTTTCCATGCGAAGATGTCTTTGTTGGCTTGGAGGAAGGTGACGAGCGCGTCTTCCTATTTGGGGTCGAGTCTGGTCCCGACTAGAGCAGTCTTGGAGGGGTTGGAAGGGTCCAGGGGGATCTTCTTCGTGTCAGAGTCCACTGAAATTCCTTACTTCGCTATTTTTTTGGCTAGAACTTGATCTTCCTCGACTTCGGTTGTGACAGCTTGCCGAATGCTGTTGCACCCGACTGCCGCCTCTTGTGATTGAGCCAACTCGCAGCTCTCCTTGTCACAGGTGAAGGCTTGCTTGACGTCGCTGCGGAGGGAGAGGACTCCTGCTGGCCCAGGCATCTTAAGCACCATGTATGTATAGTGCGGTATCGCCATGAACTTGGCGAGCGCCGGTCGTCCGAGTATCGCGTGGTACAAGGTCTCGAAGTCGGTGACCTCGAAGCAAATGTTTTCCGTGCGGAAGTTATCCCGCGTGCCGAAGGTGACTCGCAAGGTGATATGCCCGAGTGGTGTTGAAGACAGGCTGGGAATTATTCCGTGGAAGGGCGCCGTACTCAGCCGTAGATCTGAATGAGGGATCTTCATCTCATCCAGAGTCTTGGCGAAGAGGATATTGAGCACGCTGCCTCCGTCTATGAGGACCTTCTTCAACTTGATATTCTTGACGACCGGGTCCAGGACGAGTGGGTAACGCCCTGGGTGTGTAAACCGATCTGGGTGATCTGCGCGGGTGAATGTGATGGGCATCTCTGACCAGCGCAAATACTGGGGGGTCTGCTGTAGAGATTGAGTTGACGTCACATGTTGTGAGCTTCTGCTTCCGCTTGGACTCATATGCAGACGGCCCTCCAAAGATGTGGTTGAGCTCAGCCTGGGGATCTTGAAAATCGTCAGTCGGGCCTTGATTTGGCTTGTCTTTGTCCTTGTCGACACCAGATGATGAATCCTGCTCAGAAGCGAACTTCTTGAGCATGAAGCAGTCTTTGGCCGTGTGCTTGCCTTTGGGGTGGAAGGGGCAAGGCCCATTCATGACTTTCTGGTAGTCGTTATTGCGTTGGGGCCATGACCGAGTTCGCTCCATGTTGGCCACCTCGTTGTCCGACTTCCACTTGTGGTTGCCGGTCTTGTTTTTGCGATGGCTCATTGTCGGCTTTCGCCTTCTGGTCCTTCTGCCGGGACTCCTTCTCGTCGAGTCGGCGTATTTGTTCGCCATGTCAAAGAGAGCCCGGACGGAGGATGGTGGCTTCCGAGTGAACTTCGCGATGAACGGGGTGTCCTTTACTCCTTTGCGGAAGGCGGCGATGACAGCCTCGTCTTTGATCATTGGGATTTTGTTGTGCTTCTCGAAGAACCTCTTGATAAAGTCGCGTAGAGACTCGTTCTTCTTCTGGTGCAGTTGATATAGATCATGCTCAAAAGATGGCCTCTCGTAGGTCCCTTGAAAGTTAGCAATGAACCGCTCCCTGAGTTCTCCCTAGGAACCGATCGACCACCTCGGGAGCCCTGTTAGCCATGTCCTCGCCGAGTCGGCTAGTGCGACTGGGAGGTAGTTAGCCATGGCTTTGTGGTCACCACCGGCAGCTCGAATTGCCAGGGTGTATACGGTGAGCTAGGACTTGGGGTTGGTTTTGCCGTCGTATTTCTCGATCCCCGTAGGCTTGAAGCCCGACGGCCAGTTGACGTCCTGGAGCTCGTGGGTGAAAGCTGGAACGCCTTCGTCTTTGTGAGGGCTCCGGCTCCGATTACGGCCGTTAAACCACTCGTGGTGGAGACCGAAACACTCATTCTCGTCCTCCAGTCGGCGACGCTCTTCTTCTTCATGTTGGCGGCGCCGGGCGTTGATGTCATGTCGGAGGTCGTGTTGTAGACGAACTCGGAGGTCTTGGTTGGAGTGGCGATTGTACTGGTGACGCCGCCGATTGTTGTTGTTGGTGTCGCCGAGTGACGTTTGGCACGACTCGTCGTGTGGCCAACTTGAGCTAGCCGCCCGGTGTCGAGCTGATGTAGATGAGCCTGCTGCCGGAGAACCCGACCGGTTGGTCGGTACAAGTGTGTCGCCCGACTGCTATTGCAGTTGACAAGCAGCAGCTGTAATCATCGCCTTGATCTTGGAGATTGTTGGGGCGGCCTAATGGTCAGGCTTGAGCTGGAGCATGTCCAGCAGGGTTGCAGCGACCACGACGTTCTGTTGTGGCATGATGAAGACGTCGTGGTTGCCGACTTTGGTCTGGAGAATCTGTTGCTGAGCTGTTCACCCAGCCCTGCGTAGCCCGTCGTTGCGGGCCTCACGATCGGCCTCTTCTTGTTGCCGTAGTCGGCGTGCCTCCTCCCGCTGCTCCTCTTGTAGTCGGTGCACCTCCGGTGGTGGTGTTGAAGCCATGAAGATCTCGCGGGGCAGGAGAAAACTCGCCAAACTGGAGTCCAAACTAGTGTGAGAACGACTCCGACCTCCCTGGATCCAATCTAGAGCAGCTCTGAGCCATGTCCAAACTGAACCGCGGGGGATCGGGTATGCCGCATGAAGTGTAAATCTGCAGCGTGGTTGAGCCCGTGCGGGAGATTGACGATCTCTCCCCTTCCTAGCCCAACCCGGGCTTGCTCAAGGCCTAGCGCGAGTCGGACGCTGAAGGAGAGAGTTGTCCCGAAGCTCAACGAAGTTGAAGATTGTTGCATTGGATTGATGATAGCTGGCGCAGCGTCTTGTGAGCCGACTAGCACGGAGTCGGCTGGTTCCTTGGCTGGTTGGAATGGATCTAAGTTGGCCAAGGTGAGATTGCCGATCTGGTCGGCGATGAAGTCGAGGCTTCCAAAGGTTATTGTATCTCTAGGGGAGAATTTGTCGCCGTCGACTCCTGATGTAGAATCCATCGAGATTGCCAGTGTAGATCTCGCCAAAGCCCCTACCTGGCGCACCAACTGTTGATGTTTTACACCGGCAATATGAATATGGGGCTACTCGGTGGATGGAAACTTGGTGGATTGCAAAGGAACACGAAGACATTTCATACTGGTTTGGGCCCTTGATGCGAGGTAATACCCTACGTCCAGTTGGGATGTATTCGTTTGAGGATTATGGTGGTGGTTCTGATGAACTCTTGATGATCTGCCCTCATGGGGCGCCCTCCCTCCCCTTATATACCGGGGGACAGGGGTACAAGGTAGGAATCCCAGCTGGACACGGCCACGGGATTTCCTTCTTAGAGATACACCTTACCCGACTAGGACTGTATATTCCTTTTTGTACAAGGCAAAGTCTGCCGGGTGCTACTATATCTCTAATTACAAGTCTCAGCCCATCCTCTGTCCGAGTGGCCCATATGCTTGTGATGATGTACCCAGGGCCCATAGCCTCCATAGTTGGTGAATCTAAATCCCAACTCGATCTTGCAAATTTCTATTTTTGTGACTCTTTGCGAGTGCTTCCAGGGTGTGGAACCCCATTTGAATCTACTCAGACATCTGTTCCACATCAAACCCCAGCCCTCCAAGAGCAAGGTCTAAGTGATTGGGGGGGGGGGGGCGGTATCCAGCTCAGGAGTGAGATGAAGAGGATTTATTTCAATATTCCCTTGAAATTTTGTCTCAAAGGCTGGCATAAGGAATGGTTTTACTGTTCCGATCTTGAACCAAGCCTTCCCCTTTTTATGGGTTTGCCCCCGGTGGTTATAGCCAAGTGGTCGTCTGTGCCCACCTTTGAAGAAATGGGCCAAGTTCACATACTGATTGAAAAGATTGACAAGCTGAAGAGCGCCGGGCTGACCAGTCCATGGGTGGCTAGACGATTCCTAACTCGGTGCATCAAGCTGCTGAAGTTGAGATGTTACTTCGGCTGGGACTATAAGGGCAGAGGTGATCCCAGCCGGGAGTATCCCGACCTGATGGACAAGCACAAGGTGACCAACGTCCTACTGGATTTCTTTGCCAATGGGGTGGTCGAAACGGAAGATGCAGAGCGGTCTATGGTGGCTTACAGCTTGAAGAGGCCGTGCCCAAAGGTAACTCTCGTTGATGTTAACTGGTTATCCATCTGCGATGAGTGCTTGTAGATATATGCCCAAGATTGCTTCGCGATGTGTAAAATGTATTGTTGAACTGCTTGCAGTCATGTGAGGAGTTCGATGACGACTACCGAACTTTATCAGCCATGAAGTCAAAGAAGAAGAGGCCGTTAAGCCCTTCTGCTGCCCAGCCCGACTCCAAGAGAGCGGGGAAGAGACCTATTGAAGATCAGGACAAGAAGAAGGTTATCAGGCCGAGTGCCGCAGCTAGGAGTCTGAAGATAAAAGACACCGCCAGCACAGCTTCTAGGCCGCCGAGTCCCAGACCGGGACCAGCGCTGTCGGGCTCAGCATCATCGAGCCCAAGAAGAGCACCACCGAGTACAAGGTTGGGTCAAGCGCCGCTGGGCTTAGCAACATCAAGCCCAAGAATGGCACCGCCGAGTACCCGAGCGCCCCAGCCGGCCACACCAGGAGCGGGGCCAACCAGGACAAAAACGCCGCCACCGACTGCCACGCCATCCAGCACGACAGCCAGCAGTAGTCCACCGCCGACATCAGGAGCCCCTGGGGGCAGGCTCAACTTCTCCAAGAGGTATGCGACTTTAAGTCTTCTGGAAGTCCTATTTAGCATTGTGGTGTGTTGATATCCGACTCATCGTGCAGGAAGGGCGCCAACATCGATCTCAAGGAGGCCACGCCGGCTGCTCCTATTGTAGAGCCGTCCCCAGCCGGACCAGTGATGAGGACATCACTTCTTTAGATACACACTTACAACCTCCTCATGTTGAACAAGATGTGCCACAGATCCAAGGACCAATTACTTGCGCACGTGCCCGTCAACTTGATCGCCAGGTGAATACGTTCCTAAGCTTACATGGAAATATTTCAACGAATGGCATGCTATTTAATTCTTGTGATGCTTTTATTGTTATTAGGAACCTGGGAGAAGACCATGAAGAATAGCTCAAGAAACCAAATATTAAAACGGAGACAGCAAGTGCAAGTAAACTCCTATTTTCGACACCGATTCAATTTCGGGCTGGGAGACAGCGTCAACTTCAAATGGCCATAACTTTTGATCCAGAAGGAGTTACAGGGCCTACAAGTACTTGTTGGAAATCTTATGATGTCTACTTTCAGATGATTTTTGTTTCATGCCAAAATTCCTCCTGAGCTGTCCAAAATCATCGAAACAAGTTGTATCATTTTTTCTATCCGAGTCAGTTTGGGCCTTTAGGCTTTGTATTTGTGTCGTGGGCTAAACCCATGAGGAGTGCACCCCTCACAGGGCAAACCCTCACCCTAGGACATCCTAACTCATATATATTCAGTAGCCGCTACTTTTTAGGGTGGGTTTTGCTTAGATTAATCTATCTTTGAACAGTTTTGCCGTTTATCGGTTTGTGAGACCTCAACTTCGAGAATATAATCAATCAACTACAAGTTGAGTTGCAATCTTCCTTGTTCTTGCTTGTGTTCTTCGATTTGCATACAGGGATTAGCCTTCGTGGTGAGGTCAACCGGGTAGCGCAGGTTGATAACAAGAGGAGACGTGGTGCTGCGATTGCAGGGTTCGGGTCTCGGTGATCAGAAGCCAGATCGTGAGTGTCAATTCTCCACCAAGTCGAGAGTTATCCTTACCTAACGGAAGATCGGGCACCCCGTTGCCATCAAGTGGTATCAGAGTGAAGGTTGCCCATTAGGTATCATCTTTTCTGTCCTCTTTCAATCTTTGTTTCCTATACCTAGAGTCCAGAAAAGCCACAAAAACAAAATTGGTAATCGTAGGTTTTTCCCTGTCCTACAACCACGTTTAGCCTTTTTGCATAATTCTGTTTCAGAGTCCGTAGTGTTGAGTTTGTGTCCTAGGTTGAGTTCGGTTGCTGGCTTAGATTGTGTTTGAGTCCAATTGGTGATCCATCCACCGCACCCCCACAAACCCTAGGCACCACCATCATTGTCTCTGTTTTCCCATATACTAACCATCTTGTGCAAGTGTTGGTCATCGTGTGTTCTGTTTTAGTGTCATATATCACGTACTTTGATCACCCTACATCTCCATCCACCTCCCCAATAGCCACCGCCACCATATCATCCCGAGTTTCACTACCTGATTCCGAATCAGCCTTGTCGAAGGATGAAACTCCGACGGCGGGAAGTTAGGAGACCTCCCTTTGAGGTTCGGCCAGGGGAGTGGTTCTCAGGCGGAGTCGGCGTCAGTGTGGAAGAAGATCAATGGTCGGAGAATCGGCGCACAAGAAAGACACAAGGAAGTATACAGGTTCGGGCCGCACGGGGGCGTAATACCCTACTCCTGTGTGGATGCTATCTGGAGATGAATGTATTCGCGGTGTTACAAGGTCAGCTTAGCTCGAGGCCGGAGATGAAGAGGAAGAACCGTACCTAGAGTGTGCTCCAGCCAAATATTCTCTTGCCCCTCCGTCGGGCGTGGATCCTCCTTTTATCTGTCAAAAATCGAGTCCCCTGCGCCCTATCCCTGAGAGAGAGAGAGTTTAGGTATGCTACGTCTTGTCATGGACCTCCGCGCTCCGGCCGTCTGCTGAGTCGCCCGGGAGGTGCGTCTCATCGTCACCCAGCTGTCGGTAGCTACGGAGGCTGGCCGTGAAGATGCTGTTGGCTTAGCACGTCACGGTCGTCGCCTCCCATGTCAGCCACGGGGGGCTAGATGCCGCCTCCCGCGTCAGCCGCGGGCGGCTAGATGCCGCATCCCTTGCCAGCTGCGGGCGGCCAGACAGTGACGATGCCGTCGGGTCGGCCCGTCTCGTCGTCTGCCAGGCCGTGGAAAACCGGAGCCCTCAGCTGTATTGGGAGCCAGCTGACAGGGGGTCATTATGACAGCGCACGCTTGTCCAGCTGGGAGACAAGCGGGTGGTGCGCCGTGGCTTCTCCATTAATGCGGGTAGTTGGGAGCTGATCCGCTCAAGCCGGTCTCGTGCTCCGGGGCGGAGAGTTCGTCGGGTCCTCCGCGCGCACGAGACACCGAGACCCCAGGTCCCATGCCCGGGGGCGGCACCCGGGGATGGCACTTCCGGGCCTGGGCAGCATCCAGCCCCCAAGCACTTAACGGGATAAGTCCTAATAGTCCGCTGCCACTTGTGCAGAGAATGGGCCCTGGGGGAGCTGACATGGGGGAAGATCCACACGTCTCCAGAGAATGTGGGACCCCCATTCCTGTTTCGCCGACAGTGGCCCCTGGGCCTGTTGCTCGACCAGGACTTAATCCTGGCAGGAACAGGACTATGTCTCGGGGAAATAAAGAGACGCGGGGCCCACGGGTTTAGCAGGAAACGAGACGAGGCCGCCTCGACTACCCGGGATGAGACGAGGCGAGGGGAGAGTAAATCGAGGGCCGTAATGGTGGACTTGAAGCAGCGCTCCACGGGTTCTCCGAGGCTATAAGCAACCGCGGGCAGCGGCTGGCTTCCTCCATCGCCCAGTTGAACCGCCGCCGCTCCTATTGCTCTTTGCATCCAGAGGCCAGGTCCCCCGTTCGCACGCACTTCTCTTCGCTTTCTTCTCCCTTCAACCACTCTCACCGCTGCATTCGCGATGCCACGCGCCGACCGCGGGGTAAGGCCACTGGACGGCGGGGCGATCCCGCCGTCGCGCGTGGACGACGGCGCCGGGGCGGAGCGGGTGAAGAGGATGATGCCGGCCGCTACACGATGGAGGGCGGCGATCGAGGTGCGCCCCGGCGAGTCGAAGCCGTCACCGAAGGGGCCCAATGAAGAAGTGTACTTCGTTGATTACGCGGTCGGCGGGTTAGTCCGCCATTCTCTGACTTCTTCTTCCAGGTGTTGGAGACGTATCAGGTGCAGATGCTGCATTTGACCCCCAATGCCGTGATGGTGCTGGGGGTTTTTGCGCACTTGTGCGAGATGTTTGTGGGCATTATGCCTTCGGTGGACCTTTTCCGGCGCTACTTCACCATGAAGAGCACGCCGAAGAACAAGGCCACCGACCTACCGGAGCGGGTAGGTTGTGTGTACTTCCACAGCCGCCCTGGCGTCGAGTTCATCCCGATGGCACTGAAAAACAAATGGGATTTATGGCGCCAGAACTGGGTCTACGTCGGTGTCGACGCCAATGACCGGCTCCGGCTCCCGACTGAGGCGGCCCAGAAGGTGAAGAGTTGGACCGAGTCACCGCCGGAAGACGCGCGGTTAGCGCCAGTGTTGGCGCGCATCGCTAGCCTGGTCACGGCTAGGCTGAATGCGTATATGGTCGTCGGCGATTTCCTCAGCCGGCGACTGGCGCCGCTCAACAGGAGGTCCCGGGCCTGTTGGCTATATACCAGACCCAAGGACATCACCAGGACCCACCCCGACGACCTGAGCAAGGCGGCGATGGGTCTGCTAATGGCGTCGGCTCTGGAAGGAGGGGGCGCGGTGGACCACGTGCTCCCGGACGGCGTGACGCCGCTTTGCAGTGACCGCGGACGGGCGAGGATCCAGAAGGGTCTCCCGCGTTTCGACGCAGTGGGCATCGTTGTCTCACAGGTTACCCCAAAGGTCGTCGAGGTACTCGATGCCTCGGAGGAGAAGATGTGCCAGTACGGAAGTGCCGATATTGTCACAAAAAGGAGGGGAAGCGACTGCGCGGGTCTCGATCCAGGACTCGTGGCGATCAAAAAGGTGAAGATTGATGCCCCAGCGGCGGTTCATTTCTGGCCGCTACCTCTCCGAGCAGCGCGGACCCCGGAGGACCGGGACTACTATGGCGGCCACTGCTTGTGGTGGCGCCGGCAAGCATCGCTCGGGTCCTGTCCCCAGAGCCCATGGGTGGCGACCCCAGCCCCCGGGACCGGGCCAAAGGCGGTCCCAGGCGTGGGGGGCAATGAGGCCCCCGCGGGCACAGGGGGCGCCATTGAGCGGTGGCGGTCGGAAGCCGCCGGAAGCTCCGGCCAGCGTCGCCGTCCCAGGCACGCCGCCAGGGAAGACAGGATTCCGCGGCGGCAGCCGGCCACTTTTGAGTCCCAAGCCGTGGTGGAGCTTCAAAGGGCCCCAGGCTAGGCAAGCCTTCGACCCCCCTCGCTCCTTCTCCGCTGGCACATTTCCTCTTGTGTTTCTTCGACCTAGCGTCTTACCTGTCCGGTTTCGGCCCTTATAGGAAGAGCCAAGGGCCGACGATGGCGCCGTCTGTCGGACCCGGGTTTGACCCCGAACCCTATGTGTGTACCGTGCTAGTCCCACGATCAATTGCTAGCACACACATTCAACATTGGCATCATAATCCATACATCACAGGTTCAGCTCACAGCGGACCAAACATAAGTCGTACAAAAGTCTAGACTTTAGCGGTTACAATAGAGGTCCGACCGGCCAAATAGAAACAGCAAATTAAACAAAGAGTTCAACAGCGGAAAACAAGATAATAGAGGCACAAAAACCAGCAAGTAGTATGCCCTCTGCCCGCCCACAGGCAACCAACGGTAAGTTCCTAGTAAGCACACGTCGTCGTCGTCTCCAAAACCCGCTGCATAGAAGTACCCGATTGTCGGGTCCTCCTCAACCATCTCTAAAAAAAAAAGAAGTCACACAAGCGTGTGTGAGTACAATACGTACTCCGCCAAGACTTATAGGTGTTATGTTGCAATGTATTCCATAATATGCGAAGATAAAACAAGGAATGTGTTCAGGTGCCTGCAGTTTGCATAAATCATAATATACATAGCGAAAACATTGCGGTTTTGCCAACGGAAATTTTTGTAAAATCAAGCTAGCACAGCAAACAAGGTATATAACATCAACCCCAACGTGTTTGTCCAACCATATGGGCTCCCCTGCCCATGCCAGCCCAAACAGTGGCAACACGCTGCCACAACCATACCCAGCAAACTCCCCGTTCGCACCAAAATCTTTCCCCAAAAACAGTTCCCAAAATTAAAACTACTACGGTGGAGAATTTCCCAGTCGTCCATAACCGAGGACACGGCTATTCGAATAGGTTTTAACTCTCGAGAGTGTTGTACAACTTACCCACATGAACAAGCGACAACATGAGCTACCACACAGGCAGGCTCACACCATCATGGACAAAGCCTTTCCACGTTGACCTAGGAGCAATATCCCGCGCTTCATGATCCATCCCTAGGGAGTTGGGAGGCCTTCCAAAATCCCCAAGGCTCATACGATGTGCTGGTCACCCTTGAACAATAATCAAGCTACCTTCGGGCTATGGACAAAAACCATAACTCGCCAACTATTCCCAATGTCAACAAAAAATAACCTACTACTACCACCCGACGCGAGACACTATTGCTAGGTATCAACAATATACTAAGCTAGGAACTCCCCATCAGAGCCACATGTGTGTTTGCACTGTGCTTCTTGGTTCTAGCTACACCCATAGAATCGCGTCCTTAGTGACCCGGTCGAACAAACACCCTAATTGGATAACCACAAGCAAGGCACCGAACACTACATTTCACTCGCCCAAGTCCAAAAAGCTCGTTTTCAGTTTTTGTTTTCCACCAAGAGCAAGGGAATTACCCACTGTTTTTCATTTCCATAAATTTCGCAAATGCTTCTTTTTCCCAACATCCCAAAATCAAGTAACAAGTAGCCTTGATTAAAAAGCAAACTAAGCATACCTATTGACATCTTCCCAACCAGCATGAACCCAAATTTTTTCAAGTGGCAGCATAAGTGACAAGGAATTCATGATACTCAAGTAACAAGGATAGGGCATAGTGCAACAAGAGGTTAACTACCCAAGACATCCACACCATTTTCAAGTTAAAAACATCCAATGCATAAATAGTTTACAATCAATATTGGTTTGTAAGTTTGGAAATATAGGAGCAATTGATCCAAGCCGGGCTTGCTTGTTCCTGGGACTTCTTGGAACTCTTCTGATCCTTCCACAAACCGGCGTCAACGACGCTCGTGCTTCCACGAGAATACCAAACGAATGCAATGGAAAACAACAGGCAAAATATTTAACAGAACAGGAAGTACGAATTTTTTGCAGAATATGCAAGTGCATGATTTTAGATGAATTTAGGAAAAAGAATCGCTTGAATCCGAGTTCGTATGAGGGAGATACAGCTAAACGAAGTCTGCTCTGTCCTAAAATCGAAAATAAATGAGAACAGCGGTTTTCGCTCGACCGAACTGCAGACAGAAGAAACGGCTGAAAACATTCTACCGACCAAAAGTGGATATTCTCCAACTTGCTAGGATATTAATCGCGCACGCTGACACGTCACTAAAATGGCCTAACACGTGAAACCAGCGCGGGCCGTGAAAGTTTTAATCTAAGGCATTTGGGGGCGTGGAGGGTTTCTAGGGCCTAGGAGTCACTTGGATGTACAAGTGGGAACCTACGGGAAGGCTTCGGTAGGTGGCGAACGCCGCTCGGTCCAAAACATGTCTTCGCACGAGCAAACTACAACATCTTCGCACGTTAACGATAACCGGCAAAACGGGAAAACGACAGCAGCTACTCTACTCGGGTTTTATCCCGCTCTGACGCTAGAGAGGGGCCAAACCGGCTGCATGGGGCTGATGGGGGGCTGCCTACAACTCAAACACTGAGCGCACCTTAGGTGTTTGATGAAAGCCAAGCTAATGGCACGGCTGTCTACCTCTGCTCCTCTCATGCTCTAGTTGAATGGCTAGTGAGCAGGGTGGGGGAAGCTCTACGGGGTCCTGGCATGCAAGATCGAAGGCTCTGATACATGCGGCCATGCTCCGAGCGAGCCTCATCCACACATGCGGCCATGGTGGTGACGCTGGGTGGATGCAAACAACAATGGCAGGACAGGCCAAGCAAAGGACGTGGGGAGACTAGTGGTCTCCCAGGAGTAAAAAGAAGGTACATGCGAAATAGAAGCTTCACCGAAAGAGACAGGCCGTTGGGTGTGCGGACGTTGAGGCGGTGGTCGGGCTCGGAACTGGCGTCGCTCGTGATGGAGGCTGCAGACAAGTGCTATGATGAGCTCAAAGAGTAAGGAAGATGGTGATACGGCCAGACAGCGCTAACTCATAGGGCACAGTTCAGCGGCTGGACGAAGGTCACGGCCACCCGGCGCGTTAACAAAACGCAATGGGGCTGCGGTGTGCCGCCTGCTTGCGAGGGGCGCAAAAACGGAGTTAGGTCGGGCAAGAACAACTGGTGGGACACAGCTGAGACAAGTAAAAACCACCGGAGCTCTCAGACGAAAAAGCGTGTGCTCGCCGGCGCCGTCGGCGGCACCTCACTGTTCCAGCGAACCAAGGCAATCCTGCGGTCCTTGGGTGCGTGAAAGAGGGCAGCGGGAGCAGGAGGGCATAGGCTTGGGTTAAAAGGAATGCAGGAAGTGAGAGGAGAGGGGAGGGGCCTGCCTCTGCTCCACGTCTCACGATGGCGGTGGCGCGGGCAAGCGTGCACAGACAGATGACAGGGCAGGCAAGCGCTGCTGAGGCTGTCCGGGGGTATCTGCTGAGGGTCCCAAGCGGCTCTGCCTCTCCCTCTCACGTGGTCTGGGGCGCGCAGAGGAAGACTGGCCGAAGCTGCACGGGCGGAGAGAATCCTGGCGTGAGTGATCTCTTTGGACGATGAGGCAGAGCACAACGGATAGCATTCACGAGTCGAAGATTTCACACTTCAGGACGTCTCAGGGTGACGCCGAAACCAATCGGCGATACAGATATTATACCAAACCTATGATGTTATAAGCGAGAAAGCAAACCGGCCGAATTGCCGATACATTCGCATACTTGAGCATCGCTAAAGCCGATGACAACATTAGGCGGAGTAAAAAGCTAGCTGACTGGCGCGGCTCGCGAGAGAGGCCGGGCGCGAAAGAGAAAAAGGGCGCGGCGCGAGAGAGGCGCTGTGCGCGAGCTCGGGAGAGAGGAGCGCGGAGCGCGGCTCGCGAGAAAGGGCACGGATCGAGAGAGAGGAACAGGCGAGGCGCAGGCGCGGGCTCTGCGAAGAGAGAGGCATGGCGCGACGCTCGGTTAGCAGAGGCCGGGCACGGAGCGAGTGCGGAGACGGGCAAGGGCGCGACGCGAGGCGGGGCGAGGGCGCGGGCCGAGGTCGGAAGAAGCGAGGGCCGCGGAGGTCGGGGTCGGGACGACTGGCGCCGGGCGCGAGCTCGAGCGTCGGCGAGAGAGAGTCCGGCGCGACTCGGAAGCAGACTCCGGGCGCTGAGGGCGCGGACTCAAGAGAGAGCAAAGTCCCCGGGCACGAGAAAAGGGCGCGGACTCGAGATAGAACAGGCCAGAGGTGCGCTAAGCTCGGAGCGAGAGTGGCACGGGCACAGGCCGAGGGCGCGGCGTGGGCGCAGCAAGGGCGCGGGCGCGAGGTCGGGGTCGGGACGATGGCGCGGGCGCAGGTCCGATCGGGGAAGGCGTCTGGTCCGATGGGAAGGATTCGGACCATCCAATCCCCAAGAAGGATATTCCGATTGGGGCAGCATGCTTCAACCGAAAAAACTTGGGGACAAGGCTGTTTTTCCCCCCCCTGCATGAAAGATTGACATGAAGAGCATGCAGATGGAGAAAACGGTTTTATGCCACCAAAGATCCAAAGTGGGCTGTTACAAAAACCTACCCCCTTAAAACGAATCTCCCCGAGATGCGGCCGGCTCGGTGAGAGATAGGAAACTCGCTTCGAAGACGTCTTCACGCTCCCAGGTTGCCTCATCCACCGTGTGGTTACTCCCACTGTACTTTGCAACATTTGTGATTGTCGTGTGTCCTTGTCCGCCGCTCAGCTTCTTTCTATATGCGGATTTGGTGCTCTTGTACGGAGGTCTTGTTGTAGTCGAGTGCTTCCTACCGTTGCAACCTCATGTGGGCACTCTGAGCACTTCTAACGTGTGATACATGGAAAGACATTGTGCACTTCAGACAGCTCGGTGGCAGGTCCAAATCTATTAGGCCACTTCTCCTACTCTTGCAAGCACCCTATACGTCCAACTACGTGGTGGCTAATGGTTTCCCTTGATTGAACCGTGCGGTACCTCGGAGCGCTCACTTTTGAGATATACGAAGGTCATTAGGTCTGAATTCAGCTTCACGTCTCCTTTGGTTAGCCATGCTCTTGTTGGTCTTGATTGGGCTTCCTTCAATCTTTCCTCTAATCAACCGAACTGCTCTTCCGCTGCATTGATCGAAGCTGCGGCCAAAAAACGTGTCTCTCACCAACTTGTGACAGCTTAGAGGGTTCTACACTTCCTCCCATAGAGAGCCTCGAATGTGACATTTGTAGGCTGGCTGGTAGACTGATTGTTGTAAGAAAATCGGCATATGGCAAGCAATTTCCAGCTTGGTCCATGGGACAGCACACACGCTCTTACATGTCCTCTAGATTTGTTCACCCTCTCGGTTTGTTCCTCCAGTTTGCGGGTGATAAGCAGTGCTAAAAAGCTCTAGGTTGCGTTCCCATTGCTTGCTGCAACCGTTTCAAAAATGTAGTGAACTGGGCACCTCGGTCCGAGACTATCCGTGTTGGCACACCATGTAAGCAAACAACCCGAGAGAATACAATTCAGCAGCTTGTGCCTTTGTCAGTGAGTTTTACTGCGTATAAAGTGTATGCTACCTTTGTCACCGATCCACTACAACCCATATTGAATCATTCGTCACCTGTGGACCATTGGCAAACCAGTGATGTTGAAATCCATTCAAACTTCATCCCATTCCATCTGGAGTTTGTAATGGCGTATAGTAGGCCGGCTGGCCTTTGGTGCTCAGCCTTCACTCGCTGAACACACATCACAAGCGCACTTATTTCAGCTACATCACGCTTATGCTTGCCCACCAAAATCCTTCCTTAAATCTTGATACATCTTGGTTACTACCGGGATGAATTGAGTACAATGTTTTCATGGGCTTATTTCAGAATCAGGTCTGACCTTTTCAGCTTTGGGGATGTATAGTCCTGTCCACGCCTTAACCACTCCATTTTCTCCATGTTGTAATCTGAGGTTTCTCTTTCTCTATGTTGCGCTTATTCCTGGATTCCTTGTCTGTCAGCTGGGCTAGCAAGAATTGGTCTTCTAACGTCGACTTGCTGCCACAGTTCAACAAACCATTACTCCACCAAATCTAGGTTGAGGCGTTGGAAGATCCTTATACAATCAGGTTGTCCATTGCTTAGCGTGAGACTATTGCAATGAGCTTTCCGACTCAGCGCGTTCTGCCACTACGTTGCCATTTCCTGTGGGATAAATTTATGCCTAGGTCAGTATCCTTGATTAACTTGAGCCATGCCTTTTGCTCAAGTCAGATCCGCTTGTTGTGAATTATTATACTTCAGGCTCTTGTGATCTGAGTATAATTCTCGCAGAATTTACCGATCAAGTAATGGCCGCCAAATCTTCAAGGCATGCACAACAGCCGCTAGCTCTAACATGCTAGGTAGTTCTGTTCATGTGGCCTCAATTGCACGATGCATAGGCATACCTTCCCTTCTTGCATCAACACGCAGCCAAGACCTAACGAGATGCGTCACAAGAACATCAAGCTCTTGCCAACATCGTAAACCAACCCACGGGTGCTGTGGTTAGTGCTTTCTTCAATTCTTGGAAGCTTTTCTTCGCATTCCTTAGATCCATTTCAAACCTCTTTCCTGTTCTTCAAACAGCTGATCATTGGTCTAGGGCAATCTTGGAAAAGCTTCATGATACCCGGTAGTAACCAGCCAATCCAAGGAAGCGTCTATGTCCGAAACATTCTGGGGTGATTCCAATTCAACAACCTCTTGGACCTGCTTGGGGTCAACGGGCTACTCCACCCTCGGACAGCACATGACCAAGGAATCCAACCTCCTCCAACCAGAACTCACACGTGCTAAATTTGCATATAATGGTGCTCTCGGAAGTTTATCCAAACTAGCCGTAGTGCCTTTCATGTTCTTCTTCACTCTCGAATAGATGGAGGATGTCATCAAAAAGACTACTACAAAACTAATCAAGTACTTTCCAGTAAATATCTTATTTCATCAAGTTCAGAAGCTTGCCGGGGCATTGGTAGTCCAAAGGAACTACGTGTGTACTCATACAAACCCGTAACGGGTGGTGAAGGCTGTCTTCGGGATATCATCGGGGTCTGATTTCACTGAAAGTAGCCTAGTCTGGCAAGTCAATCTTTGAGAATACACGTGCCCCACTCATTGATCAAAAAGATCATCAATACGGGCAGCGGTATTTGTTTTATGGTAACCTCATTCAACGATCGTAAATCGACGCACATCCTGAGAGTGGAATCCTTCTTCTTCCACGAACAGCAACGTGGAGTCCCCATGGTTGATGTGCTGGCCAAATGAATCCCTTGTTCAGCTGCTCTCTAAGTGTTCCTTCAGTTCAGGCCAGTCATTAGGTGGCTCCGGATAGGCCGTTTGGTATCGGGCTGTTCCGGGGCGCACTCTATCACGAACTCCATGTCTCTGTCAGGTTGGCATACCGGGTTAATCATCTGGAATATGTCAGGGTACACAACTACCAGAACCTGCTTATTTCCCTACTAACAGTGCTGAGAAGAGAATGAGAGGACAGTTCTATTGAGACAAACTCTACCCGATGTCCCGGCTGTGTTTGTGAGTGTGATGGACCACTCTCACAGTTGATCAAACCCTTTGCTTGGAGAGCCAATCCATCCCAAGTATCCATCTAAAACCTTTGTCCCAAGCACAATTTCAGATTGCCAAAACTTATTACATTGATAACATTGGTCACTTCGGTGCAAACTAAGTTTTGTTGTCAACTGTACGTGCCAGGGATCTTTACTTCATGTTGAGTGAGGAATAAGGA
>RYFJ01004125.1:0-29055 GCA_003991445.1 Oryza meyeriana var. granulata | reverse complement strand
TCAGTGTGGTATTAGGAAATCCTTGTAAAATCCTTCAATGAACTCTCCGATTATTATACCGCAAAACTACAGGAAACTTCTCACGTCGGTGACCAGTAGTCAGGGGATTTCCAAGAAAGCATTCCTCACTTTCCACGGCGGCGGAATCCACGTAGCTCCTTGGTGCAGATGGACCACAGGCCGAAGAAGGCGACTCGGTCAGCCAATAGACTTCACACTTCAGTAATGGGCTAATCAAATGGGGGCTCTGTAACTTCCTAGAAACCATTCCTGAAATGTCCAACTGTTCCTGCTCGTGCTTAGAAGAAGATTAGGGAAATCATCCATTAAATACTACGACAAACTTTGTCGAAGATATATTCATGAATACCTTAATTAAAGATACATGAAGATAAAGCATGGACATTTGCGTCAAAGAAAAGCACTAAACAGTATACTGCATAATCATATCGGTCACGAAGCTGTTTTGTGGTATATTCTAGATATGATCGTTCAATTGGGTGTGGTCATCCGGTGGAATTAAGGTCACCTTAGAAGAAACGATTAGCTCTTGCATAGCTGGTTTCGAACAGATCATTACTAAACATAGTAGGTAGGACGGAATACTATAAAATAATATTGAATGGGTTTTAGAAACATATACAGTTGGAACGAGAAGATGAATCATAAAACGCAAATCCTTCTCTTGAGTCTTAGATCCTATGATTTCCAATAGGAAGATGGACTCACCCTACGAGGTGAATAGTGCTAAGAGCTCGCAAACCGTAGGCTTCAGTTTTGCTATCTGCTCTTTCATTGGCTAACGTCAGTTAGCGCAGTTACTTATAGGGTCTCTGGATATGGGTTGCTGTGCCGGTAGCAACTCTATAAGAATAAGAAGAACTTCTATGCACGGGGCAGTGCCGGGGTAAGATCATGTATGGAGAGACATCAGGGTACTCGATTGTCACGGCATTCATTACAAGGGATATTGCGATGGGATCAGGAGGGTCCGGATTCTTTAGGTTTCAAGAGGAGGGGACTTTCACATTCTTGTAACAAAAGGGCCTGCGGGTATGGTGTATTCACAGTCTATTCTCGGTGCCTATGAGCTAACCAGTCCATAGGCGAAGACCAAATCCAAGTTGGTGATTCAGGACAATGGGTTGGCTGAGAACTAACATCTTTGATTTAACCAGGTAACTCCTAGGGGAGATTGGTCGGACCTAATTCCTTGCGGGGAGTGTAGGATATTAGGTACTAAGAGCTCGTAACATCCTCCATACTTATGCCACAAAGATTGAGATGATAAAGGCATCGATGCATCAGGCAAGGTAAAGAGAGCAAGTGAGGACGGAGTTGACAAGAAAGTACCATTATCTCGACTTTGAAGATTTCGGCTGTCTGTGACTGGATATGATTGACTCGGCCGACGTCAAAGTGGGCACGGGGATGCAGATCCATTTAGTAGGTGTGTCGGTTGTCTCATGAACACAGGGCTCTTGAAGCGCTGGGCGGTAGGTTTGGCGTCAGGGCTGCAGGGTCTTGCTGTCTGGTGGGAAGTGGGGCGAAGGACCCATACTACAGTTGCAGTTAGTACGCATGGCTTCCCGGGGCAATGTACTCTCCGCTGAAGGCCGGCTCGAGGGTACGGCGACTTGACTGTTATTGCGACTAGGGGTCGGCTTGAACAGAAGAAGTCGGGCGTGAACTACGAGGCGAAACCCCGAATGCTTGAAGACTGGGATGGGGAACTGACGGAAGGAGTGGTGGGAGATAGGGCTAGATATCCGACCTACTACGAGAGCATTGGGAGCTTGCGCTTTGGCGAAACGTGCGATCTCGACTTCCTCGCATCTTCAACCACTAAGCTTGCTTAAGCCATGTGTGCGGAAGGTAGGGAAGATCATGGGAAGAAAGGCTTGGACCTTCATTGTCACATTGCCATCCCTTAGACTCTGATCTTCTTTTCTTGTGTCGTGTTCACGTCTACTGGTTGCTGAGCTAGATGGGTTGAGACTGATCAGGTTAATCGCTGTGCATGGAATGTCCTGCTGAGGTTGTTTGAACTTTTCTCTCGTTTGATGTTATTAATCTTACTGGGACATGTGTCTGAAGGCTTCCGCAACGCGGGCGCAGGCGATGTTGGCGCAGCGTGAGGGCAGTCACGATGTCGTTTTCTCCCTACAGTCGTGGAACCACGGTAATTTATTGTGCAGATAATCTGTGGTCTTTTCCAGTGAGTGTGTCACCTGAATCTAGTTCGCTTTCTATCATATATCTTC
The DNA here is from genome assembly GCA_003991445.1 of Oryza meyeriana var. granulata. Classification (NCBI taxonomy): domain Eukaryota; kingdom Viridiplantae; phylum Streptophyta; class Magnoliopsida; order Poales; family Poaceae; genus Oryza; species Oryza meyeriana. The sequence continues at coordinate 26,791 of RYFJ01004125.1, read as the reverse complement.
AGCATCGTCAGCCTTCGCATTGGTCAGCGGTCTGCGAGAACTTCTGGCTTGGACGGGACTCATGAAAGTTGGACAAGCTTGGGCGGCTAATGATGTTGTCTCTGAGTCGAAGCGTGATGGAGAAGAAGGCTCATGTTGCGGCCAGATTATGAGCAAAACCTAGCCTTGCAATGTTGGGTCTTGGTAATGGTCATGAGCTGGCTGGGGGTCTGCTGGAGGGGAGGAGGTTGAGGCACTCCTCAGGGTTCTGTTGGTCAATCTGAGGTATCCAAGGCCGGTGCGACGGCCACATTATGGACATCGCGATCGTCGGGTTGCTGCCTTTTTGTCTCGGGCAGTAAGCAGGTCTGTTGGGGCTGGAACGTGGTCTTCAACCAAATGCGCTGCAATAGGGTTAGCTGGCAGGCGCTGACGGGTTGTCACCTGGGTCCTAAGAAAAGGGCAACGAAGGGAAGGGAGTGGGGCTCAGAAGGAAATCGGCACAACCGGATGATACAGGATGAGGAGGCTAACATAGATTTAAAGTGGATCAAGCGCAGTAACAAAGGATAGTACTCGGAGATCGCCAGCCTCAAACGATAAATGACAGACGATGGGGCAGCTGGACACCTGGAAGGGAGCTTAATGCAGTTTGAGACACAAGGAGGGGAAAGTAGCAAGAAGTTAGATTTACTATATCAAATAATTTCACAAAGCAGCAGGAGCCAGGTAAAAGCCGACAAACAAGGACGAGTCACTAGTCTTTTTGCAAATGAGTATATGGTTTCAAATATAAGAGCTCTCAAATAGACATTTACAAGGGTGGAGTGTCGTTCCTAGGGCCGATGACTTTGCTCTGATACACAGCTTGGGCGCCTCGCCGACTACTGAGGCCACCATGTGCATGAAGGCAGACCGATCCCAAGGATCAGTAGTCGGTACGAACAATGATAACGACAGAGTTAAATATCATAACAGAGTACGTTACGATAGTGTACACAAGGAGATCATCTAGGACAGCCCGGATGGGCAAAATATGAACTAGGAAACAACGAAACAGGTTAGACAGGGCGGGAAGATCTGGTACAAAAACTATTCACAGGACTCGGTTGGGATGGCTCGCACCTTGGCAGAGGTCTCGTAGCGCCTGGGGCTGGGAAGGAATCTCGCAGCAGCGGATCTTACGTCTTCCACTCAAACCTACTAGACATATATGTGAAACAGTGTATGTCTTTCGTCTCGCAACCGGAATGAGTGCTATGTGGTTATACAAGAAGAGATAGAGTGGTATTTGCGTAAATGAGTGCCTATTTAAACTCTTTCTTATGCAACATTAGTGAGTTTCCAGAATATGTTTAGTTGGCGGACTAGAAGTCTACGCGTCATCCAAGCCGCAATGTCTGTTTAGTCACATCACTTTAAGGATAAGAGTAAGAACATGCATGGTTCTTATTTCTTTACTATTGCATTTTGTTGGTCTGTTGTATCTTCCGAGTAGCTACAATCCACCGTGTTACCCTGAGACTGCGGCTACAACAAATTCAAGCTGTTGGCCTCTGATGGCCGCGTACACTGGCTACAACCAGCTAAGCTAGTCGGCGCTGGGTACAACCGGGGGCTCATGCAGTGCTACCCTGGCTACAACCGGGAGCATATCAGTCGACTTTGAGCCGCTAGGCGCTGGCTCAAACCGAGCTTAGCTAGATGGCCGGCCCTGGCTACATACCCGGTGGGCTGCATAGTCGTGGCGACTGGCATCTAACTACCGGAGCATGTATCGATGGAGACTGCAGAATGCCCATAGGCTGGCTACACCAGCTAGCTAAAACACTGCTGGGGTAAAATCCGGGAGCGTGCATCAGTCTGGCTACATTACCGAGACTGAATTCCCGCCCGCCTGGACACCGGGGGCATAATACTTTGCTGGCTTGTGATACTAAGCCGGGGAGTCATGATCATTCGATCGCTGTGTTACTTTTATAAGCTTTTTATGGTGCTAGTTAGACGTCCGAACACAGATTCCAGTTTCTGCCACCATGGCGCTGCCGTTTTGCATTTATGGCAAACTCAGGTGGTGTCGCCTTTGTCATCAACCTTTTCGACAAATCATGGCAAACAATTCTATTAGCATGGAATCGCTCCGGTAAAGTGATATACATGAGTGCCCAAGCATCACAGGCTCTGTTCTGTGACAGCAAGATTTCACAAATTTTCCTTAATTTCAAAAACGCGGGCGTACATTCAAGGTATGGTTTCCAACTGTTTTTAGTAATATACCATATTGTCCTAACGACGTAACCCGTTTGCAGGGTGCTGACGCATTTAGTCGTCGCAATCGGTTATCGCTCAGATAGGATGACTAGCGTTGCATTTGTGGGCTCTTAAGGATGAAATATCAAGTCCACAATAGAGGTGCTATCTATTTGTACGGGCGGGTTCCATCGGTTGCTGCCTGTACATAACGGAGGCAAAGTTTAATAAAGGTGTATATTACTAAGCATGCTTATATATTCCAAACAACATAGTCTATTGCGATAAGATGTGGAAACAATATAAATCAATGATGTTGCCTTGTGTTCCAAGAGGTCTTCTCGGCTGGAAAGGGCAGTGCTTCGGGAATCGTCCACCGGTTCAGGTTCTGAACAAGCAGACAAGAAACACTGTATAAGGCAGTTGAGAAGTAAAACATGCCAAGAAAAAGGATCAAGAAGTACGTGGGTACCTGCAGAAAAGGGCAGTCGGCTGAACCAGGCTGTCGAACCAGGCGACAGAGCTCCAAGTTAGCTTTGAGAGGATGAAAATTAGCAGAGCTGGAGCTGGCCGGTTTGCAAACAAAGGAAGAAGGGCACGGTTGGCCATATATAGTATATATAGCCGACGTGCAATGGTTTGAGGCACGGTCGGGAGCTGATGGCAACGGGGTGGAGCGGGTTAAGTCAAGATGAACTGACAGGATATGACAGGAAGTGACTTTGGAGTCCAACTGGTCAGAGGAGTTTGGCAGGCACTTAGTTAGCTGCTGATGAGACATTAGGTCAAGGCTAGGACAGTGGGTTGGAGAAATTCACTGACTGCGCGGCGGGGGTTCGGACTGACCACTGGGTCAAGCGATAGCTGCGGTTAGGTGAAGATTGATTCTTCACTACTTCTGAGGTAGTGCGCGGCGTCCAACGGGTGGGTGGTGCAACTCGGGGGACAAAGAAGCAACAGGGTCTCAACAAGGTAGTCGGGCCACATCACAGTGCTCACTCGGGGGCAGCAAGGAGGTGCGAGTAAGACAGGGAGGATAAGGGGCAGGGTACAAGGACTGGTAGCAACTCTGAAACGGCGGCACAAGAGAGAAGTGCGAGTCGGCTGGCCGGGGAGCGGAAAACGGAGTGCACAGCTGACAGGATAGGAAAAGATTAACGGATCAGAAACCAGTTACAACAGGAAAAGGAAAGCGTCCGGTCGTTACACTTTCCTACTCAGCAAGCCGGAATGTAATGCCATGTTGGTCAGCACAGGAAATGCCTAAGGTTTCATTTGCGAAAAACTGCCTTTATAACTCTTTTCTGTTGCAAACACTAGTGAGTTCCAAAGGTTAGTGGTGTCGGACAGAGGCGTCACGCCTCTCGAAATCCATCCGCAAGTTTGCTTGTTCCAACATCTCGCCACTTAGGGATCAAGCATTTATATATGTTTGTATCTTCCTTTTTACTGTTGCATTTGTTGGTCCTTTTCTCCCGAGTAGGTACAACCACTCGTTGACCCTGAGACTCGGCTACAACCAAATTCAGCTGTGGCACTTGATGCCCGCTACACTGCTACAACAGCTAGCTAGTCGGCCGCGGTCCTGGCTATGACCCGGGGGCTCATCATCGTTTCTTTAGTTCCGGGCCCTGGCTACAACCCGGGAGCATGATCATGGCACTTTAAATGCCCGCTAGGCTGGCTACAACCAGCTAGCTATCGGCCGCCCTGGTGGGTACAACCCGGGGGCTCATCATTGCTGCCCTGGCTACAACCCGGGAGCATGATCATGGCAGCTAAATGCCCGCAGGCTGGCTGACAAACAGCTAGCTGGAACACTGCTACCCTGGCTACAACCGGGAGCGTGCTCATTCACCGTCTTCTAGCTACAACCCGAAGACTGAATTGCCGCCCTGGCTACAACCCGGGGGGCTTAAACTTTTGCGCCCTGGCTACAACTCCGGGAGCATGATCTTCACCTGTTTACTTTTCATACACTTGTTTATGGTGCTTAACACCCCAGATCACACAGATCCATTTCTGGCTCATACCAGCCTTCCGTTTGCTTACTCGGCCCCAAACTCAGGGTCACGGTTCCTTTCCAGTATCAAACACTTTTCACAAATGCACTGGCAAACAAAACTACGCTGATGGGGGAATCGGTCCTTAAGTTGCGTATAATACATAGCCTACAGCCACACAGGTCCGGATCTGCTGTACATCAGATTTTCACGGATCTTTCCTTTAGTTTCACAAAACGCGCCGATACACGGCGGTTATCGGGTTGGTTCAAAGACTGTTAGTAAAACCCATCATTTTTCCCAGGGGACGGGACAACATACGTTGCAGGGGGGTGGGGCGGGCATTTCTACTGGGGGGGGCATCGTATCCTCAAGATAGGATGCTAGCGTGCCATTTGTGGGGCGTCTTCAAGGGAGAAATATAACAACATCCTACCAAAGTAAGTGGGGGCACTACTGGGCGGGGGGAGGGCAGGTCCATCGGTTGCGCTTGCAAAACCGAGGCCAACAGAGTTTAAGGAAAATGGGTGTAAAACTAGAGCATAGGGCAGTTATAGGGGGTGGTTTCCACAACAAGATGATACGGTGTTTGCATATGTGGGAAACAATATGATCAAAGAGGCTTGCCTTATTCCAACGAAAGATTTCTTCGGCGAAGCGGCTTGGGGTCGGGGGGATCGTCCACCGGTTCAGGTCTGAACAACGCAGAAGAAGGGAGAAACACTGATGGGAAGCAGGAGAAGTAAAACACCAAGAAAAGGATCAAGAAGTAGTCGGGGGCTCAGAAGGGAAGGGGCAGCGGCTAACCAGGGCTTGCGAACCAGGCGACGGTTTGCAAAACAAAGGAAAAGGAGGCACGGTTGCCATATATATAGCCGACGTGCAAGGTTGAGGCACGGTGGAGCTGGGCACGGGTGGAGCAAGGAAGTCAAGATGAACTGACAGGGATATGACAGGAGTGACTTTGGAGTCCAACTGGTCAAGAGTTGGCAGGCACTGTAGCTGCGATGAGACATTAAGGTCAGGGCTAGGACAGGTGGAGAAATCTCACTGACAGGGGGGGCTGCGAGACTGACCACTGGTCCAGGCAGTGCTGCGGGTAGGTGAAGACTGGATTTCTTCACTACCATGGTAGTCGGCGTCCAGCGGGCGGGTGCAACTCGGGGAAAAGAAGCAACAGGTCTCAACAAGGTAGTCGGCCATACCACAGTGCTACTCGGCAGCAAGGAGGTCGAGTAAGACAATGCAAAAATGGGCAGGAACAAGGACTGAGTAGCAACTCTACTCGGCACAAGTGAAGAGGTAGTCGGCTGTCCGGGAGAGGGGAAAACGGAGGCACAGCTGACAGGATAGGAAAGGGGGATGGAAGATCCAGAAAACGCAGGTAACAGGGAAAAGGAAGCGGGGTCTTACAGGCACGGGCAGGGTGGGCAGGCGCTGAGGGCGGGCGCGCAGGCGGGGAGGAGGTGGCAGAGGGCAGACGGCAGGTGGCGGAGCGGGAGGCGCGCGCGGGGGCGCGCGGAGGGGCGAGTTGTTGGCCGAATCGCGAAGAGGCGTTGACGACGCTAGAGCGCGTACGGGAGAAAAGAGGAGGAGCTGAAGGAAGGCCGAGGACGGCAGAGGAGCCGAGGCGACGGAGGAGCCGAGCGCCGGAGGCCAGAGGGCGAGGCCGACCGCGGAGGAGGCGAGACGGCGGGAGGGCCGACGCAGCAGGAGGAGCGGAGAGCCGAGGAGGGCCGGAGGAGGCCGAGGTCGTGCGGCAGGCGGCGGAGGGGGCGGGGCGCCGGCGGGAGGCGGCGCGGCAGAGGCGGAGCATGCGGCGGAGGCCGGGGACACCGGCGCCGCAAGCGGCACGCAGGCGTCAGGCGAACTGGGCCGGCCGGGGTTGGTGGGCTGGCACGCGTGCAGGGGGCCGGCACGGCCGGCGGGCCAACGACCCTCGGCGTGCCGTGCCTGGGCCGAGGGGAGGCACGCGGGCCAGAAGGCACGCACGGCCGCTACAGGGGACCGGGTGCCTACACGGCCGTGCACGTAGCGGGCCGTGCCGGACGCCGTGCCTCGGGCCGTCCAGCCCGGTCCGCCCGTTTTGGCCACCTAATGCCACAACAGTAGCATCCGGAGGTTCTCTCACAACAAATCTATCAAGTGCACCCTTTTGAGATTTGAGCTAACTACTTGGTAGTCTTTGTCTCTTCTTGAACGCGTTTTAGCACTGGAGCCGAATCATGGCACTTTTATTTCTAGAAGACATGCCCACCGCTGAAGATTAGGAAATAAGGGATGTTCCTGTTTTACAAAACAAAAGAAAAGAGGGGGCATTTACATTACTTTTCGGGATTCAATAATCAATCCAATCTATCATTCAAAATATTGTAAGTTTAATTAGAAAATTAATATGTAATTTCTAATTTGATTCAAATTACCAATTCACCGTCTAATTTCTAGGACGCTGGAGCACGGGATCACGGACGCGACGACAACGGCCGACGGCGAGTCAGTGCGTTTCAGGGCCAGGCGATGCGGATGCGCCGATACCGTGCGATCACACAGGACCCTGGCGATCATGGATTGGAGCCTTGGAGTTGGAGGTTGGAGGCTTGGAGCGAATCGCAGCGATCAAGAGAGGCAAGCCTGGCATTAGATTAGCGAACACCAAATAGGCGAACAGAAACAGGAGGCAAAGCAAAGCGAATCAGGATCAAGCGAATTAACAAGTGTCGGTGGCCGTGTCGAATCTGGATGCCCTCGGCGGCCTCGACCCTCAGTCCTCTCCTCGTGTGCTGCACTGGGCCTAGGTAAGGCATTGCAGCCTAACATTACCAATACCAAGCCACCAGGTGCAGGTGAGAGCCCAAAAATTTTGGAGGCCCTATGTAGCCGCTCTGGTGTGTACTGTTCCCATGGACAGCCCTGGCTATAGGTAAGAATTGCTTTGAACTTGTACAAGATAGCTCCAATTTTTATTTCAATAAATAATTATGTGATCACTGCCGACTGGCGGAAGACCGTGATGTGGTGACTTCTTGAAGCTTATCGCTATTAAATCTGAAGATATTGTCCCCTCCTGTGTTACTGCAAGCGAAGCAATGATAACATTCTTTTACAATACCATGTGCCACATTCGATTTGTTCGCTGCAAATTCAACCTATCTCTAGTCAATTCATGAGTAGTTTAGTGCAATAATTAGCTGAAATGGGCAGTCATGAAGCACGTTTTTTACTACAACTCGGAAACCTCTTTCCTGCCGTCCGTCCAGGACTCCAGAGTGGGAACTGCAAGCTGCAGCTTGGTTGCCACTGCCACAACCTTTCCGCCTTAGTGATTATTGGCCCCGTTAATGGGTTCTCCTGATGGCCTTCCACTACTGGAACTACAAAGCACGTGTACTAACTAGGTGTGCTCGTTAATTGCTTTTCTGTTGCCAATATGCAGCCTACTATTGCCCAAACAACTAACACTATACGCGGAAAAGTGATCAAACTCAGCTAGTACTATTCGCGTATACAACTTATCAGATCTTCAGTGCTGAAAGCACCAACAGAATATCAACATCTTGTTCTTCGGCATCATAGGATGGAACTACGTCACTTTCTGAAAGAAGTTTTGAATTATTGCTGCTTTGCGTGGCTGGAAAAGTCAATTATTGGGCTTGTTAAACTGGGAGAGTTCGGTTCTGCCGGCTGGTTGCTCGACCGAATGATGCATTTTGCAGTCTAGTGATAGTGCAACGGCGATGGATTTGTACGGGCTCAAACAATTTGATGGAACAAGCTCCAATTGCTGCTCGCTTATTGCATTCCCCGGTCATTCTTGGGCTCGTCCGAGTACAAGGCATAAAGGCTGTCTCGGCTAATTGATGTAGTAAAAGACCGCAATCATCCGAGGAGGACGTGCATTGGAGCTGACTAATGGCCTGCATTTTACTCGTGCAGCTGTGCTGTAATCGGTGAGATCAGATCGCACTTGGGTAGAAAGTGACCCGAATGGAAAATGGTATGATAATTGGTGAGATTTTTCTTAACCTTTTGTTTAATTTTCTGGAGGAAGGTTTTCTATACCAAGCTAAAGAAGCAAACTTGAACGTGCTGGTTAGGTTTCTTTTGAAACCTTTCTACTTGAGTTCAAATCCCAATTGACATGGGTGAATTTGTTATTTTGGCTATTATTTTTTCAGTAGTAGATAATATTTATAGCTAATTATTCTTTTAGATATATCTATTAATAGTCGGTTTGGTTTTTCATTATGCTCATAGAAATAGGATGTACATATCATAGTCTAAGGATGATTGTGCACGTGCCTATGAAGCTCAGCGTTTCTACCGTGTCTCAGGGAAAAGAAAGGTGAAGCTGAACAGAATTTCCCCTTTTTTTTTTCTTTAGAGGGAACTGAATATGGTAAACCGTAAGCCACAATATAGCGGCCATAACCAAAGCCCAGTAAGCAAATCTTTACTCTCACAGAAGGCAGAAGCCCAATCTGCTGAACCCTCTTGAGGCTTTCAAGCGAACGGGACCAGGCCAGCAGGCCATATAATGGCCGTACAATCTAAGCCCAAATAACATAATAACCCCGCAGGCCGCAGTTTAATCTCGGCCTCTTCCTTTGCTTTTCAGAAATTTTTTTATTTTATATGTTTTTTAAAAAATATTTACAAAAGTATATATTTTATTTTAAAAATTTACAAGAATAAACTCCTAACGTCCCTTGGGAGGGCGTTCCCAGAGGGTGATTTTATGATGTGGCAGACGGCCGTGGCCGGACGGCCGATGGCCGCTGCACTTTTACAGGTAGCCCACTGGCTAGAATAAACCGCCTCTAGGAGAACAGCAAGGGGCCGCTACAAAAGCGCCGACCCACGCGGTCAGCCATTTACAGGCGGCCCCCTTGCTGGGATAAGCCTTCCTCTGGGAGGATGACAAGGAGGCTGCTCGCAAAAGCGTCTGTCGGTGAAACGGGACTGGGGGCCCCACATACCCCGGGGACGCGTGGATCTTCGGCCACGTCAGCTCCTCCGGGGCCCACATTCTGCACAAGTGACGGCTGGCTACGGCTATTTTCCCGCTAAGTGCCTGGGGCTCGAGCACTGTCCAGACCCGGGTGCACCTTCCCTGGGCGCGTCGCGACGACCGCTCACATCCACCTCGGGCCCTATGGCCCGGGGATATTCCCGAGCCCGGTCCGCTCCCCGGTCCCGGGACCCACAGGCACGGTCCCGGGGCGCGTTCCGGGGCACATCGCTGGGGCATTCCGGAACGGGGCGCGCTTCCCGAGCCCGGGGCTCACAGCCTCGGTCCCGAGGAACTCGGCGCTTGTGCGCGCGGAGAGCTGATAAGCTCTCTGCCCGGGCACGAGCCTGACACGAGCGGATCAACTCTCCAACTACCTGCATTATGACGAGGCGATGGGCGTGTCCGCCTGTCACCGCTCGACACGCGTGGCTCTCATGATGGCCCCCGGGCCCGCTCCCTATGCAGTCAGAAGAATATTTGACTAAGAGGGCTTCGGTTTTCCACGCTCTGGCGGCGATGACTGCGCCGTCACATCTTCATGACCTAGCCGCCCGCAGCAGCTGAGCAACGTGACGACAGACGTGCCCGAACCAACTCCGGCGTGGCTCAGCAGGCGGACGCGTGCGACAAGACATATCGTACCTAGAAAAGCTTTCTCTTGGCATGTGTACTAGGCACTGTGGACTCCCCTTGGACTATGAAAGGAGGATCCATGCCAACAGAAAAAAGAGGGGCCTGCTGCAGAGATTGGGTTCAGCTTCTAGAGAGACCGAGTTCCCAAGTTAGGGCTAGCTCCTGAGCACCCCTCAAGAACATCTTGTAAGAACAAACCGCATTTATCTCCCACATAGCAGATACACACAGGAGTAGGATATTACGCCTTCGCGCGTCCCGAACCTGTTTACTTTTTCTGTCTCCCTTGCGTGCCATCGACCAGACGCCGAGCCGTCCTGTGAACCACTCCCTGGCCGCGAATCTCAAAGAGGGGTCCCTAGACTCCCCGCGGTTGGAGTTCACTCCTCCGACAGCGTCGGCCCCACGGTCGGTGTTTTTACAGACGGCCCCCTTGCCGTCCTCCTAGAGGGCGGCTGTCGGCGAAATGGGACTGGGGGTCCCCCAGTCCCCGGGGACGCGAGGGTCTTCGGCCGCGGCAAATACTCCGGAATCCACATTTTGCGCAAGAGAAGACCGGCTACAGCCGCTCTCCCGCCAAGTATCCAGGGGCCCAGGCACTGGCCGGGCCCGGACGCGCATCCCCCGGTCCCGGGCGCCGGTCGCCCCGGACCCGGGTGCCGATTCCCGACTGGACTGCTCCCGGGTGCCGACTGCTCCGGGGGGTCGATGCCCGGCCACAGGGCCGACTGCCGACTGCCCCGGGGCCGACTGCCGACTGCCCCGGAGCCGATGCCGACTGCCCGGGTGCCGACTGCCCCCGATCGCCTCGGCCCCGAGTGCGGCCCCGAGAGCCGATCGTCTCGGCTTGCCGGGCCGATCCGCCCGAAGAACTCTAGCGGACCAACTCTCCAATTACCCGCATTAACGATGAGGCGACAAGGCGTGACGCGCCTGTCGCCCGCTCCTGTGCAGCCAGAGCCTTTTTGACTACGGAGGCTCCTTTCACTGTGCAATCGCTGTTCACAGTCAGAGCCTTTTGACTTGGAGGCGTGCGCCGTCACGCCTCCCCGCTCCATCAACCAAGGCGGGCGACCAGACGACCAGACGCCGTCACATCCCGTCACATCCTCACGTCCCGAAGACTGGCCGCCCGCAGCCGACCTACCCCAGCGTGGGCGTAGCAGGTGGCAGCAGGCGGAGACGTGCGACAAGACACCGCTTTCTCTCCCTCTTCATGTACTTCGGCACTGTGGATTCCCCTCGCCTATAAAGGAGGATCCATGCCAGGGGAGACGGGGGGACACACACTGCACTAAGGACCTCTAACCCTCTGCTCCCGAGCTCACTCTTTAGATACTGTTCTTCTTCCTCAGCGCCGGCAAGCGGGCTGAGCTCATCTTGTAACACTGCAACCACATTCATCCCCACATAGCATACACACAGGAGTAGAGGTATTACGCCTCCGTACGGCCTGAACCTGTATAAATCCTCCTGTCTTCTTCGTGTGCTTTCTTCCCTTCGGTTCATCCATCGTTCCGCTGATACCCACTGACGCCGACTTCGTCTGAGAACTACTCCCCTAGCCGAATCTCAAAAGGGGGGTCTCCCGACCTCCTGCCGTCGAGGTTTCATCCTCCGACAGCGGCTTATTGCTGGGCCAGTATAAGACCCCCTCCCAACCTCCAAAAATGTCATAAAATTCATAGAAATCACAGAAAAAAAGAAGAGAGAGCTAAGAGCGAGGCTGAACGAAAGTAGCGAAGTTCTGCCGATTTACTGATTCGTCCACAGGTAAAATCTATTGTCACTTTGTAATTTTTATTTCTATTCATCAAGTGATGTAGTATGTGTAGTATTGTACTAGTTATTTCAAGGGTAAGTAAATGTTAGGTTTGGTCCACAGGGTCTAGATCTAACGTAGTTGAGCATAACAGCTAGGGAGATGGAAATGAGGACAATGACGTTTCATTTTTTTTAGTAATGTGTAGTATACCCTAGGTATGTAATTGTATACGGTATTTTTGGCCTAGCGAGTTATAACTTGCGTTTATTTGGTTATAATGTAAGTTGCTATGGATACTGTCGGAGGATGAAACCTCGACGGCGGGAAGTCGGGAGACCCCCCTTTGAGATTCGGCCAGGGGAGTAGTTCTCAGGCGAAGCCGGCTTCAGGTGTAGCAGAAAGATACGCGAAGAAGACGATGAACAGCACACTCAGAGGAGACACGAGGATTTATACAGGTTCGGGCTGCTCGGAAGCGTAATACCCTACTCCTGTGTGTATGCTATCTGTGGTGGATGAATGTAATATGGTAGTTACAAGGTAAAGCTAGCTCACGGCCGGAGCCGGAGAAGAGGAACAGTGGCTAGAGAATGAGCTTGGGAGCAGAAGACGGGGGAAAAGCTCTGTCCAGTTCGCCCCCTCCTTTGCGGTGGCTTGAGTCCTCCTTTATAAAATCAGGGGAGTCCACAGTGCCAGTGCATGGGAGAGCTAGGTATGATTTGTCTTGTCAAAGTCTTGTCGCACGTCTCTGCCTGTTGCCGTCTGCTGCGTCCACGCCGGGTAGGTCGGCTGCGGAGGACGGCTGGAGCGTGGAGACGTGACGGCGTACGCCTCAAGTCAAAGGCTCTGACTGTGAACAGCGGTTGCACAGTGAAAGAGCCTCCGTAGTCAAAAAGGCTTCTGACTGCATAGTAGGGTGTCACGGGGAGCATGAGAGGCGCCCACGCGTGGCAGAGCAGGCGACAGAGTCGACAGGCCTGTCGCCTCGTCATTAATGTAGGTAGTTGGGGAGTGGTGCGCTCAAGTCAACCTCGTGCCCGGCGTGGAGTGCTCCGCGCCGGCACTTGGGACGAGACAGTCGGCTCCGGGATGAGGCGAAGCCGCCGGGCACCCGGGACGACACGGGGACCCGGGACCGGGGGCTTGGCGCCCGGGGCCGGATCCGAGGCGGTCGGCACTTGTGCAGATTGTGACCCGGGGAACTGACGTGGCCGGATCCACGCGTCCCCGCAGAACGTGGGACCCAGTCCCACTTCGCCGACAGTGGCCCCTGGCCCTGTTGCTCGGCCGGGATTAGCCCCGGCAGGACAGGGCACGTCTTGAAGAAAAGAGGGGACGCGGGGTCCGCCTGGTTCGCCATGGACTTTGACGTAGCTTGACGATTTGTTGATTTCAGATGCGATACGTACCCGGGAACCGGGCTGAAAACATGGGACGAGGTGTTGAGGAAGGCCGGCGGCAGCGGTCGTGATGGCGAGGCGGCAGCTTTGCCGCCGTACTGTCGCCACCGAGTTCTTCGTGTGACCGCTGGTCGGAGGCCGCGGCAGCAATGAGCGCGTCGTCATTTGGAGGCTGCCACCTAATCCGCCGCCGATGAGTTCTCCCGCGCCTGGCCCGAGATGGAGGTGCGGGAGAAGGAAACATTCTCCCGGGAAGAAGCGTCCGGGCCAAGAGGCTGGGCTCGCGTCCGGGGTGTGAGTTCGGTCGTGCGCCGAGGGAGTCGCGGTTGTTCGCGAGAAAGTCGCGGTGGTTCGCGAGGTGTTCGCGGCAAGATCGCGAGGACGTCGCGGCGGTTCGCGGGAGTCGCGGCGTTTCGCGAGGAAGTCTCGGGAGGCCGAGGTCGAGCCCGCTGCCGCGGAGGCAGGGTTCTTCGACCGCGGCGACCATCTCGTAGAGCTGATGCCTGACGAGGAGGTTGAAGAAGACGCCGGTTTCCTTCTGACACCATGCGGGGCGCTTCGGGGTCCGGGGGCCCTCCATGCCCCGGGCGCCCTTCTTCTGTCGTCGTCCGGGGTCCGTCCGAAGGAGGCCAGCGACTCTCCCGTGCGACGGCGTTTCCGGGCCTCGCTCGTGCTTGCGCTCCGGTTTCGCCTGTCTTGTACGAAGAGAGATGTTTGCATATGTAATATAGTCATGTTTATACTTTTCGTACCTTGGTTATTGTGTTGTTCGGAGGTCGCTTGTACTCGGGGTCCCGTGTCTGGGGACGTCGAGTATCGGGCGCCGTCCGACATCGAGGGCCAGCAACTGCGAACAGCCGTAGGGTGTGAGACCCCTGTCCGGGCCCCGGCGCAGCCGCTTGCCCGGGAATTCGGGCTCCTGCCCATCTTCCGGGTCCCGGGGGCCCTCCGCGCCCCGGAACTAGGCTGACCATGCAAATAGAGGAAGAATACAAGTTGAGTGGTATGTAAAGTTGGATGGTTACGTATGGGTATTGCGAAGGGCGGCATGGCTTCGCGAGCACATCCCGGGACCGGGGGTGTTGTTCTCCTCGGGAGCGCCGAGCATCGGGCCGATCCGCTGTGAATCGCGTCGCGCCCAGGTCCCGGGGCCCGGGGCCTGGCACCAAAGTGCCGCGGGCGCCCGAGCGCGAACTTGCGGAATTGGTTGAGGCTCGGTCCCTTCCGTCTTCCGGATTCGGGGGTCCTTCGTGCCCCAGGCCCGTTGGCCTAGGGAGCACAGCGATGCCGCGACGACAGGCTCTACATGATGAACCGTGAGAGCACTTGGCTCGTTCCCTTGTCCATTCCATGTTGCGAGCCGTTGCGTCTACCACCTCTTAGGGGCCTCTTGTGGGAGCCATGGGCCCCGGGTACCTCACTACAAGCACATGGGCCACTCGGATAGAGGATGGGCCAGATCATGTAATTAGAGATAAGATAGCACCCGGCAGGCTGTACCTTGTACAATAAGGAAACATAGCCTTAGTCGGATAGGATTCTATCTCTAATAAGGAAATCCCTTGGTCGTATCCGACTGGGATCCTTACCATTGTACCCTGTCCCATAGTATATAAAGGGAGGCAGGGCGCCCTATGGGGGCAACCCGAGATCATCGATCAAATCCATCTCAGAGGAATAACACCTCAACTGGACGTAGGGTATTACCTCACCTTGAGGGCCTGAACCAGTATAATTCCTCGTGTTCCTCTGCAATCCACCGAATTCCAGTTCGCCGAGTACCATAGTATTATTGCCGGGTGCAAAGCATCGACAGTGGCGCGCAGGTAGGGGACCGGCGAGTTCATTCATCAACAGATTCGATGGATCCCATCAACGGAGTCAGGAGCAACAAGTCTCCAACGGAGACACCATCACTTCGGGAGCCTTGATTGTCGCGATCAACTCGGCAACCTTTCTTTGGCTGAGGCAGATCCGATCTCGCCAGCGAAGAGCCAGCCGGCGTTGCGCCAGTCGGCCCAGGGACGTCACCATCTCTTTCGACGATCTACTACGACAGTCCTCACGTCGCGGACATCGGACAACTTTCTCCCTCGGCGTCCGACTCGCGCTAGGCTTGAGCAGCGCGGGTTAGGCCAAGAAGGGGAGAGATCGTCAATCTCCGTACAGATTCGGCGACGCTGTGCATCCACAACACCGGCAGCAGACCCGACCTCCCAGCGATTCAGTTTGGACACGGTCATGAACCGTTTCAGATCGAATCTAGGGAGGTCGGAGTCGTCCTAACTCCGATAAACTACACGGAGTCCGCACCAAGTCGGATGGGGTTCGAGCATCAACTCGGACTCCACTTGGCAAGCTTCCCTCCTCCCCGCGAGATCTTCATGGCTTCAACACCTTCCGAGTGCGCCGACTGCAAGAGGAGCAGCATGAGGAGCGCTCCGAGTGCAAACAAGAGGAGGCAACCGACAAGCTCGCAATGACGGGCTTCGACAAGCTGGGCGAGCCGCCAGCAGCAGATCCTCCGAACCAAAGTCGGCGACCACGATGTCTTCGTCACGCCACAAACAGACGTCGTGGCCGCCGCAAATCTGCTGGACACGCTCCAGTTGGGCCGGACCATCAGCCACACCAACCATCGCCAAGATCAAGCGATGATTACTTGCTGCCCTGCCAGCAACAAGAACAGTCAGGCAACACTCACGTACCGACCGTCGAACGGGCTCTCCAGCGGCGGAGTCATCTGCATCAGCACGACGACGAGCAGCCGGCTCCACCGGCAGCATGAGAATCCGCCAAACAACACTCGGCATACCAATACGACAACCGCGGCGTCACCAATACGACCGCCGACACGATCAAGACTCCGATCGCGGTTACAACGCGATCTTGCCACAACTATAAATGCCGGCGCGAAGAGCGCGAAGGGGATGAACGCGGACTGGAGGATCGAACACGAGCGCTTCGGTCTCCACTACGAGCGACTACAACCGCAAAACCGAAGCCCGAGTCCTCACGATAATGAAGGCATCCCAGCCTTTACTCGGGAGTTCAGGACGTCCGATGGCCAGTCGGCTTTAAGCCTACCGGGATTGAAAAGTACGACGGCAAGACCAACCCAGAGTCCTGGCGTCACCGTTTACGTCCTAGCAGTTCAAGCTGCTGGGGGCGACAGCAGAGCCATGGCTAACTACCTCCAGTCGCGTTATCGACTCGGCGAGGACATGGCTGACAGGCCTCCCAAGGCGGTCGATCGTTCCTGGGGACAGCTCAGGGAGGTTCATCGCAAACTTCCAGGGGACCTACGAGAGACCGGCTTCCGAGCACGACCTCTACCAACTGCATCAGAAAAAGAACGAGTCTCTACGGGAATTCATCAAAAGGTTTTCGAGAAGCGCATCAAATCCAAACACTCAAAGACGAGGTCGTCATCGCGCTTCGCAGGAGTAAAAGACGCCCGCTCATCGCGGAAGTTCACTCGAAAGCACCTTCCACCGTCCGGACCCTCTTCGACATGGCAACAAGTACGCCGACTCAGCTGAGCCGTCGCAGAGGCCTTCGACGAGAAAAGGAGCCCCGACAAAAGACAACAGGGCAAAAGCCGACAACGAGCAGCCTCAGAACAAGCCTGGCAACCGCAGCGGAAGTCGGACAACGAGGTTGGCTAACATGGAGCGCAGTCGGTCAGGCCGCCGGAACAACGACTATCCCAGAAGTCATGAGCGGGCCTTGCCCTTTCACCCCAAGGCGGCACGCAGCAAAGACTGCCACATGCTCAAGAAGTTGCCTCCGAGCAGGCTTCATCATCTGCCGTCGGCGACAAGGACAAGGACAAGCCAGACTCGGTGTCCGGCTGACGACTTCCAGGACCTCAAGCCGAACTCAACCACATCTTCGGGGGGCCACTCGCGTAACGAATCCAGCGCAAACAGAAGCTATCAGCGCGGGACATTAACGCGTGGGTCTCCACAACGGATGCCCCCCAAACTTGCGCTGGTCAGAGATGGCTATCACTTCAACCGCGGCGGATCACCCAGATCGGGTTTCCCACCCGGGAACGATACAACTCGTCCTGGATCCGGTCGTCAAAAATATTAGGCTGAGAAAACCCTCATCGAACGGAGGAGTGCGCTCAACATACCTGTTCGCCAAGACTTTGGACGAGATGAGAATTCCTCGTTCAGTTAACTACGGGCCGGCACCGCCCTTCATGGGATAATCCCCGGCTTGTCATTCAACCCCACTCGGGCAGATAACCTTGCGGTGACCTTCGGCACGGCGGGACAACTTCCGCACGGAAAACATCTCCTTCGACGGGTAGCCGACTCGAGACGCGTATCACGCGATACTCTACGACCGGCATCGCCAAGTTCATGGCGATTCCGCACTACAACATACATGGTGCTGAAGATGCCCGGGCCAGCAGTTGATGGTTCTCTCGCAGCGACGCTAAGCAAGCTTCACCTGCGACAAGGAGAGCTGCGAGCTGGCTCAAACAAGAAGCGAGTCGGGCGCGACAGCATTCGGCGGAAGCCGCTACATCTGAAGTCGATCAGTCCAGTTTTCCGCGAAAAAAGCAGCGAGTCGTAAAATGTTTCAGCGGACTTGACACGAAGAAGATCGCCGATCTGACCCTTCCGACCCTCCAAGACTGCCCTTAGTCGGGACCGGACGCGACCAAATGAGGAAGACGCTCGGTCTGTTCAACCTTTCTCAAGCCAACAAAGATATCTTTAGCATGGAAACGTTCCGACAGTTGCCGGCGTACCAAGGGAGGGTGACGAGCAGCCTACACGTAAAGCCAGACGCCAAGCGGCAAACGAACGGCTACGGCGCTTCGCATCGAAGTACGAAGATGCTATTCTGAGAGAGATCAAGCAGGCCTCGCAGCCGGCTTCATCAAGAAGTCTACCACCGGATGGCTCGTGTGGCTTGGCCAAACCCAGTCCTTTGGTCGGAAGAAAACGGTAAAGATGGCGCGCATGTGCGTTCGACTACACTCGAACCTCAACAAAGCGTGCCCCAAGGATCCCATTTGTCTTCCAGGATAGATCAGGTGTCGATTCCACGGCGGGTGCGACCTTACTCAGTTTTTCTCGACTGTTATTCGTGGGTCATCAAATTCTTGAAGGACAGACTGGTTTAAGACATCTTTTCATCACGCCGTTTGGGAGCGTATTGCTATATCACAATGCCGTTCGGTCTGAAAAAACGCAGGCGAACCTACCAAAGGCTATTCACGGTGTCTGCACACTCCAGATCAGCGCAACGGTGAAGCCTACGGTCGACGATTGGTGATCAAGTCTAAATAGACAAGACTCTGCCCATTGACGACTTGGAAGAACCTTGCAAAACCTTCGAAGATTCAAGGATGAAGTTGAACCCGGACAAGTGCACCTTCGGGGTGCCGTCTGGGAAGTTACTCGGCTTCATCGTTCTCGCACCGCGGCATCGAGGCTTAACCCGGAGAAAGTCAACGCCATCAAGAACATGGCGCCCCGACCAACCTACAAAGAATCTTCCAGAGAATGCTGACAGGTTCTGCAGAGTGGCGGCACTCAAGTCGGTTTTATCTCCCGACTTGGGGCGAACGGGGGCATGCCATTGCCCTTCTTCAAGCTCTCAAAAGGCGGAACCTTTCAGTGGACCCCGAAAGCCCAGCAAGCTTCGAAAGACTTCAAAGAATTCCTCACATCACCACCCCGTGCTAGCACACCCTGCCCCTGCCAGGAACCATTAATGCTTTATCTGGCGGCAACAACACAGGTAGTCAGGCAACGGTGTGTGTAGTGAGCGATCGAACAGGGTCATCTTCCAAAAAATACAACGCCGTATCCAATTCTACTTTGTCAGCGGTCCTTGCCGACTCGAAAACAAGATACCCGCAGGTCCAGAAGCTGTTGCTATACGGCCTACTCTTCACAGTCACCGAAAGCTGTGCACTACTTTCAAGCACATCAAGTCACGTGGTCCAGCGTTTCCACTCGGGGATGTCCTTCATAATCGCGAGGCACCGGCCGAATCGCTAAATGGGCACTCGAGCTGATGGCGTTGACATCACCCTTTCAGCCACGGACAGCTATCAAATCTCAAGCTCTAAGCCGACTTCGTGTGAGTGGACAGAAGTTCAACTCCCAACCACCAACAACAAAGCTAGAGTACTGGACAATGTACTTCGACGGTTCCTTAGGATCGGCGGTGCCGGGGCTGGTGTCATATTGACATCCCGGCACTAAGGCGAAAAGTTGAAGTACGTATACATACAAATCCACTCTCCGGCTTCCCACAACGTCGCCGAGTACGAGCTCTCGTTCACAGGGCTCCGCATTCGCCATTATCATCGCCGGATATCGGACTGGTTGTGCGCCGGGAACTCCCAACTGTGTAAACCAAGTCATGAAAGACTGGACAGTCTCGACGACACAAATGGCAACATACTGTCAGGTAGGTCCGCAAGCTGGAAAACGTTCGACGGGCTTGGAAAATCACACACGTCCTGCGTCAATACAACGACGCGGCCGACGAACTGGGCAACATGGATCCAAGCGGAGCGGTCCGACTGGAATTTCGTCGAGCCAACTTATGGAGCCATCAGTCAAGAAGAAACCGGCACAAGCGCAGTCGGGAGGCGAGCCTACCCGAACCGACGAAGGTTTGGCACATATGTCAAGACTGGATGGGTCCTGTTTCTCAAATTCTCTCCTGACGATGAACTCCAGACGATCGCAATCAAGCCGAGCAATCAAGCGTCGAAGCAAAAAAGCTTCCTGCGAGTCCGGAGAAGACCTGTACCGAAGGAGCGCATCCGGTGTCTCTCATGCGCTGTGTCACCACCGAGGAAGGCAAGCAGATCCTGGCATTCAATCCACTCGGGCATATGTGAACCACGCTGCATCCAGGACGTTAGTTCGGAAAAGCTTACGGCAGGATTCTTCTGGCTACCACCGCAGTCACAGACGCCAAAGACATCGTTCGCAAGTGCGAGGGTTGCAGTTCTTCGCAAGACAGACAAATCTTCGCCGAACCCAGGAACTCCAACTATCCCCATCTTTGCCATTCCGCAGTATGGGGGCTCGAACATGGTCGGGCCATTCAAGAAAGCGCTCAGGAGGGTTCACACACTTATTCGTCGCAGTGGATAAATTTCACCAAGTGGATTGAGGCTAAACCTGTCCTACTAATCACAGCGCGCACGAGCAAAGGACTTCATCTTGAGTATTCTATACCGGTTGGGGTCCCTAACCGTATATAACCGACAACTGGCACTCAGTTCGCGGCAGGCCTGTTCCAAGATTTCTGCGACGACTTCGGGCATCAAGACTCTGCTATGCCCCGTCTGTGCACCATCACCCGCGGGAGCAACGGGCAGGTTGAGCGAGCCAACGGCATGGTCTTACAAGGCATTCAAGGCCAGGAGTATACGACCGACTCAAACCATATGGCCGGGTGCGGCGTGGGTACTAAGAACTACATCCGTTTCTGGTCTCTAGAACCACTTGTTAGTCGGGCAAACCAGGGCAATCCCCTTTCTTCCTGGTCTACGGTACTCGAGGCCATGCTAGCGCTGTGCGACATACAGTTCAGGTGCGGTCTCCCGAGTCGGGCTTACTCCGGAAACGATTCCAACAGCACCCGACTGATCGGAATTAGATCAGCTGGAAGAAGCAAGAGAGCCGCCGAGCAATCCAGTCCGGCAAAGATATCTTCAAGGCCTGCGCTCGCTACGGCTTGACAATCGCAATGTCGGAGACGCCTTCTTGGTCGGGGATCTCGTTTAGCGGAAGATTATACAAACCACCAAGACAGGCATAAACTATCCCCCATCTGGGAAGGGCCGTTCATTGTAGCCGAGGTCACGCGCCCAGCGCGCTACCGACTGAAGACCAAAGACGGCGTCCTCATCACCAACTCATGGAATATACGAACACACCGTACGGCTTTCTATATCCCTGAGTTTTACTTTTTCCATGTGTACAGTTTTTCCTGACCACTACGCCGCTTGTTTCAATCGGAGTAGTGAGTCGGGGGGCTGCATGTATATATATGTGTTCTGTCAATAACATACAGCTTATTCACCTCGGTTATGAAGCCTTGCCACGACTGATGCGTTGGCTCCGATATAGCCATCTTCCTGCTGAACGATTTTTATCAGTTCTATCGAACTAACTCGGTGCATGCTACACTTGGTGCGGGTAAAGCTAATGCAAACATGAACCGAATAATAAGTTTGGCGGCACGACACATATATTCACACATGATCGTATATGAAAGCAATGTTAGTTACACCGACTACAAAATATATGCCTTTACAGACCCAGGTCTCGGGTAACGCAGTTCAGCAGTCGCTTCGCCTGTGAGATCAGCTCCAGGTTTCCTCGGGCGTCGTCTCTCGGAAAATCCCTCCCCGATGGCCCTCAATGTCGCCCCTCGGGTAGATGGACTTGGTCATTGCTAGGGTCTGGGCCACGCCGGCAGCAACCCCGTCGTCTGAGTACCATTTTCAGGGCACTCGGCGCATCCTCGAGACGCCCCATTATTTGAGGAATTCGGCTACAGCTGGTCCCCACTGGGCGGGATCCACAAGGTCAAGGAGCCCCTTCGCGGACCCGACAAGGGCTCCCGTGACTCCGGATTGATCTTAATTCCTCCGTGTAGAACGGTACTGGGCCTAGGGACGTTGGCTCTCATGCCTGCCCAGATCGGGCCGCAAGTATCTTGTCAGGATCGGCTACACGCAGGGTGAGTAATGTATTGGCTGAGATCACAGTCGGGTTGAGGACTTACTTTCGTAGTCGGCTCCCCACCCGCCACGGTTCTCCAGTTCGGCCTTCTCGCTTCTTACCGAGCTCGACGACGGCTTCTCCAACTCGGACTTCTCCCGGGTCAAGCTCGGTATTGGCTTTTGTCAGGTCGGCCTTGACTCTTTCAAGCTCGGCCTTGGCTTCTTTGGCCTCCTTCAGCTGCGACGCCTCCCTCTCCGTTCGACGGTCTGCACCACAGATTAGCCAAGAGCTCAATAGCGCATCATAACACCACCAAACAGTCGATCGACGTCACCAGATGATTAAACCACGGTCCACGGGGAGATATGGACTCGAGGATTTTACCTCTGACCTTCTCGGCTAAGGCCCATGGCTGTCTCAGCCCTGAGTTGAGGCCGGGAACAGACGCCGCATGTTTTGCCGAGGCAGCCAGGCTCCTCGCCCTGTCGTGTGACGCGCCTCCATCTCGGCCTTCGCAATGCCCGGAGCTGTTGTTAATTCTGCGAGATGGGGAGCCATCTCGACTAGGATCTCTGTCATCGCCTCATTGCGGTCGACGGTTTCTACTCAGGCAAGAACAAACCGACGACAGAGTCAAACATCAAGACAGAAGATTGCTGGAGCTTCACTACGAGAATCATACCCGCGCGAAACTATGAAGAGCCCTTGGGACCCATTGATGGCGGGCACGAATCAGGCTCTCGCGCTCTCTCTTGCGACGATTTCATCAAGTCTGAAGCTCTTCATAGTGAGTCGCGAGTGTCACGAGAAGGTCCGGGCATCACGCGTGGGGAGCTTCGATCCGAGGCAAATGTGGGATCTCTGGTGGGCGGCAACGGCGACGATGGCGGTGACGACAACCATGAAGGCGACAGGGTCCGGCTCGGCATCGCCTTCCCTACAACATTGGGGCCGGATCGGGGGATCCGTCCCTGCTTCCGCGACGTATGGTGCCTCGGGGGCCGGGCCTCAGCCCCTAACGGCCACCTCTTGGTCGACTGGCGGTAGCGCCCTGTAGTCGGAGCCACCTCGGTTTCAGCAACCGGGCTGGCCACCGCACACAGGTGTGCTTGCTGCCGCTGACTCGGCTGGGTGGGTTCACCAAGGCGGGCAGATGGCGACCTTTTTGAGGTCGATATCGGCTCGCTTCCGCACAACGAAGCAAGACATCAAGACTGATTTCAACATACGACGACTACAGAATGCTCGGAGTAGCGCACCTCTGGAAACTTCAGCTTCCTGCTAGTGTGCCCGCTCCCGGCGAAGCGCTGGCATCGGCGCTTGCCCCGACGGTATCGCCGACGGCAGAGGCATATCGCCGCAGTCGGCTCGACTCTGGTACGGTTGGTTCGGGTTCCTCGCGCCAATTGGCCTCCGCTCTGGTTGGTCCCTTGGCGGCGCTGTGCTTGGCATGACAACGCGAGCCCAAGCAGCTGCTCTCAGCCCTGGGACTCGACCGCGTAGGCGTTGTGGCAGCGGTTCCTTTCTTTCAAGCTACCGCTCACGGGCACGCGCTGTCATGGCCCCCTCGCGCCGATATAAAATTGGCTTTTTCCCCGCTCTCTTGGAGTCGGGTTGGGGCATATAGAGGGACTCCTTGGCCTCTTCTTCGACGCAACCGCAGACAATGGGCGAGAATCTTCATCAAATTCCTCATGCCACTACAAGCAAGTCCGACAAGATACATCATGCAAGTTGAACAATCATTCATTCCACAGGCGTTCACCACAGAAGAAAGTAAAGTTTACTTGGTCCGCGGCCGGATGAAGCTATAGGCAGCAACTCGGCGGTTATCATTTCCGGTGGCAACGACCCTTCGAGAAGTAGCCGAACAAGGTATCGTTACTTGCCCCTTGTCCGCTGTCTCCGCTGCTCACCTGGGGGCGTCGGGGATCGTGCTTACCTCTGAAGGCCAGCCGAAAGCACTTCTCAGCTTCAGCGGCTGGACGCGCCTCGTCAGAAACGACGAGCCACCCAGGGCCCTGTCAAGCCGGCCCTCTTGAGGTCATCTATCTTCGTTAGCAATATGTGTGCCTGCCCAGTTCTTCAAAAGTTGGCTCCGAAGACCAGCTTGGCAACACCACCGGCGCATACTAAGTATGGGGCAAGGAAGGAGCCGATTGGCGCAGTAAAACCACTCCTTGTGCAGCCTTCAGAGAGGATTTCAAGGGCCAATCGATATATGTTTTCTTCCATCACTCTTAGTTGAAGACCAGCCCCCAATCACACTAATATTACTCTTGGAAGGCTGGGCTTGACATGGAACAAATGTCGGAAGAGGATGAAATGGGGTTAACAACCCAGAAAGCACCGCAAGGGTAACGAATAGGAAATCTGAAGAATCGAGTTGGATTTAAATGCACAACTCCAGCCGTAGAAATCAAGGATGCGGCGGAAGAAATCAGACGACGGAAGACACAAGCCCCGATCAAAGAAAGAGGCGAAAACTACCGTTCACCAGGCCGGGGTTGGGGCTCGACTCATCCTCGCGCACCGCCAACGATCACTTCTTGGCTGGGCACTTCAGTTCGCTCTCGCAGCCGTCTCAGCTTCACCGAGCCGCAATCCGAGATCGGCAGAACTCCTGGCGCACCCGCAGGATTCGTCACCTCGGCATGACTGGAGGCGTTGAGATTGGGGGAAAGCAAATCGGGGCTTTGGAATAGACGAAGAGATTGAAATCGCCCGAGTCCGGTGGGGAACGGCTGCTGCTAACCCTAGCCGGGCGGGAGCGAAAGCTAGGCGCGAAGGTGGAAGATGAAGAGATTGGTTGCTTTGGGAAGACGATGGAATCTTTTTCTCTCTCCCCGTCCTTTTATAGCCTGAACTGACTAGATGGACCCAGGCCCACACAGTTGGTATTGGGCTGACAAGATATGAGTTCCTACGTAGCGTGCTCATGTGGGCCGCCCGCAGCTGAGTTGAAATAAAGCGCTGGTGCTACTCGCAGGAATCGATGAGGTAAACAGATATGCTTCATGAAGCCTTACTGCTCAAAAATATGTTTGGGTATCTGTCTTATCCACCAGGTCTCGAGGATATATCCTTACAATGGATCACAAGCTGGTCTTCATTAAAAATTGGGGATGCAGGTATCTCTCTCGAGTACACCTAACACGCGATGGATTTTTTATTTTTCATAAAGGGGTAAGGGGGCCTCGTATGCTAGTAACGCATGCGGGGGTGGCGGCTCATTGCGGTGAACCAAATAGAACTGCCATGAGCGACATTATTCCAGCCGACATGACGCTGAAGAGTCTAACTTCTCGAGTAGTGCACTACTCGGGAGAGACTATAATTTATCATTTCCCGCTGAATGATGCGGACGAGTCTAACTCTGGGTGGGACGCCACTCGGGAAAAGACTATAAACATTCCTTTCCAGCTGACATGACGCTGAGAGTCCATATACGAGTAGTATCCTACTCGGCAAGAAAAAACTATAAACACACATTCCGACTGACATGAAGTCGAAGAGTCCTATAGGACGAGTAGCCTCCTACTCGGCAAGACTATAAATTATATTCCGGTTGACATGATACTGAAGAGTCTCATTTACCAGTAGTAATTACTCGGGAAAGACTTCAGGTTAAAGATCTTTGACTTTATGTTTAATTGTCTCACAATTAAGCACAAAGTCAGGGGCTCACCCTAATAGGTGCGCCTATTCGGCGCACACTATTCATATATTTACATGAAGCCCTTCATAGCCTCGCTGCCAGCTGACATGAAGCAGGACTCGGGAAGACTTACTCGCCACAAAGAGTACTCGGGAGCACGCACTCGGGTAACTTCACCGTGGAGGAAGAGCACTCCGGCATCAGCTGTGACTCAACTATGAAGGTCTCAGGGCTACTGTGGGAGCCATGGACCCCGGGTACTCCTACAAGCACATGGGCCACTCGATAGAGGATGGCCAGATCATGTAATTAGAGATAAGATAGCACCCGGCAGGCTGTACCTTGTACATAAGGGAAACATAGCCTTAGTCGGATAGGATTCTATCTCTCATAAGGAAATCCCTTGGTCGTATCCGACTGGGATCCTTACCATGTACCCCTGTCCCTAGTATATAAAGGGAGGCAGGGCGCCCTATGGGGGCAACCCGAGATCATCGATCACAAATCCATTTCAGAGGAATAAAAACACCTCAACCTGGACGTAGGGTATTCCCTCACCTTGAGGGCCTAACCAGTATAACTTCCCTCGTGTTCCTCTGCAATCCACCGAATTCCAGTTCGCCGAGTACCCCCATAGGTATTATTGCCGGTGCAAAGCACGACACCTTCATTCGCGGTCGCGACCGAGCGGAGGAAAGGATTGCGCATAAGGAATGCTACCCACTCTTAGCAGCGGAAAAAACCGAGCCCGAAGCGCAACAGAGGGGGCACCGCAAGCCGGGGCTTAGACGATGTCCGGGTTAGCAGGATGGGATGTGGCGGTAGCCTCGCTGGTAAGCTGGAACAGATCTTAGGCGCAATACCTAGTTCAGTACCGCGCATGGCGCGACCCGATTATGCCCCGGGGGGAGATCGCCACGGATCGCGACACAAATAAAGGATATAGGGCACGAGCCCTTGGAAACGATAATAAAGCATACTATGGAAAGCGAATGCAGCCTTCGGTCTCGATCAGTGCTGATGGTTTATGAGGCACTTACAGGATGTGTTTTCAGTAGTCATTTTGTGATGATGCTTCCAGGCTTACGAGCCCGGTGTGGGAAGTTCCGATCGCCAGGGAGGGCTTCCACGGGGGGGAGATTTCATTCCGACGTAAGAAGTACGAGGCGGAGGTGTCGAACGCCCAGAACTGAAGTGATCGGGGGCGGGCCGAACTGACGCCGAAAGATAGCGCTTGAGTGCCTCCGGTAACTATACTTTGGCGACGCGAAGATACGGAGCAGCCAAATTCGATTTACGTTCTGCGAGGAAGTCGAGTTGGTCGAGATGCATATTGTCGTGTGATGTCTGTCGATGTACGCTGCCTGGC